>VZDJ01000242.1:283445-521857 GCA_008694505.1 Cyanoderma ruficeps
AACAAACAAAACCAAAAACAACAAAAACCCCAAACCGATAGAATAAAACAAAACATAAATTCCAATCTCCCTTCAAAAAAACACCAAAACCTTTTCTGCCTTTTGATATACCTAAGCTATCAAAACATCTTCTGCAGGCGATGCAGGTAGGGATCCAGTAAAAACTTCTTCTGACAGTTTGATTTATGTCATCAGTTACTGAAACTGAAGACAAAAATAAGTCATCCTGGATGACACATCTTGGCTGTTTGGTTAGTGGCCCTTTTTCAGCATACTTAAACCATCAGAACTAACTTAATAAAGGAACTTTCCTTTGCTGTAGTAAGGGCATGAAAGAGTGAGACGTGATCTAAAACCAAACACTTGGTAACACAGGAGAGGAGAGGAATAGAACTTGGAGTGGACGGAAGAGGAAAAGGTAATTAGAGATTTAAAATACCTAGAGACTGCTTAGACAGGCAGATTCTGTTGTCATCATCACATCATTGCCTCACTCTTCTGCAAGTCCCGCCAAACTGTGTGAGCTAAGGTAAATTTGCAAGATGTGCAATTCAGCAGAGGACAACCATGACTACATCATCAAAGAGAAGACATGAAAGACCAGAAAAAAGACACTGAAAGACAGAGAACACCTGAACTTAAGACAAAGCAAAACAAAAACTGAGGTGTTCTTATTTTCCGCTAGGAATTTGGGAGAAAAAGGTAGATAGTACTAAATTGGACAAGTGCCAAACTTTATTAAAGACAGCAGCAGATAGAAAGGATGCTGAAGCTGCTCAGACAGAGCACGTGGCAAAATCACGCAGCCCCAGGGGGACTAGGGAAACAAGTGGGTCAAACTTGAGAGCTAAGATAAAACTGTGGTCTGAATAATCAACAGAAAATCTGTAGTTTTCCTGTGATCCTGCAAGGCTCCCAAGAGAGGAGCATGACAAGAAAGCTATTTCTTGTGAGATAGTAAAGGAACTTGGCCTGAGGCTTTCTTAGAAAGATCATGGCCCACATACACATCTGGTTTTTCTGCCTCTCAGGAGAACTGGTACCCATATATTTTATAACTAAATAAATAATACTGTAGAAGTATTCTGCATGGTAAATTTCTTACTAAATGGTAAAAAAAAAAATCTGACAGCTTTTGCTAGCCTAAGAAAAGTCAATAGACTGTGCATACTAAATATTTCTACAACCTTTTCTTCCTCTGAAAACAAATATTGTCATTAAGACTAAAGTCAAATCAGAGCTTTCTTCACACTGTTTCACAAAATACTCTTCTTTCTTTTACAAAGTTTTAACAATTACAGATGAACTCATTCACAATGGTATCCCATGGTTGAAGGTAAAGTGTGTAGTTAACCATCATATTACAAGCTGGACTTGATGTTGAAACAGAGAGGAACTTAGTTATGCCACTTTTCTACAAACTTTCACTTCTCTCATGCCAGACAAAGCTAGTTCCAGCTGTCTCAAATGGACACACTGCAAGACAGAGCTAAGGCTGAGGTGAGGATTTAGCTTGTCTGAGAAGCCTTTTAATGAAAAATGCTATCTAAGCAAGTACAATAATTATCCCTGGCATGGAGGAGTGAGGGAAAAAAGTATAAAAATTAGCCCTGTGAACACCATGGTCAGCGAAGGAGAGGGAGGCTGTGATCCAAGGTTAAGCACAGATTCCTGTCAAGAATCATAATTCATGGAGAACCCATGACAGAGGATAATATGTGATGGAGCAACAACAGGGGACCTCAAGGTCATGATTGTGAAGCCTACCACCCTGAAGGGACTCAGTGTAGCAGATGTTCACTTCTAACAGGGCAGGAGAGCAGGAGAGGAAGGAAGAAGAGGAACTGAGCCTGGGAAAGAGATGGGGAGAAGGGAGAGGTAGATATCTTCCACAGGTGTGCAAATATTTGCCCCTTTTTGTTTCCCAATACCTGAATCAATACTCAAATATGCATATTTAATAGATAATAATGAAAGTCAGATTTCCTCAGCTGAGTCAGTTTTGTCTGTGACAATAATTGGTAAAGCATTTCTATGTCTACCTAAATACACAAGCTTTCTCACTCCTGCTTTTCCTAATTTCTCCTCTCCTCCTCCTGTCATTGTGGGTGCTTGGCTTGCAGTCCAACCTAACCCACTGATATTATCTTCATTTACTACCTTGAAGCTGGTGATGCAAAAAGGGAAGAGAATACAGAAGGATATAAATAATGAAAAAAGCAGGAAAAAACCAACAACCTCTTCTTCTTTGAATATGCTAGAAGAAAAAGCTAGAATGAATGCTGGTAGATTCAGAAGAAAAAAACTTTAGAGAGTTTAAGAGAGAAAAGGAAAATAATGTGACTATTTTAAATTAATATTCATAAACTTTATAATATTATTTTTTCAATTACTGCAGAAATATAGGAACTGTACAACATACCATAACATTTTGTTGTTGCCTCCTGTCTCATAATTTTGCATTTTTAAGAACAACACATATACTGGTTTTATGTGGCATGTTGCCCTTGATGGAACAGGTTTCTGGCACTAACCAGGTGATGATGTGGGCATGAAGTTCACAGAGAACTGCAGTTAGTGGCAGGGATTCATTTTGGAGCAATTTGCAAAGGACTGTCTCCCATGGGAAAGACTCGGTGTTGGGGCAGGGGAAGAGTATTAGGAGGAAGAAGCAACAAAGACAACATGAAATGAACTGACCATGAACCCCGTTTTCAGTCACCCTGTGCTGCTTGGTGAGAAGGAGGTAAAGAAAACTGTGAGTGAAGTCAAATATGAGAAGAAAGGAGGAGTGGTAAGAAAATGCTTTGAGATTCGTTTTTACTTCTCATTTTCCTCCTCTGACTTTTGACTGGCAATGAATTAAATTAGTTTTCCCAGGTCAAGTGTTTTGCCCATGTCAGTAATGGATGAGTGGTCTCCCCCTGTCCTGTCTTTATATTGAGTCATGAGCATTTTGTCCTATTTCCTTTCCCTTGTCCAGAAGAAGGGGAGCGATAGAGCAGCTTGGTGGGCACCTTGTGGAATAGCCAAGTCAACCCACCACAGCAGGCTATTAAAACTATTATCTGCCAGATGAATCTGTAGAAAAACTATGGTGTAAAAAGAGTACATAGACACTTAAAACATTAGACACCTGTAACACTTCAGTGATCTAGATATTCCTCGCTGGTGAATGCTATCTCCTTTCCAAACCTTTGCAGAAGAGTCTTTGCTGCTTAGATTTTGTGTTTATTCTGGGGTTAAATCCTAATTGTTTGAAACTTTCTTTCAGCTTATTGTATTTCCAATAACCTATCTTTTCCCGTTTCTCTCTTGTTTCTTTTCCTGTTTCTGATGTCTGTGTTTAGGCAAAAAAAAAATGTATACTCTTGTATAATTTTGTGTAGTACAGTTCTATATAATTAATGTGATGTGAACCTGTTTTGTTGTGTAACTTAGTTACTTTGCCTCAGCAGTTCATTTCAAGTGCCAGCTGGAGAGACCTCTGTTCTTCCTCACCCATTATTTTATTTTTGCCTTCTCTTACTGTTAATCTCAGTTCTGTTATTAATGTTACAAAGTGCTCGAAAATTATTTCCATGGAAAGGTAATGTATTCCATTTTGAATACTGTATTACTGAGACAACAGAACAATCGCATTTAGGAAAGCACTTGATTAGCAATTTCAAATAATTGCTATTTCAAAATCTCTAGCCTTCCCTCAAGTGAAAGGGCAGGTGGGGATGCTGAGCTCATTCTCCTTATAACACTCATTACTTTGTATAGCCTTCTTATACCTGCCTTAATTTCTTGTGTCTAAATTAAGGTCATAATCATTTCCATCTTTCCAGACATAGAAACAACTTCAAGCTTCTAAAAGTTGTCACCTGTTTTGAAGCACCTTGGTTTTCACTATAGCATCCTTGAAAATAGCTGGTCCAATGTTATTTTTCATTCTGTTTCCTACTTCATAATTAATAAAGAGTAGGTTTTAAATTTCTTTGAAAGAAAGATAAATAATTAAGTACATTACCAAATTTTTGTTTGGTTTTGGTCAATAAAGCATAAAGCCTATTTTATAAATAAAATACAGCACAAATAAATAAGTTCTACCCAAAATAAATAAATAAATAAATCCCAAAATCCTCACAAACAAAACAAACCAAAAAAACCCCACAACAGTCATCAAAAGTTCTTAATTAATTGGGACAAAAGATACAAATTTTGTCACACCTGTTGCACTGCTTCATTAAAAAAATACTTTAAAGGAAAAACAGATATCAAAATATGATCTGTGTTAAACCTTTCTTTTCAAAGTTAAAATTGGTTTTAATTGATAACTAGAAAGTAATTATTAATTATTTGGTCAATCAAAATATTTCCTTTAATGAAGAGGAAAATAAGCTTTTATTCAAAGCACTAATAATTTATTTGTTTCTTTTTTCTAGTACCAAAGGTCCTAACTTCAAGGTCAGTGAATGAGGGAAAGAAGGTACTCCAGCTGGTGGAACAGGTATTTTCCCTGTGACCCAAGGAGCAGACCATGGTAAAGCAGGTGTCTCCCTGTAGCCTGTGGAAAACTCCATTCCTCAGCAGGTGGTGGGTCCTCAGAAGCACTTCAAGAGCCTGCACTGGAGCATGGAGAGAAATTCATGCAGGAAAATGTTTTATGGAAGGAATTGTGTCCCATGGGGAACCCAGGCTGGGTAAGTTTGTTCCTGAGGGACTCTACATCCTGGAAAGGACTCATGCTGAAACAGTTCTTGGGACACCATGGCTTCTGGACGAGGCCCATATTGGAGCAGTTTATGAAAGACTGTCTCCTGTGGGAGGGACCCCACTGAAGCAAGGATGTAGCATTGGGAGGGAAGAGTCATGAGTCATTAGGGCAGCCTGGAATGAAGGGTGGTGGGAAAGCAGTTATAACTTCAGTTTTGTTTCTTGACACCGTGCCAAACTCCAAGGGCTAGCTCCACCACCCCAGCATCGGTACCAGGGAGAGACATTACTCCCAAACAGGCAATGGGAGCAGCAGCCTTGTGGATGAGCTGGAGCACAGAGATGGGGTTAGTGCAGGCCGAGGGCAAGAATGAGGAGGAGGCTCTCCAGCTTGGGTAATCCAAGGTTTATTCCAGCAACAAACACTCAAAGGGACAAGGCAGAAGCAATGAAAAGTTCAGTGACACTGGGTTATAAACTAGGGAGGATCTGGGGGTGGAAACTTACAACCAACCAATCAGAAGGAGGAATGGGAGGAGATTGTCGTTAACTGATAGGCCTTAGGGACCAACTGGGAGGATAAAGGGAGGAGGCTAGGTGATGTAGCCCAATAAGGCACTGAGTTTTAGGGGAATTCCCAGGTGGGGTTTAGACAGGGGCTGGCTCTGGGGGAAGATAGACATGGAACAATCTGGAAAGAGGGGCAGGGTACATCAGGATGGACCGTCCCAGGAAGGGTACAAACTGACGGAAAAACTATTTATACCCATGTACAATAACAAGTTCGGGGGAGTTACAGAAAACACTAACTTGGAATCACAATTTAAACAAACTGCTTCAAACACGCTGCCACAGTTTCTCATTTTCCTACTCTAATTTTAACTGATAATAAAATAAATTAACCTTTCCCAGTCAAGTTTTGCCCATGAAGGTAGTCAGTGATCTCCTTATTCTTGTCTTGGGCTGCAACCTTTTCCATCGTACTTTCTCCTCCTGTCCTGAGAAGGAGGAGAAGGAATGAGAGTGGGGCTTGATGGGTACCTATCAGCTAGCCAAGGTCCAGCTACCATAATTCTTTGACATTCCTGTTTTTGTGAGAGGTGAGTGGTAGTCTGCCTGTACACTGTTACTTGCACTGTGTAATTGAGATCATGACTGCTTTCCTCATGATTGTAGTGACTTACTACAAACTCTTCAGGACACGTTTGCTAAAAATCAAGTGTTTGTTAAATTATCAGTGCTAAGATCATAGTAGTGATATGGAGACAAAAAAGGGTTGAAACATTTTGTTAAGTGTATAAACCTATTGGTTCTAGAAGTTCTGTTTCTATTCGCAACTGTGGTTCTGGCAGTTCTGTGTAGTTACAAATATTTGCAGTTGTAATATTGTTCAATGATTGTGGATTAGTGTTGCAATGTATAACTTAGAATGTTTACAGAGACTCTGTATGGTTGCCCTTCCAACACAGTTAAAGTCGTAATGGGATTGTTAAAGGGATAATACCAGGGAGGGGGAAAGGGATCTTCTGCTCTCCTTCAGGTAACCCGGGGACCACAATCCAGAGCCTTCATTGGAGGAAATAACCAATCAAGTCACGGCGGGAAAGAATGATGGGTGTAGAGAGCACCCCGATAAAGACCGATGAGAGCACAGAAAATACATCAATCATATGAAGGATCGAAAATGAACCAATGGCTGAGGGGACTGAAGCTATAAGAAGGGACTGACCGCCCTCAGTGGTGCTTCTCTCTCAAGGAGAAATTGTTCTGAGAGGTGGCCGGTATATAAGTGACTAGTTGCTCTGGCTTGCCGTGAGGGGCTGAGATTGGCACAGCCTCCTGTTCCTGTAGCCATTCTGTAACAATAAATGATTGGCCTTTTTCTTTTCACTGCCTTTGGATTTAAGGCCTCGTCATTCTTTTTTTTTTCCTACATTTGTAACAGTAGTAAGTACTGTGAGAGCCATTAATCAGGTGCATTCAGGTAACTGTTTCAAATGATCATGCATTTCTCTAGCAATTGGCTGTTTTGAAAGGAGAACACCTAGTAAATTAAGTTATTTATTTTAATTCAGATTTCACAGACTGGTTTTGAGACCAGTGTTCTGTTCTGGTACACAGTTCTGACCGTATTTACTCTTTCTTTTTCCTCGCAGCCTCTGACTAAATTTGGGCCTGTATTTATGCATGATTGATGTGCATTTCAGAACTCAGGTTCCAAAGCTCACCATGCCATTTGGGTGTGAGCAGAAACTGTGGCAGTTTCTCTGTTAATTGTCAGAGCAAACAGTCATACTGAGTGAAGTATCAGGACACAGGGAAAATTTTTTTCTCAAAAAGGTTTGTTAAGCCTTCGAATGGACTGCTCAGGGGCGTGGCTACGTCCCCATATTGGGAAATGTTCAATAAGTGACTGGACATGGCACTTAGAGCCATAGTGTATTTGATAGAATGGTGTTTGGTCAAAGGCTGTATGTACTCCATGCTCTCAGAGGTTTTTTCCAATCTAAATGATACTGTGATCCTGTGAAGAATGGAGGTGCCTAATATGAGATGCTAACAAAAAATATTCATCACTGTCTAGAAATGGAATTATCAGAATATCATGGAGTGATTTATGATGGTAGTCTATTCCATGATCCTCTGCTTTATGCCCCAAAATGGTTGCTGTATCTTTAAGGCCTGGGACTGGGTTTGTGCAGGGCTGGGGAGAGGGAAGTTTATGGGGTTTTGGGGGGGCATTTTTGAAGACTCATTGCCCAGGTGCTCATGGCATTGTGCAGTTTGGTTCTGCTTGGCTAGCTTGGTTTTGTCAGCCCAGGCTGAAAGCTCTTCCCTTCCCTGGCTTGGAGAAGCTGCAGTAGAAATCTTTGATCTGCCCTGGGGCAAACTCAGCAGCTGCAGGTCTGAGGATGGAGTGGGACTGGCAGGGGCAGGGCTGCCCTGTTCCACCCCCAACCCTCAGGGAGCCAAGGGAGAGAAAGCACACCAAGAGGCTCCAGACCAGGTTTTGTGCCTGCCATGACTGCTGTGGAGAGAAGGTCAGTGCCTGAGAACCTCCAGGTTTTTGCCTCCTGCTGGAATTCCTCCATGGAAGCTTCACTTCTTCCAGAGTGAAAGCTGGCACCATCTTACACCATGTGTCAGGAAGGGGTGTTCTCCAACATTTCCACCATTCTCTGGGCATTTTTGGGTCTTTGTTCTTGTGTGGGGTGGGGGTGATTTCTAATAGTTTGGTGTTTTACAGTTATTTACTTTTGTTCCTTGCCTTGAGGGCATTCTGCTGCTCATAAGCCTTTGGTTTGGGTTTGTTTGTTTGTTTTTCTCTATCAGTATTCATTTTCTTTTGGTGGAGGAGGATTGTTGAAATCCTTTAGAGGAGACTGCTCCCTGCAGAATGTGCTCTCTTTAATTTGTCTCAAAACTGAGACATGGAACTTCCTCTCTTATCTCTGTGGATATAAAGACAATTGTCTGTATTTTCTCAAGTGGAAGTCTCCTAAGATTGCACTTATCCACAGGCTGCTTTTGAGTCTGTAAATGAATATCTGCATGGTTTTTAGTGGTGTTGGGTGTAGGGGAGAGAAAGGATATGAACTCTGTTCCGATATAAGGCCACGCCTGGAGGATTGCATACAATGCTGGTCTCTCCAGTACAAGAGAGGCACAGATACACTGGGTGCAGATGATGAAGGAACTGGAGCATTAACTGAAAAGGCTGAGAGAGATAGGACTGTTCAGCCTGGAGGAGAAGATGCTTCTTCACAGGTTCTTTGCAGTGGTACCCAGTGACAGGTCTAGATGCAACAGGCATGAGCTAGAACACAGAAGACTAGATCTGGAAACCTGAAGGCACTTTTTCAACTGTGAGAGTGGCTGACCACTGGCACAGGTTGCCCAAGGGGACTATGGAGCATCTATTCCTGGAGAAATTCCAGAGATGTCTGTACATTGCTCTGGGCAACAATGCTGCTCAAGTGCTCAAGCAATGCACAGGACTAGAGGACATCCAGGGATCCCTTCCAGCCTCAACCGTTCTGTGATTCTAGCATGGTTCTAGAAAAGTTCTGTGCTGCAACATCCCATTAAAAGACAGATAATTGAGATAAGAAGCTGTTACAGAAATCCTAAGATTTAATAAAGATGACTGTTGTAAATAAAGCTAAATTCAAAATATTTAGAATGATAATTTAATGAAGTACCTTATCTGAAAAACTAGTTCACTAGAATCTGCTTTTCATGTGGATGTGACAAATAATGCCTCTAGAAATACAAGTGGCTCTGCATCAGGGAATTTGGAGGGTGAGACTATGATCCCATAACTAACTCACTTCCAGATAGTTAAAGGTTAATGTACTGGTGCTCCAGTACAAATAGGTAAGTTTATTTCTATTAACCATTCCATTCAGGATAAATAAAAGTAGCTTTAGGGCATTTTCAAGCCTCATTTTGTAAACTTATTACAACAATGTAGTGTGAAGAAATCTAAATTGGAAGCATCATTGGACCTGTGATTGAAAACCTGGTTCACAAATTTATCTGTGCTTTATTAGAGTGATTAAATAGTGAGCAAGAATAGTCGGAGGAAGCACAAAAGAGGAAATGAGGTAAACAAAGTTGCATGATTGAATAGGTCTGTAAAACTCCTTTTTTTAAAATTCAGAGTAAGTCAGCTAGGCAATATAATTTACCACTCTGTGCTTTTAACATTAATATTTTTCTTTCATACAGACAGGAAATATGGATTTTAAGGATTAAATATCCAGAATTTTTAGTTTCCACAATTGTCTAATTGTGACACTAGACAAATCATGCGAGGTCTAGTTTACATGCGCTTCTGAACAACGGTTCTCAAATTTCTTTACTGAAATTACTCTGAAGAAATGTACATGCACAATGTAAAAGTAGTTCAAGATTGCATAAGTCTAAACCTCAGTAAATGATGAGGTTAATTTTCAGAAAGTGAATTTACTAAAGAAACAAATAATTCTACAAATAATTTATAAGTTCCAGTAAGAGACCACAAATAAAGGAATGGTCCACAGGCTTTTTAAGGTTTTGAAAGCCTACAACTTATTTTAAGCCTCTGCATAGGCCAATGGCTTATTTTGAGAAAGTTTTTACTCACTTTGTAGGGTGTTGTTTGGTCCAGCCAGCCAGTTCTTTTGGGTTTTAGCTGATTGACATAATGTGGTATCAAAAATAAACTAATGATGATGTTGTAAAAACTTATAAATAAAAAAAATCAGTCATTATTTTCTTCTGGGAATTAATCATTCCTGCTTGATAAATCTTAAATGCCAATATTTGTAGTCACCAATAGAATACAGAAATCCAAAAAAAATTTATCATCTGTGTACTAGGAAGATGTAGTACCCAGAACTTCCCTAATTCACTTCCAGATGGGCTGTTCTCATGTGCCTGTTTGTTCACATGTGGAAAGAGCTCTATTATGTCATTAGTGATTTTTGTGATTTTTTTTTAAAATCACATATGTTAAGGAAGGAATTCTGAAGAAATGATTTTGAAAGGCATAAGTAACAAAATTGTAGAACACCCTGAATCAGAATGCACCCATAAGGATCATCAAAATCTAAGTTCCAATTGACAGAAATTGGCTGTGAACTAAATCAAATAATAATAAATGTAAATATTACTACTTATACATATCTTTATTTGTTTGATGCTGCATTCATTCATTCATTCATTCANTCATTCATTCATCTATTGTAGAAATGGCAAGTACAGCCCGTCAAGTACTAACAGAACTTCTCTACATTATTCTGCCAGTGTTCCCTGTCCTGAGCTGGATAAAGTATATCCGTCCTTTTAAACTGAACTGTAACTCACTAGCATTGCGTGTTCTCTCTTTTGATTGATCTGGGCAGATGCCATCAAGTGAGAATTGTGCCATGTCTGATATATCTAAATATATCTAGCACATGGAGTTTATGAAATTCTATTTATCATTAAATGTACTTAGCAGTTTATTGTCTCATCAGATTATTTTACAAAAAGAAACAAAAGAAACATCAGTTAGAAAAAGAATTTAAAACCCATTAAATGACGTCTATTGATAAGTATCTCCACAGAGTAACAAATTTGTGTTGCAATAGAAAAAGCCAATATTATTTCACACTTTTTAAACTGTAAAATTTTATTATAATAATTTGCATTTTTTATATGATGTAAAATTTTATAATGTCTTTCTTATCTCCTCTTTTACACATATGCCAGAGTAGCAGTAGACTTCCGTAGAAGTCAAATACAGAAACAATATAGTGAAAAAAATTATTTGTTTTGGTTGGGTTTTTGGCAATTATTTGAATTGGGATATATTCCTGTGTTGTAGGAGAAAAATTGCTTGTGGCTTATACAATCTCTAAAATATGTTCATAGAACATATATAAATACAATCCTATAGTAAATCTAATTTTTTATTTAGTAGGAATAATTCTGCTAAATGAGTTATTTTTTAAATATTTGTTATTATTGAATTAAAAGGAAGGTGTTTGTTTGCTATATGTGAAATTTTGTATCTGTTTCCAGATTTTTGTTTGAATCTGTTTCCAGAGAGAACATTTTTTTAATACTTTTTTTGGCTTTCCTTTTACCTATCCCATATAGTATACTTTCCTGATAATTTTTTTGTGATGCAGAAAGCAAAGTTTACATGGAAGTTCAGTGATGAGTGTAAATTAAAACAAAAAAGAAAACCTTTGGTTTTAAAGAAAAAGGAATTGTTATAAAATAATATTAAAATATACTTAAAGATTTGTTGTAGTATGGAGATGTGCATATCACCAGTACTGAAGGAAAAATAGAAGTTGCAATGTACTGCCTTCTCTCCTTCTGTCAAAAAATATCATTATCCTGATACTGAGGAACAAACTGGGTACATTAAATAAAGCAAATGTAGAACTGAGAAAAGTGACTACAACTTAAGAACCAGAACGGAATAATTAGAAATGCAAATGTGAGATTACTGAGACATTAGTATAAACCTGAAAAGAATTCTTGAGGAAAAGACCAAAGTTTAGAGAGAGGCAGCTGCTTTGGAAGTTGGTAGTGGGTAGTGAAGAAAACACCACAGGATTTCAATATTTTTCAAAGCCTCAAATTGAAATATGTAGTCTAGATACAGCTGTAGACTAAAGCTTATTGCAGCCTTTAGTCACCAGCAGCATGAAAAGGAAAGATGTTTAAACAATAGCTCAGGTTTAAAGATGGTTTTGGGTTTTGCTGTGTTGCAAACAGGTGAAGGAAATTGTTGATCCCATATTACAGTTATGAAATAACACACTTACAAAATGAATAATAACACAAACACATTCAGTAAACTCTTTGCATCTAGAAATTTCTCAAGAAGTCATAAATCAAAGGTAGATCTACAGTACAGTTCACTACCAAACTTAGAATGTGAGAATCAAACCAACCTGACTTACTGAAGACAAGTGGGGACTAGAAAATATATGTTCAAATTCTAGAGATTATAAAAAAATTGAATGCAGCTGTTAGTGTTATAAAACAATGGGAAATTTAGATTAATATATATATACTGATATAGGGAAGATGTATTGTTTCAGTACTAACAGCCTTAACCATGATGATATACAGAACAAAATGTCAGAAGTAGTTATTTATCTTTTGTAGATTGCAGGCAGTGCAACTGGGTAGTAAATGAGATACAACAATGAAAATGACACTATTAAGTTAATATGACTTAAGGCTACAGTCTTTGTATTAGAACTGTATCATAGACACAAAACAGCAAAGGCATCTTTTAGGAAAATGGTCAGCATTTAAAATCTGGCCTCTCAGTAAAAGATGTTAACAAAAACTGTTCTCCAGAGAAAAATACTTCCAATCTGTCAAAAGAAATGCACAGACAACAGCATGAAGAAAGTAGAAAGTGAGATTCTAAAATGAAAGGAGGAATAGTAAAGCACTGGTAAGTTGAGAAGTTCAGAAAAAGGATTGATTCCACAAAACCCAGATTTAAGATTTAAAGAAATTATAAAGCTTAACCCCATCCAGAAACAACAAGAACAAGGACAACAACAAAACAAACCAACAAAACAAAAACTCCCAACAAACCAAAATAAAAACTCAGCAATGAAAATTAATGTTCCCAGGTCCTCATCATTATATATACATATAAATATCCAGAGCTATAGTAGGTCTCTTGCATCTGATACTGTTAATTCCATAGCTGCTATAGAATTGTTTATGTGGATGTTTTGGGGGTAGAATTAGAGACAGGAGAATTCTGGACAGTTTCTCTTCTCTCTTTTCCTTCAGATTTCATAAACAACTAAGCATATTACACTGTCTATCATTTGGGAACTTGGATGGAGGTACTAATAAAATTTTCTGGAAATTTTAACCAGGTGCATGTTAAGAAAATCCTGCCATATCAGCAGGAGGATGGAGAGCTTAGAAGTGTTTTAAAAATAGCTTGGTGACCCTATCATTGGGCAGACAATGACAGGAAATTATGTTTTAATGACACACAGTGTAGTGATAGATTTAGTTAATTTTCAGGCCTGGCTAGAAATGCCTCAGGCTATTACAGTTCTAGTCAATCATGCAATTTGTTATTATCAAAAAGATTGGAATGGTGATTCTGTCAAAAGATGTTCCAGAGAATGCCATAGCTGTCTGCAGCAAATAGCAAGAGATTTGACAACTCAAAGGGAAAATTATGTCTTTACACAGCCTGTATAAAGTTAGAGGGCTAATTTAAAAAGCAATCCAGATTCCCCTCGGAGACAATCTCAGCAATTGCAGATGTGTTAATTGACTTGGATGAACAGGAAGTAATTCAAAAATGCAATTCAATAACTAAGCAGCATGGTAGATTATGAAAGGCAGACATCTTACAGAGACTATCAATGACTTATATTTCAATGAAGTAACTCCTATCTGCTCCAGTGTTGGCATCCTATGGACATAAGCAGCTATTGGAAATAAGATGTAGCTGTTTTCCATAATAAAGATATCCAGAAGATAATCACCTCTCTATTGTCATGAGGAGAATCAGTGTAAGTTTGCTTTAAATATAAGGAATTTCATGACTGCTGTTTCTTGTAGAAATAAAGCTTTTGTGCAACACTTCTCATGATTGCTAATGCCTCAGATATTTTTTAGATATGTGAGCGTATTAACATTAGTTGTAGTGGGTTTTCAATTCTGATTAATTACCGACTATTTATCTGTATTTGCCAGGGAGTCTCAAAGTAATGCAGTACTATCCTACCCTTCAGTCTCTTACTGTTTTATTATGTCACACATTTCTTCAAAACTTTTATTCTGGGGTGAGATGGCTGCATTACAGCAAAGGAAAAAGAGCACTAGAGACTCACTGACTTTCCTCACAGGAGCTCTATAAGCTTTAGTTAGTATTCTTAGACAACTTTGAAATCTTTCAGTGCCAGGTTACTAGAAGATATTCATACAATCACATAATATTCTGAATTGGAAGAGACCCAAAAGAACCATTGAATCTAACTCTTACTGGATATGTTCTTAATGACAATGAATATTATTATGTGATCTTCAGCCCATAAGAGTTTGGGGATATTACAGTGGAATGCAACAGTAGTTCTCCATATACTAACTCTTAATGTGAATTTTTAGAAAAAAAAATCCATGGCAACATTTCTTTTACAGTCTGATAGTTCATCAGTCAGTTACATGACTTACAATTATTTAAAAAGAGGTTTCAAAACAGGAATATATAGTTAAAGTTCCTTCTAACATGTTCTTTGTCCAATGGCACCTGTCTGAATCAGTAAGGCATTTGCTCATACATGCATGCTTTAACCATAGTAGAGACTTTCAGCATCTTTTCCTTTCTACTATCTCCAGTATTGAAAAGTGTTGTTCTTGGATTGCATGGAAATGATAAAAATAATAAGCAAGTTACAGTGCTCATTTAAGTATTTTACATGTCCTAGCATTTTTTTTCTCTATAATTCTTTATGTATTTATTTGTTCAATTTGGGGGATATTATTTTGTGTGAGGTAGAAATTGTAAACATATGTTGCAAATTAAAAACTCTATTAATAAATTAAGAACATGGTTGTAATTCCTAAGTTATACTAGTCACATTTTAATAAAATTTTGTCTTTAATGTCTCTTAGATTTTTTTGTGAGGGAGTTCATTGGCATTCCTCAAACACTCCTGCGTTGTAAGTGCCTATTTCAGCCCCATTCAAAATACACCTAGAAAGCAGAATCTTGTGAAAAATAAATCCTCCTAATTTTAATTACTTTACTTCACATTGGATGTTTTTTATATAGTATCTATTACACTTACCAAAATTACAGAATTGTCAATTCAATTCCACTAAACAATTAAATTTCTAAATTTTTTTTCAGATATGAGAAAGTGGTGGTGAAATGACGAGGTATGGAGCCTTTGTAAATTGTCCATATTTACTGGTGCCATGATGTTATTTTGACTTTTCCTGTGAAATACTTTTTGTGATGCATTGTTTCCGAAGACTGTAGACTGTGTGATGAATCTATGTTTTAATGATCATAAAAAACATTTAATGATTTCAGTATCATTTAGATATTGAAAAGTAAAATGTACTACCAGGAGTTCAACTCAGTGATTTTAAATGCACAAAAAAATGATCACAACGTTAGTGCAGCTGAAGATACTAGTTGGTGATATAACTTCAAGTGGTTATTGTATAACTCTTCTCTTCTGTCTAGCAGCAATATGCCAACACTGAATACATAAATCAAAGATCTGCTGAGGACTCCTGTATTTATGCCTGGCCTGGTCTTTTCCTAATGCTGTGTTTCTCTTTGAAAGCAGTTGTTGGAACACCGCAACCTACGGGGAAGACCCATGTTGAAGGAGTTTGTGAAGGACTCTTTTCTGTGGCAGGGACCCCACAACAGAACAGAGAAACAGTGTGAGGAAGAGTGGCAAAGATAAAGTGTTATGAGCTGATGACAGTCCGTGTTTCCCATTCCACTGAATCCACACGAAGAGAAGCAGGCTGAAGAGCTGTGAGTGAAGTTGAGCCTGCTAAGAGGGGTGGTGGGAAGGTGATTATAGTTTTGTAGTTTTGTTTCTCACTAACCTACTCTATTTTTAATTAATCTAATTAATTGATTTAATTAATCTTAATTATTTTATTCAATTTAATTACTCTTTCCCTAATCAAGACTGTTTTGCCCACGAGGGTAGTTCACAGGCAATCTCCCTATGCTTATTTTGACCCACAAGACCCCTTTTTTATCATCGGCAGGTTCATGGCTGCTGCCTGCTGCATTATTTTGGCATATTCAAAAAAAGTTTGTGATGAAAAAGTACTTCCCCTCAGTTCTGTTGCCATCTTCCCACCTGGTTTTGGATACAGTAATACCTGGCCTTTCATGCCACTGGAGTGCTTTAAAATGCCGTCCTCATAAAACATGTTTTCCCACCAGATGGATTTTTCCCTCTCTCTCTCAGATGTGGCGTTAAGAGCTTCTGACTCAGACCAGTGCAGAGCTGCTTGGATTAGTGCAGTCCTCCACCCTCACCAGTGGAAGCAAGTCACCTGTTTTCCCACAGAGCTAGAAAGAAGTGGATTTGGATTGAAAGAGGTATTTAGTAGAAAGAAGAGAGGGCATGACAAATACAGTGTCAACATATGTATATTCTTTCAAGTTGCTTGCTCAGTGAGACCATACTTAAACCTTCAGGCACAGTGTATGAGGTTACAGACTTGTAGTTGTTATGAAACTTGGAGCATCTCCCCTGAATCAATTCTCCTATCTAACTCTGAAAATTTCTAACTCTCAGTATACTGTTGTCTCTCAGAAGAAAAAAGAACACCGAAGAACCTATACAAAGTTCTTAGAACTTAGTTCTAAAGAACTGAGCCTGAAAAAGCATTCAATAATTCAATGCTGAAGAACAATGTTCCTCTTATCCATCAGGTGCAGGAAAGAAGATGCAAGTTCATATGAAACTGCTACTATATGTTCCTTATGAAGTTCCACAATTTTTGAAGTAAAGCTTGCTGAACAATAGCCATTTTTTATTTCTCTTCCATGAAACACAAAGGTTTATTTGTAGCAGAATAAATACTTTTAAAATAAATGAAACTGCAGAATTTCATGGAGGACAAATAACATGCTTTTAGAAAGAAAAAAAAGGGCTGCATTAAAAGGATCAAAAAGTATATCAGATATTACATCTTCAAAATGACAGTTGTAGATATAGCATTTAGAAACATATTCATAAATAATAATAGGTCAGCAAAAGTACAAATTTTGACATGCATTGTATAGATTATTCTGCCACATTTATTTGCAGTGGGAGATTGATTTCTCATGGCAAGCACTGTATATCTGTCATTTTAAAAATGCACAATGTTAACAGTTCTGCTAAAAAAATATACAGATGCTTTCATATTTGAGGCAATACCATTCAGGAAATGACATTAAGTCTTTAAGCAAAACCCAGAGGAGCAAAATGCTTATTTGAGATGTATTTACAACGGAACATTCATCACACTCTATCTATTTTCTATTTGAAACTCTTTGTGTTAGAAGAAAAGGAAAGAAACTTTCACTTTAAACTCTACTAGATAGCCAGTGTAATGCAGTTATTCAGGAAGATTTAAGAGAAGATGCTTTGTACTGACTCAAATGGGGAAATAAGATCAATATTTTCATGTCTGCTTCCATTTAATAAGCAATTCACTGACTTTGAAGAAATTATAGCAGACAAGAAATCATGGGTATACTTTTAGCGTTTATGTTAAAGAGAAAACATAAAATTTTAAATTGCTTTTATTTTATGATTAGCACAAGACGATACACTACAATTTGTCCTGATACACGTATATGAAATAAAAAAAACTTACTAAAAGTAGCTATTAAGTTTTGCTTTTTCTTTGCCAGGTGTTCGTGGTGGCAGTTGCTGTTTCTGGTTTTTTCAAATGATTGGATTGTATTTCCTTTTTGTCTACTACAGGAAGAAAATTCTTTTTCACAGACATGGGCCAATCTCAAAGTATTTTTAATTATCAAGCTATACTTAATGATGTATAATTAACACATTATATTTTTTAGTTATCTTAATTTTCCCCTTTAATTAAGGGAGAGAAAAACCCTTTAAAAATTTACTACATGGAAAGAGATATTAACTTCAGACTTTAGTGAGAAAGCATGAAAGAGGGCTGATAAATAAAGAACAATTTAAAGAATACAAAGATTTGAAGATTTGGAATACTTTTTAAAGTATCTTTAACTTAAATCCACTTCCAAGTAGTACTTAATAAGGGGTATCACGAATAGTTTTGCACCAGAATTTGCTCGTTACAAAGGATTTATCAATCACATCTCAAAAATGTCAGACAGATGAGAGCTTGGTCTCATAAGGCAGCTCTAAGACCTTGCAGGTCTATGTAGAAATTGATTTGGTGATATAAAGTCAACTGAAATGTTGAGGTGCTTGGTTCTGAAAAAATTCTTTTTTAAAATTTTTTGAAACAGTAAACATTATTTGGATATGGTGAAAATTTCTGACTTTAATCTTCATTTCTGTATTTCTTTTTTAGAACCCTATAGTGTTTTACCTCTAGACTTCGATAATTTAAATAAATGCTAAATAACAAAATTCAACAGCCAAAGCCAGGCTTTGTTCTATAGTTTTTAACTGGCAACTACTGCATATTTCAATAGTGCATGATTTTTCAAAAATTTCATTAGTACATCATTGATTGCTCATTTTTCATCTCTCAAAACAATTTAATACAGTGTCTTTCATGCAGAGAATAACATATTCATATTATTTGATTTTTGATGAAACCAAGTGACCCTTTAAATTTGCAATAGGGTTCTTTATTTTGCATGTATTTCTTTACTGCTGTTCATTTAATTCTCTGTTTCCATTAACCATCTGCAAGCATTTGACTCTATGACAATTATTCAGCTGTGCCACATCATGACTGACATTTTACAAATGTTCCAAGGAAAAAGAGATCAAGCAAGGCAGGAAAAACCTCACATTAAAACAAAAAAGTCACAGTTCAGAATCCTGCATTTTCCATACAGCTGAGACATCTGAATAGTAATTATTGGCCTGATTGTAAACCCAAGTTAATTGCATTTTGTCTTCCTATCTGATGAGCCCTTCATGATGATAGTGATTACTCCTGCTAAGAGATGTTCACTCCATTGATATTTCCCCACAGTGATAGCCAGGGGGCCCTGCAGATAAGGCTATACAGACAAAAATGCTATTTTCTCTCTATATTAATTCAGTTATGATTTTTCAAGTGAAAAAGAATCCCTGAGTATTCAAGTTAGAAAGAATCATGGTTTAGATTTCTAGCATCTCCCAGCCTGCCTTCCACATGGGAGAAATTCAGCTAATGTTCATTAGAAAGTGCTTTAATTAACAAACATAACTGAGAGACCAAGCCACTGTAATCACTGCTGATTAACTAGGCCACCTCTATGCAAGATAAAGCAACCTGGTTTTCCCCCTATTTATAAAAATTCTTCCATTCAAAAATAATCTCTGTGCTTGTTGGAATTACTTGGATTGCTAAAATGTTCAGTCATAATTATTTATTCTGTATTTTTGCACGTTTATGGATTAGTTAGATAGAAATGTTAGTCAAGTCATGGGGCACAAAGAAGAGAGTTAACATATTTTCATCAATCTTTATTTTTCACAGGACCCCACTAAATTAGATTTCCACTCAAAACTTAAATACACAAGTGAAGCCAAATGATTGTAGAATTAGAATGCTCCTATGCCTGTAGCGTTTTGTCTGGGTTTTAAAAGTTTGATTAAAGTTCTGATAGAAGCATAGAATTCACATTGCCTGGAAGGACATATATCACTGAATATTAAAAAATAGTGTTACAAGAAATAAAAAAATATTTAAGGAAAATGAAAAATTAAAGACAGATACTTTCTTATGCTTGTTTTAATATTTTGGGCTGGCATAGATGGATATAAAAAATAAGAATGTCTTTAGAGGACTCATTGTCACACTTCCTTGCAGCAGCTTAAAAGAATTTCATCAAAGAAAAATCGGACAGGACAGTCCTTTTCATTATCCAGAGTTACCAGTTGAAACCAGAGGCCACATCAAAGATAATACATCAAAACCCTCTGCTCCCTTTATTAGAGGAGAAAACAGAAAACTTTGGTGAAATTTGTAATGGTGGACAAAGTAGATTAAAAAAATTAAATGGAGTCTGGATGTTGTCCAGTTTGAAGACATCTGAAGAGGAAGAAAATTTTACATAGTCAGATCTTGTCTTTTTCTATCACATAGCAAAATTTCATTAATTTTTCTTTCAGACTAAATTTTAAAAGTACAGATAATTTGCCCAAGAGTTTCCCTGTGATGAAAATAAAAGCTGTAGAGAGTATAACTTTTCTCCAGGACTGCAGAATTATCTGAAACTTCAAATCTCCTGATTCTTGGGTATGTCATCATTTCTACTGGAAATATGGTATTATGCTCGTTCCAGTGAGCCCCAGAAATCAAAATATGTACCCAGGTCCTTCAAAGGCTGCAAGTTCTTCAGAGAGAGAACACTGGAACTGCACTTAGTATTTCCCAAAAACTGATGAATCTAGACTCAGTATTTTGAATTTTCTGTTTTAAAATGTGGAACATAGGATTTTTTTTCATGATCTATTTTGATCAACAACCTTGGTTTTCTCTCCCCGGTTAATTTTCTACCAGAGTGAGGATTTTTCTAATCTAAACTTTTTTTGCTTGATTTTTAAAAAAATTCTGAACTCTCATCAAAAAATATGACAATCTGGGGGTGTAATTCTATCTTCAGATATGGCATGGGAAGACACCTCATGAGGTGAGGACAGTCACCTCCTAAATGGGGACAGAGACAAGGCCGAGATGTTTAATGCTTTTTTTGTCTCTCTCTTCAACACTGATGAGAGATCAAAGGGGTGTCAGGGCTCTCAACTGGAGGACCATGACTATGAAAACTCCCAGTTGATCCTGGACTTTTGAAGGGATCTGCTGCTCCAGCTGGATCCTGAAAAAGCACTGGGGTCTGGTGGGATTAATCTGAGAATGCTCAAAACGCTGCTGATGTCATCATGAACCTCTCTCAATGATTTTGAATAGTCTTGGGAATCTTAAGGATTGATAAGGTCTTAGGAATGTCCCATTTGGCTGGACGTTGGCTAACACCACCACAGTTTTCAAAAACAGCTGTGAGGAGGATCACAGAAACTACAGTTCTGTCAGTCTCACTTCCATGTCTGGTACAATTAAGGGGAAAGTTATTCTGGGAGTTATTGAAAAACATCTGAAAGATACTGCAGTCATTGGTCACAGCCAGCTTGGCTTCATGAGAGGAAGGTCCTGCTTATCAAACTTGTTTTGTTTTATGACAAGTTAACCCAACTAACAGATCAAGGGAATCCAATGGATGTAATATTTTTTGACTTTAATAAATATTTTTGGATTTTAACGCTGTCTCCCCCAGGATTCTTCTCGACAAAATGTCCAGCACATAGCTGGACAATGCATCACATGATGGATGAGCAACTGGCTGATGGACCAGGCTCGAAGGGTGGTGACACCAGGACAACCCTAATGAGGTTCCCCATAGCTTCATCTTCAGCCCAGTGCTCTTCAGCATCGACATAATCTACTTGGATACAGGATTCAGAGGTATACTATGTTTGGCAATGATACTTGACTGGGAGAAGCTGTCATCTTGCTCAAAGGCAGAGTCCTGGGGATCCCGTCCACTACTTCCATAAACAACTGAAAGTTTGCTATCCTAAACTTTCCTCTCACTGCAGGTTCTTCCTCAACAGTTATTATGGATGACTATATGACAGCTTAAGTGTAGCACTTCTGAGTTAATCAGGAATCCACAGAGACACAGTCATCAAACAATTATTAATGTCTTCGTTTTGACTAAAAAATCACAATAAGCATGAGTATACTTGCATCTAAATATGAGTATACATGTATATAAACATAATTTTCATTTGTGTGTTTGTAATAAGTTTTCACTTGAAATGTCTACGTTTCTACAATTCAGCACATTCATTCCTTCTTAAGAAAATTGGCTTTATCAAATCTTCTCTGATTCATTTCTTGAGAAGAGTTGATTCTAAAGGTGTAGTAATTTCTTATTAAAGTCAGCAGCATTTCTACCTTTTTTAATTGTACGGCACTGCTCAGTTTTTCCTCTATCAAGGTACTGCCACTGCAGTCCTAGCCATTTGTGCCAGAAGGAAATTGGCTTCTAAATGGTAACAATGCATTTGAAAAGTAACTCTGGGAAAGTACGAAATAAAGAAAAAATTGATTTTCATGCTGAAATAATTTTATTTCTCATATTATTTTTGTCCCCAACATTCCTGTAACTTGTTTCATATTAATTTTATGAAATCCACAATTTACCTATAGGTGTTTCTGTGCTTTAGTAAGTGAGATATACAGTACAAATGAATGAAAATAATCTCACATAAAATATACTACTTGCAACTGCTATCAAGAAGAAGAGTTTCATTGCTTCTGCTTCTTACACTAAGAAAATGAGAAAGGCTCTTTTGAAGATCAGTCATTAACTTTCCTCATAAAGAACTAAAAAATGAAAAATTATAAAAATAATTTAAGAAAATGTGTTGGCACATGAGAAACTTCATTTAATCTCTGTAAATGTCAGAGAACCAGGCGAAAACAAACCAGAAAAAAACATTAATTGAAAAACTCAGGATAGAATTAAGTGTTATAATGGAAATAAGGGATTTCAAAAATTACTTGAAAAACCAAAAAGGGTAAAAATTTGAGAATCCAAGGGGACTCTAAGAATTAAGGAGACTCATGTTAGAGTTTTTTGGCAAACAGTATAGTTATACATGAATGGAATGAATAGCAACTAACTGTGTGAATGTCATTAGATGTTTAAATGGAAAAGAGGAATGGTTTACCTTGACATACATATTTCCTGCTTGGCTTGCAAATGATGAACAGTTTGGGAGTAGGAAGACTTGAGACTACTTACATCACACCATCATAATAGTTCTGCATGATCCCTTTTTTACTGGATAGAGTAATAGGCCTGAAAAAAGCTGAGGTGCACGAGTCCAGTTGCTGCCTTCACTGCACAACTACTTGTCTTTGAAAGAATATTTCTTATGGAGAAGGTATCAAGTAGCACTTGGAAGTATGCTGTTTATTATGTAGGAGTCTTGAGGCAAGATTCCAAAAAAGCAGCACAAGATGCCTGACACTTAAAGGAATAAAATCTGACAGGAGTAAGGAAAGATGCTGAATTCTGCAGCTTCATTCTTTATGGTGACAACTGGTAAAGCATCACCAGTATTGTAATGGAGTTTGGATTTGTTAAAGCCTGGGAAGTGATTTTACGTGGTTCTTCGTGAGACTGAATAGAAAGGATGAACAACTGTAAAAGCCCAGGTACAGGTACATATTTGCAGTATTTATTTACAGCACATTCCATGTAATTTGCTATGAAGGCAGCTGCGTTTGGTGATTGTGAAATGAATAATGAAAGTAGAAGATTAAAAAGAAAACCAGTTCAGAGGAAGAATTGCAGCAGAAAGAGCATTAGAAACAAGCAGAAGAGTCCAATCTCTTCTGGGTATTGTTGCTCCCCTCCCCTCCCCTCCCCTNTGCTTCTTTTACTATTAAATAGAGCATCAATTTTTTTGGCATCAATATCTAACTTCATTCAGTTTTCTTCCCATTTTTTGAATATATTTTGAGCTTTTCTGGTTCCAATCCATTTTGTTCATAGAAGCTTAGTTTCTCTTGCTCTTCTGTGTTTATATGGTTCATAAGAAATGTCTTTTCCTGGTTTTACTTTGTCAGTTCTTTTCCTGCTAAGCTTAAGGAATAATGAGACAATGTTTCTGCTGAAAATTCTGTATCATGGCTAGGAATTACATTATATTAAGAAGAAAGGACTTTTTCACCACACACAAGAGCATTCGTAGATTTAGGGCATTACACTGGAGTGATACTATGTTCCTTTCTCATCATATGCAATCACAGTATGCAATATTATCCATAAAGAAATCAAGCTCTGTCTAGAAATTAGATACTGGTTCTACTTCCCTATTCCAGTGGGAAGTTCATTCTTCAATTGCACTGCTCTGATGAATAGAAACTTCCATCTAATACCCAGATTAATTTTATTAATACTCATGTCATATCCATTTGTTCCTTTACCAGTATTATCTTTTATATATATATATATATATATATATATATATATATATATAAACTTCCAAGATCTATTAAGAGAGAGTAATGAGCCTGCAGTGTCTTGTTCTTTCTTTCTTCTTCATGGATCAATAAATTGTGTAGCCAGTTTCATATTTGCCAGCAGTTCCTCCACCTCTAGCTTCCACATAAGCAAGTTTTTGCAATTTTTTACTGTTGAATCAGTGAGTTCATCTGCTGATTCATAAAGAATTATGATACAGAGTTATATCTAGCCCTTTGGAATTTATAGAGTCTTGCAGTTTAGCTTGCTTTGTGGAGAAATAATAATACCTATTATTTCTCACCAAAAGCATTGTCTTATTGCCTTTTTCTTAGTATTCATCATGAATCTCTTTATTGAAAAAGAAAATATATGTTTAGTTTAATTAGGCTTTGAATATCCTTGTTTAAGAAAAGCTTTTTTTAATTTTTTCCCTTGTTCTTCGTTCTTCTAATAATTGAAGGAGATCAACTAAAATATTGCCACTGCTAAGGTTAGTTTTACGTTAAGTAATTTTTTCTTTGACCCAAAACTTGATGTTATGTTTCTGTCCTTCATGACTTGTCCTTTTGCTTCTCCTGCAAAAGGAGACATTGTTTGTTCTTAACATCTCCAATGTCATCATTTTGATAGCTGAACCAGTCCATATACATTTTTCCTTCTGTTTGTATTACATTTTTCAGCTAGAGTTTTGAGCTCACCGATATTTCAGTCCAGCCAAGTCATACATTAGTTTGACTACTTAAATTGATTAAATTAAAATTAGCTTTAATTAAAACCTTAAATTCCAAAACCAAACACTTTTGAAATAAACCTCTCTAAAATTACAGCTCATTTTGTCTGTTAGTTCATTTGTTTGTTTGCAGTTGATGTAGCTGTTCAATTTAAATAAAATATATCCAGGGCCTAATTTGACTAAAATTCTGTACTAAGATTCATAAGTATCTGAATATGAAAATACAATAATAATTATTTATCTGCTAAGCTGGTACTTTCCCATTAATGTTTAATTTCAGGTAAAAAAAGAGGATGATCAACAAATAAACATATCAGCTTCTATAATCAAAATTACTTGATCTTTAACAAATCCCATTTCTTTCTAATTTGCTCTCCCTTATACTAAAAGGGGTTTAACTGTCCTTGAATGTATTACATAGATTTCTTTTTAATTTCACATCTGGTGCATGAGTTTGTAGATCACTTCCAGCTTTACTCAGTAGATTGAATATCACATTCTGTCCTGAAATCTTCTCACCTAAATGAATTTTACTTGTTTAAAGTTGTTTCTTTGAAGTCTAATACACATAAACATATATCAACAAAGTATTGATATTGGTGATGTGATAATACACTATTGTGTTATCTAAACTGTTGCTTTGACTATTGTATGCACTTTTATTTCTGCTCTGAACTTAGATGTATGTTACTGTTTAAACATATTTTTAGGTTAACAGCAATGCTATAATGTTCCAAGTTTCATATGAGTCAGTATAAACTCTGATTTAAATCTGGTTTGTCTTTCAATATTGATGTATTTCATGGGAAATACAATTTCTATAAAAGTAATGTAATTTCTGACTTTTTTCCCAATATAAAAATGAGTTGATTCCAAAGGAGAAAACATCCTGTAACTGACATGGACATTTCCTGCCTCTAAATCATACTTTTTACTGCTTCCTTTTGATTATTTTCTAAACTGACTGTTATTTTTACTCACAGAAGATTAAACTTATATGTGAAGAAAAAAAAATTCATATGTTATTAAAATTGATTAATTCTTTAATCAATATTTCTGTGTGTTCATGTGTAAATTGCAAAACGTATTGTTCTCAAATTGTGAGAAGGTATTGTGAAGTCCTTAAATTACATCTTTAAGTTTTGAGAATTTACTTTATTACTCTGGTTCACTCTTTTTTGATCAGACTCTGAAATTTTTGTTGTACAATATTCTCATGATTGGAAGAGGTAAGTACATGGTGCAGAAAAATAAATGTGAGTGAAACTACTAAAATCAGCATGAATGCAGACAGATTTAAGACTAAAAACAAATAAAAGTGTCTTATAGACCAGGATATGCAGTCGGTAGAAATACTATATGATTTGTCTCTTAAATTAAGAAAATAATCTGGTGTCTTTTTCAGTGCAGACACACTGAAAATAAAATCAGAACATGCATACATGTATGTGTGACTATCATTCAGGGTGCAAAACATATATTTTTCTAAACTGAGGTATTTCAAAAGGTGTCTGTAATCCACTTTATGCTAGATAAGACTTATGTTTTGCATTTCTGAAAGTCACTCGGAACAAAAAATTCCACTATGTCTCAGTGATTCTCCTGTCAGGGTGTGGCATGAAATATAGTAGTCTTCAGAATTTTGTTTTGGTCCATATATTTTGTATATCAAGAGGTAAAAGGAAATGTGTGGATTTCAATAACTTTGAAAACCAATATTCCACTGTGTAAGCCACCTGTCAGGCTGATAGGCATTGAATAAGCATGTTTACTCATAGTTTTACCCAGGAAAAGGTATCATTTCAAAGGAAAATGAAGATGCATGAGTCATGAAAAGGATTATTGCTGTTCAAATACTGTTGTAGGAATGGTGTAAGATGGCAAGTTATTTTCTGCCATCTAGATTTAAGAAAGAATGTGATTTTTCTATTATAAACTGCAAAAACTACATCATACTGAAAGAAGTTTCATAGCCAAGTAATCGATAGAGGTTGTTTAGACTAATCTTGCTATTTTGCAGTAAGAATATATATGTGTGGTTTTCTTGTATGACAAAAAAACCCACAAAAAAAGGGCATTGTTTGATTAATAAGTGTCCAGGGGTCGAATTTACAATTTCAAAATTACTGTGCCCGTACTCATTCTATTGTCACATAGATGGCACCTTTTTTTTTTTTCACAGAACCCAGTAAATGGCACAAACTGTGCTGGCACTGAGTGCTGCTGTAATGCTGCACACACAGCCAATGGACTCTCATGGACTGAAATCAAAGCCTGCGTCTTCCTGGGCTCAGTGCCAGGCACCTCCCCTGGACAGACCCTCCTGTCCAGGTCTCAAACTCTCTTTCTCAGGTCTCAGACCCCTCTGCTGACGTCTGTGACCGTCCAGGGTGCCCAGAGGGATTCCCTGGACTCCGACACCACTATGTTATGGAGCTGAAAAGGTAGATGAATCCCCCTTCTTATTTAGTTCCATAATAATTGTACTGTAGATCCCTACCCTTGACTGAGTTATTTGCCTTATTGTATAACTTCATTGATGACAATTTTTATCAAGTAAAAAAATCACAAGAATCCATGGTTATATAAAGATTCTTTTCCTGTTACATCCTTCAGTCTTGTTAAAAATCAAAACCAAGCACACAAAAGAACAAAACCACAAAACCCCCCCAAAACAACAAAAAAGCAAAAGATCTCACAACACAACAAGAAAAAGCAAAACAAAAAAAAACAACCAACCAACCAAGCAAACAAAAAAATCAAACAAAAAAACCACCACCAACAAAAATCATTATCTATGTGTCTATAAATTACATGCCTATAAATTCACCTGTCTTGTTCTTGTCTTTAGAGGGTCTAGAAAATTTGCCATCTTGCCTAATCTAGCTCATGATTTTACTCATAATTTGCAAATACAATTGTACATGTCAGGTTCAATTCTTACCACCTCCTCTCTGATGCCTTCTTCCTTTCTGATGATTCTTTTGTTCTGGAGTTTGGGTTGCAGATTTATGTGACCCAGAATTGGTCCAATATTGGCTTCTGAAAGATACTTAAAGTACACCATAGAGGTGTCACTTTCAATATATTTGAGTACATTGTGTGATCATCTGATTTTAACTTTTTACTCCATCACAGACCTGATTGCAGCTCCTTGATTCTGTTCCTTCTTAGAAGATCTGGTTTCTGACATTATCCTTCTACATTTTTCTCTTCAACTCTTCCTTTGTATGGTGATCTAATGAGAACACTCTGACACTGATGTAAACACAGCGCAAGAAAGTTTGAGAAGTTTTAATTGTATATCTGACTCTTAAAACTCACAAACTGTTTAGTGCGGCTTTATAAAATTGTTCAGCATAACGAAGAACAGAGCAATAGCCAAGAGGAATCAGTCCCACCAGGCAAGGAATACATTGCTGTGACTGTTTGCTTTACTCATTTTAACAAAGAAAAGGTATTGATTGGAAAAGTTGCTGATACTGTTCTGGCTTCTGTGATCACCAGCTTTTAAACAATATGTATGTCTGATCATTCTTAGTTCTAAAGTACTAAGACAACCCAAAACTTATTTTGCATAATAAAGGGTTGCCAGATAGTAAATGCCATCTAATAATTTAATTTTCCATTGTTGTTTCTTAACTATTGGCAGAACATGTCTCTATATGCATACAATTCTAACCATTTTTGTTTTCCATTATCACTACAGTGGATACTGTGATTTGTGAACATATTATCACCTTAGTCATCAAATATTGTTCTTTCCTTTCAATACATTTAGAAAATTTTTTTTGTCACACTATACTAATGAGATTTCCATATGCATGGTTTAAAGGAAAAAATATGGAGGTATTTCAGTCCTTCAGATTATGGAAGTATTTCAGTTCCTCAGAGTTTTAGGTTTCTTTCTGACTGAAGAAAAATATACTTTAAAATAACTTTACTTTTATGCATTCAACCTAGTTAGCAATCTCAGTATATGTAAACAAGGGTAAAAGTCAAAGATGTGTAAAGAATTTATCTTTCTCATTTCTTCAGACTATGACCAGAAACCTGTCTTGGCATTCCCAGTGATTTAAATGCATCATAGGGACATGTACATGTCTTTGGCTGGAAGACCTAGAAACAAAAATGCTGCTAATAAAGGAACAAAGATTTTAATAGTTTTTAATTTTATTACTTCAAATTGGTTTTTATGCCTTTCCTAAGAGCTTTTTCCTTTTAATATTTTAATATTTTTCTTTCTAACCAGTTCTAAATGTGATTCAAAACTACTGTGTTGCTTTTACATTAAGATAGAAAAAAATTCATAGAAATAGGAACCATTTCCAAATTCAGGTTTAAGACATTAATCTTACATATATATAAGGTCTCCCATCTCCATGGATACCAAAATATCCTGGTAAGAGCAGAATTTCTCTGTTGAGAGCAACAGTCTAACAGCTGATACTTGAGTCCTCACTGTTCAGCCTCATCCACTGAAGTAAGTACTTTGCCAATAATGAGGCTACTTACATAATAAGTTGTTTCTTGTGTGCAAAAAAGAAGGTATTATGGAATTGCTGAGTCTAACCAAATATATTACACAGGAAAAATTAAAGATGAACTTAGGCAAGTATGTTAACATTTAAACTGGAATCTGTCAAGAATACTAAATTTTAGCTCTGATTTTATAGTAAATTCCAGAACATCTTAATGCTCAAGTGTGTCCTCCCAGACTGTACATTTTGTATAGGCATTTCCTTACACATGAATAAGTTTCTTTTCAAAGATGGTAACTGTGTAAAGTTTATCCAAGTCATGTAAAAATACACACATTTTTATTTATGAATCATTTTCATATGTGAAATGCAAAGAAATACATAGTTAAGAAGTATGTGGAACCTTCTTTTCTGATTTTGCTTTTACCCTGACTCTATGAAGTTCCCTTATAGAGACAGATTTCTAGAATTAAATAAAAAAAATAGTAAAATCCCCTCTTTTAATTATCCACCTACCACAAATAATATAGAACATATAAAATAGAATTCACTTTCCTAATGAAGATAGCCAATATTTTCCTGGACTCAGAGTTTTTCAAGAGCTTTCAGTATCTTTAATGTATGGACTTTTGATTAAAGAACTGAGTTTATAGTGGGAATTTCATGAAAATTAATGAAAAAGCACCCTTATTCTTCATGAAATTAACTGCAAAATCATTCCCTCAAATTCTTCCCTTAACTTATGTTGCAAATACTTTCTAATCATTTTCTTCCATCAACAGGAATTTTAAGAGAACTATTTAATAAGCATATGTAGTATTTCAACATGCTCAGGTATATTTATGAGTTTAATTCCTTTTACTAAGCAGAAGCCATCAAAGAAAGAAAAAGAAAAAAACCTTTAAATTGGAAAAATACTTTAAATTTATATTACTGTATCAAGATGATAAATTATGTGCTTTTAGCAGAAACGCGATATGAAGTACTTCAGTACAAGCAAACTCTATGCTGCTCAAGAATGGAAGAGCTTCATATCGGTAAGTTACTGGATAACTTGTCCCACATTAGACTATTTTGTCTAGTTTTCAATAATCTTTTATTAAAAAAAAAAAGAGCATGCAAACTGCCTAGCTGCTTTTGGGATACCAAAGCATGATGTTCATTCCACAAAGTATTGTGCATCAGTGCTACCAGATCTGCTGGGCCAAAAGCTATTTTATTCAGATTGCAGTGCACAAAAGACCCCAACATGTTTTGTTAATTCTGTCTGCTTGAACTAATCTGTTTTCCTGTGGGAAGCCTATTGTCACCAAAGAATGAAGCAGTAAAGGTGGCATATTATTTTGGCATATTTCTAGAATACCAGGAGACTCAACGGTTAGTAAGCAGTTTTCTTGCATCTTGTCCAGTGGGTGCAGGATTATACTTTTTAAAGTTGCTACAAAGATTATACAGCTGGAACAGGAAGACAGAGTTTTAAAGATGCAGACTAAAGTTAGAAGTGTAGTTTCCAGAAACCTTTATTGATTGTGTATTTATATTTTTTAATTAAAGGATGCTGGAAATGTAGGTCAGGTTTCTAGCTACTGTAATGTGATTTTGCCATACAAGCACTTTGTTCTTTATAGGAATCCCTGAAAATAAATGAAAGTAAGTAACAGGATTCCAAGGAAAACTGCAGCAGAAAACAAACAAGGAAAACCTGACCATCAATCACCATTCACCTTTAAGAAGCATTAAGTAAAAAGCACAGGTGTCTTTTTTTCTTTAGTTAACCTTTAAAATTGTTATAACAAATTCCCACTGTCTTTGCTTAGCTGCTACAAGGGACGGTTTAGTACATGAATAAACACAAGCATTTACATATGTGATTTCTATAATAAAAACTGGACATTCATTCACTTCAAATAGGATAGTAATAAGTAAGAAATTCTTTACTGTACAGTATATTTTGCAGGATATAGAGTAGGCGTTATGTAGTAAGGCATAGCTCACTTATTTTAGGTACCTCAAAGCCATTGACTGACATTGCATACCATTCTGAATACAGATCTAGGAATCAATCATTGCTTAGATGGAAGCTGTGATCTACTTTTATAAATCTTGCCAGAATATATTCCCACATCTACTTAAAAGGCCTCGGTCAATATTGTATTGTTTACCTATTTGTTCATCGTGTAGCTTAATAAAATTTTTGCCTATTTTTTGTCCTTTCTTATAAATTTGAACTTTACTTGACCTTTATTCTCAGAAGTAAGAAAAAGTTGACTATAGATAGAGCTGAGAAACACTAAACTGGGAAAAAGTAATAAAAATATAACATAAACACTGCATAGTGGCATTGTAGGTACTAGAGTATTCAGGAAACATCAGGAGTGTTTAAAACATATATATACTTTACTGAAAATTTTAAAAATATACTTTACACTTAGTAAATCCTATATTCTGCTTTCTGCCCAAAATTTTAAGTCTTAAAATAATTTATAAAATGGCAATTTAAACATCATACACTGAGTTAAAAAAACCCTACCAAAACAACAAAACAAACCCAAAGTTACATTGTAAAAAATAAATTTATAAAAAGCCCACTTTGGCTCTTGTAAATTTTGTTCACAGTGTAATATTAACATTTGCAATATGTCAGGCTTCCTGTTTCGTAATTGTATTTTGTAATAGATATAGTTCTTCCGGCTTTTTCTATAATCTACAGTAAAATTAAACTTGTGGCTTTGGTAGGAAAAGCTGACAGCAAAACTCTTTGCAAAGATTTAAAAGACTAGGCAAACTCTCAGTGTCTCAGACTATAGTCTACTCAGTGATATAAATATAAAGGATTTTGGATAGTATTATAAATTTAGTCTTTTCATCTCTGTTTAAATCCTTTTCAATCAGCATTTTAACAGAAGTTACTGAACTGGAGAAGAATTCCTGAGGCCATCATGTCCTATTGCCTTCAAAACAATTAAAGAATAAATCCTTTTCCAGAAAAAAAAAAAAAAAGCCTTTGTGGATCAGACAAACAGAAAAGTTCTTCAATACCTTTGGAGATCTGATCATATCAGATCTCTTATATTTTTCATAACATAATCCCCAATCCTCACTCTGCTGATGATTTCCAGGCTAATTGTATTGATGCTTAGATCATTCTGTTTCCTTTTCTAACATTGTCCTTAATTTAATCACCTGACATTAGTATACTATTGTATATAGTTAGATTTCTTCCTCTGATTTATCAAAGCTGTATTTTATTGTCTTTACCCCCTTCATCTCATGTATCATTCTACTTCCATCACTTTGCTTATTTATTCCTTCAAAATATCATTCCTAAATATTTAAGGTTTCCAGTGTTCTCCAGTTCTTAAATCACAGAATCAGTGACTCTGAAAAATCTTCAGTGTCTCTGAGCCTAACCGCTACTAACCTAACACAGTACCACCAAAATATATCTCTAAGTGCCATATTTACATGACTTTTAAATACTTCCAGAGATGGTACCTCCATCACTTCCCTTTGGCAGCCAGTTCCTATGCTTGACAACGCATCCTTAAATTTATTGCATTATTCAATTATAAGCCACAAGACATTATTGGGACTTATTCTGAAGGCGTTATTCAAATTCTGCACCTCTGAATCTGAGGGCAGTGTATGGAAAAAGATATATGTTTTTGCAGTTAGCACTGACGTATCCCAACTCTTAACTCAGGAAATTGATGTCTCATCAGAGTTGTCATTCAGACCATACATTGTCAAGTGCTTGTTTATATATATTTCACCATAATTCCAGAAAGATGTTGTGATCTGATTTCCCTATGTGTGTTAGGACTTTCTGGCTCTGGTTGTCTATGCTGTTTTTGAATAGAACATATTTGCACAATTTCCATAATTTGAAAGCTGAGAGGGAATTTTGACTGAGCAAGTATGAGAAAGAATGATGGTCCTGTATTTTCTCAGGATATAATAAATAGCATAAGGCATACCCAGTAACAACCCCTCACCTTCAGTTTCCAAGCAGCAATTGCTCAATTAGTTGTGTGCTCTGACAAAGATGAGTTTATTTTAATAGGATGTCAGCGATTGATTTGTTTTCTGTCATGTATATTTCCTCAAACTGTAAATACTGAGTAATTTTAGAGGATTTTTATCTAAGAATCTATGGAATAACATTTGCAGTATAGTGGTAATAAATATTTAAATGCAAGGCAGTGCCCCACTTTCTCATCCTCATTCCACTTTAGAGACACAGAGAAGAGAGGAAGAGGAATGAATGGGACATGCAGGGGAAAATTTTTACTGGATGATTTCCAGTATGATGCAAGATTTATTGGGAAGCATGATGGTAGGTGGTACACATTGAAGCACTTCCCTGGCTACCGTGGAAAATTGAAGCAGTAGGGTTCAGAGGCCATTGTCTAAACACCAATGACTCTTTGTCCCTTTACTTTTTTTGTCCGCAGACCTCTAACATATCATATGATTCTTGTTAAAAAAGGCTTTGACTGAAGTTCAGCAAATTTTAACTGAGTGATTCTCAGTTAAAATATTCTGTGTGGCAACCTTCTGATTTCTTATTCATTTTATGTGTAGATAATAATAATTACATTAATAACACCATCAGCAGCAACAATAAACCTAACCCCACCCCCAGCAATAAACACCATGAAAAAGGGTTTTGTTCTAATTTTACAACTTTCAGGCTGTGAATTTCATATAGTAGCAGTCCAGGATTCCTCTTGCAAAAAGGCCACCAGGATATGGACCACCTGCATCCTTCTGCTGGAAGTGGGTTTACATCTATGTTCAGAGAGAAGAAAGAAAGTTCAAGCCTTGTATTTTGCTTTTTTTCTTACTTTATTTTTCTTCATCTGATTTCATTTTTAAAAATGCAGATAATCTAAAATATTTGTATCTTTACACTGGAAATAAATACATTTATTTTAAAAATAATTTAAAAAAAGCTTTCTCAGGCTGCTTTATGCCCTTAATTTCTGATTATATTGAAAATTTAAAAAAAATGGAAGCTCCTCTGTCCAAAAAGACACAAAAACCACAACCAGAAATCAGTTTTAAAGGATTTATCATGTGTTCATACAAAGGTGACATGAACTACAGCTGTGGCTGCAGAATCCCTCAAGCACACTTTCAGGTCTTCGATCAAATGGGCAAGAACTTGAAGGACATTGCTGGCTCCCTTCTGTATCTCCAGTGTGCCTTCAGACTTGAATAGGGTTTTCTTATATTCTTCACCATGCACACTAGATGTATAACAATTTTTTTGCAACCTTGGACTGTTCTCAGTGCCCTGGCCACCTACGCTGAGCAATAAGGGGATGAAATTGAAGAAGCTTTTTAGCTTTTATAGCTTATTGATTTTTGTATTTTCAGATGTATTAGAGCAATTTTTCAAACGTATCTGCCTTACCTTGATATCTTGAGTGTGGAGAGAGGATTTCACATTTATTAGCTTTGCTTTGCTGAAAAAAAATACAGCAGTAGAAGTACTTTTGTGTTATCTCAGGGATCAAAATGATTTTGGTATTAAAATAAAATCAATTCTCAGAATAAAATTCTAACCTTGTGTGCAAGTGTTACATAAAAAGCAGACAACAAGGAGTGTGCTTTCCCAAGTAGGTGACAAAGATATGCTTTAAAAGTGCAGTCCTGAATTGCAGTTGAACTCAATGAAGCTCAATACTTACCAAATAGGAAGGTTCTATCTTAATGGAGAGCATATAATACGGTAAATACCTTTTTCATTATCTCTGATCAACCATGACAGTTTCAGAAAAGGAATGCAGGAGAAAAGACTTCTTTAACAGGAGTGCTTTTTTCTCAGATCAGAGACAATAAAATTATATGTGAGTTGTTTCATTATAAGAATTTTTATTTCTTTAGGTGATTTGAATTTTTAAGCAGTATAAACGGGAAATTCTATACTGCAACAAAAGTGTACAGCAAATGGCCCAAAAAGTGAAAGAAATACAGCTATGCTGCTGTTTCAAGAGTATGATATTTATTTCTCCCATAGAATTCATATCTAGTGATAATTGTGACTACATTCATCCAGCTATAATGATCTGTTTTATCCCATTTTGCATGATTTCCATCACCTTCTTAACTGCTTCGTAATGCAAATGCTTTTGGCTCTGTACTTCTTTGTAGGTTTTTTTTTCTCTCAGACTAGGAACGTACACTTCAAATAATTTAAATCACTCACAAATGAGGGCTCTTTTTCATAAATTCTCCTCCTCAAGGAAGAAGCAGAAAAAGCAAGTCTGTAATTTCCATACCATAACACTTAGTTTTGCAGTATGCAATTCATCCTTAGGAAGAAAGAATAAGCTCCAACTGTACTTGGGGCTGAAGTGGCACTCTGACTATGCTTTTCTGTCTAGGCTAACACAATTAAAAGAGAATACTTTTAAAGAATGAATATGGCAAACTATTTTAAAATTAAATTATTACAGATAAGAAAATGAAGGCTCTATATTATCCTATTTCTAAGTCTTTTCCTGATGGGTGGGCAATTGAGGCATATTGAAAGTTCCATTTATGAATGCCCATATGGTAAATCCATATTAAAGAGAATGATTTCAAAAGCATCTTATTTTTTTGTGTCTGATTGGACATACTTATGACTGAAATTCGAAGTAAAAGTTTTTGAGTAATTACAGAAGCTCATGGGCAAATACTGTCAACATGCACATTTATCTAGTAAGACTTTGATCTATGGTATGTAAATGCAAAATATAAATATAGCTTAGAATGTAAAAGATTTCTACACATTCTACTAGAGATCATCAAAAATTTTGTAAGTGCATTCATGACAAGGTCATATTGTGCCCTCTGAGGAAATAGTTTTAAAGCAGAGAAGTTTTTTTCTTTTTCTGATTCTCAGTAGAAGTGTATAACACCTCCATGGCTTTCATTAGCTGCAGCAAGTCTAGCTAGCAACTACAAAGACCATGTACCTTTCCTTCTCTAGAAGAAAAGCTGACATTGCATACTTTCTTTCACTAAAAAATAGAGTAAGTAGTGGAAATAATACAGGAGGTAATAATTGGTATGTAAATAAGTGTTTGCCACTCTAGTAGAATACGAAGGTCTAAGTCAGGTTTCTTGCTGTGGAAATATACAGGAACTGTTATGTTTCTGCATATGGAAAAAATATTTGTGTATTGAGCAGGCTCAGTGTGAAATAAACAATATAAAATATTTCAAAAATATGTATCTTAGAAAGAACACATGTCAAAAACTAAGATGTTTCTGTGCATTCTTAGTTCTGAAGAATTGGTAGCTACATGCCTACGCCTCTCGGCGAAGGCCTTGTGGTGGGAAGGAATACATTTCTGTAGATCATCCTTCTACTAAAGTAGAAATAAGAAGCAGCTAAAATTTCTTATTATACTTAGAAGCATTGAGATCAGATCTTTGGATTCTAAGGCAGTGAGGTTTAATTTGAATCTTTTACTTTTCCAGAAAAAACCTAAGTGTTTGGGTCTTTCTGTGAAATCCAAACTTCTTTCTGTGTGTGTGTTATGTTGGTTGTTTGGGTTTTTTTTTTTTTAATTTGCTGGAAATATTTGAAGAGATTTTAGTTTAGAATGGCAATGAAGAAGAGAAAAGGAATATTGCCCCTTTTATGTGAAACAATAAGGAAAGAAATCCATGAGGAAATCCATTATAGAAATGAAGAATTCTCTCTGCATCCTCCCTGGAACAATAACTTAAAAACCAAAAAAGCAAACAAACAAAACCAAAAACAAACAGATAAGCAAAAAACCACAAATTAAAAATAGTTCAATACTTCTTTAATCCTATAGTTCCAAATGTGTAGAATAATGGTTGGAGTTTTTTGTCATTTATTTTGGGGATTTTTTGGATTTAAGGTTTTTGGGGTTTTTTTTGTTTTATTTTTTTTGGGTTTGTTTTGTTTTGTTTAGTAAGAGAAAAGAAATATATTCAGGCAACTTTAGCAATTGTTAGGACAGGAGGGGAGAGACTACCCTTTTAGTAAGAAATCTGATATCCAACTATGACCTAAAGCTACTGTATTTACCCCCTTTTCCTCTGCAATCCTCTGACTAAGGTCTTAGCCTTCCAAAACTGAATAAGGGATGAAAACATTGTACATTAATGAGCTGAAGTCTCAATAGTATAAGATTTACTAAGATTTACCTTGCATTTTCCCATAGAGAAGAAGAGTTATGTACTTGCATCTCTTCACTGACTTTGCAAAGTAGGCAGTGTGTGCAATAATAAAGTTTGATAGGTCTTAACATTATTTCTTTTCTTTTTTAACACGTTGCATTGCTTACTTGTATTTTACTTATTATTTAAATGCAATTCAGTTCTTACAGATGTAGCTTGACACTTCAGTATCTAAGAGATGCTCAGAATTTTTTACTGAATTATGTTAGGAGAAGGAAAATGTGAAAATATGTGAATGCTTTGCTAGTGAATCAATAGAATGCTGTGTGTCTGTGCTATAATAACCTAGTTTTATGACTTGTTCTTTACTGCTAGCTTGATTGTTTTAACAATACACCATTCAACCTTGCTAACTTTTTATTTATACAGAAATATGCTTTTTATTAATGTTTCTATCTAGACTCTATACTGTATTTATGAGCCTTATTTACTGGTCAAATAATGTTTCAGAGGGAGCAAGAAACTGGTTGTGGTACTGTTTTTATCTTGTTTCTTTTTTCCTTATTAATTTTTTGTATAAGAAAATGGGCAAGTAAAGGAACAATCTTTGGAGCATGATTTTTTCATTAGTCTGCAATAGATGTGGTAATACATCATACTGCCTGTAGAAAGGATTTTCTTTATGCCAGGTGAGGTTGTGAATCATATATAAACCAGTTTGATTCATATATGAAGTAAGTTGTGAGGAAGGAAGGCAGGAAGGCAGGCAGGAAATTTAAAATCTAGAAGTCATGCAGTCTATAATTTTGAAGTGGACTGGAAGTCACCTGTTTTTTTATTCATGGTGCTAATTCTGTACAGAAGAGATGCATTCAGAAGAATCAGACTCAAAAGAATCAGAGTACATATTTTTTTCTCACTCTCTGATTAAATATATATTTATAATGAGTTTGTCTTGGTTTGCAGAGACAGGTGTTTGCTAAGGAAGGCAGGAGCCTCCCTGAAAATAGAAAATATAAAATCCCTCCCTCAGATTATAATTTGAAATTAACTGGCTCTCAGGCAAAGATATGGGAATAGGAATAACAGTTCTTTACTAGGAAAATTAAACTAAAAATGCAGTAGTACAAAAATTAGACTACTGAAAGAGTCAGAATACAACCTGACACCATGTTGGTCAGGGTGTTGGTAGCAGTTCAATTAAGTCCTCCTGGAGTGACAGCTATGGTTCTCTTGAAGCAATGATCCTGTAAAGGGATTTTTGCTGTTTTCCTCTGAAGGTCCAGTGGTGGTGTAGATGGGCTGGTCCTCCTCCGGGAATCCAGTAGAAACAGTCTGCCCTGGTGTTCTGACTCTCAGATTTTATCCAGGTAGGAATGCTTGTCTCCTCCCCTGGGTGGAGCATCTCACAATGGGATGATGTAATTTTATCAGTCACTCAGTAAGACTCAATGGCCCATTAACAGAAGAAATCCCCTGGAGGGAGGATGGGTCATGGAAGAGATAAAGAACACTGCCCCATCTGGTTTTAACAAATGATAATAGAATACATACCCTTGGTTACATCTTGCATTGCAACCTAAGACAGAGTTCTACTATTGAAGAAAAAGACTTCAACAAAAGATTTTTTCAAACTCCAAAGGGAATTTCCATAAAAATTCAGTTTTAATTGACACTTTTTTTGTTCTTTTTATCAAATCAGTATAAAATTGTTGATTCTGTTAACATTTTAGGGTAATTTGAGATCATCTTTTTATAATAGTACTTTAATTGTGTAATTCTGTAAAGATGACATCTCTTTTATAGACATTTATATGTGTGTGTATATATATATATACACACATATACACACCTCAGGTTCTCATACATACATATGGAACTATGAAATCCTATGACTAACAAATTTTTTCCTGATTTGCTGATTTTCACCAAGATAGCAGAGAAAACAAATATTAGAAATTAATGAGTTCTTCAGTGTGTACCATGAACCCCTTCAGTCATCAGCCACTAAAGCACAATCTGGCAGGCAACACAGCTTAGTAAATTGATGATCTAAGTTGAGCTAAAGTCTTTTTTTATGCATCAAAGCATGAAGTCAGGTAAAGTTATCAATCTATATTTACTTGCTGCTTATATGGAGTAAATAAGCTGTCATTCTAAATAAGATTTTGAAACTAGTTGATTTATCAACCTATAATGAGAATAGCTAAATATTCTCAAAGCTGAGGAAGTATTCATTTCAGGTTCAGATTTTAAAAGATAAATTTAAAGTTCAAGGTCATAACTTCAGAAATATCAGGTAATTATGATCAAGTGTTATGAACAGTTCTTGAAATTGAATATTTTAGATATAGAATTTGGCCTGAACTTTTCAATGTATTATCTCTGAGTCTAGTTAATGTGAAAAAAAAGACTCTATTGAAATTTTTGGTGCATTTTGCTTCTCTCCCTAACTGAATGCAGGACAGCAAAAGAGAAAAGAATGGTCACAAGAAAAATAATTCATTATTTTCAATAATTCTGGTTTGCTTATCAATTTTAGTTTTCAGATAATAAGTTCCTAACCTGTTCATTAGTTGGTCTAGTTTTTTCATTACCTTTAGTGTTTTCAACTCTTTTAACCAACAGAGTTCATATATGAAAGGGTCAAATGCATATAAAAGCACTGCTCTTGAAAACTGAGGAAATGAGGACAATAAAATCCTTGGATATAATAAGTTCATGTCATAATTGCAGCAATTTTACTTTTGACTGTTAATTAAATATTAAGACAAAATTCCACAGTTATCTAGAAAGCCATAAGACAAAGAAGACAAGTTCATCAAAATATGAAAGCACAGAAACAAGAAAGTGTGGATTTCCTTGTTATATAAACTGAAACTTCTATGAAGATTTAGGAAGTTATTTCTAGAAATTTGCTTCCAAAAGGCTGATTTTTTTTCCCCTTTAAGTTGTTAATTTTTTGTGTGGAATCCTTTGTCCTATAACCAAAATCTCCAGCTTTTGTAAATACTAAGAAGTTTTATTTTCCACAATGGCAAAACTAGCAGATGATTACCACTGGAGACAGCAGAAGAATCTTTAATTTCCTATTTAACTTTCCAGCTTTGATGCTGAACCAGAATTTGGATTCAGATTATTTATTCATGTTAAATCCACAAAAAGACAAATTACCAATATTTATTTACCAGTCAACTTTCTCTTTAAAACAAAGCAACTGAGACTGACCTGTGAGAATAATTGTCAGCTGAAACTTAAAATATTTATGTAGACCAATACACCTTAAAGATTATGCTCTTTTTGTTACTAAATGAGGTGGAATTGAACATTCAATTCACATCATTAATTCTTCACATTATTCTATTGTTATGCAGGTGAAAAATAAATTTTTTTAGCTTTGTTCCACTTCTGTTTCATTTACATCTGCATTAATTGTTTGTTGGATCATTAGATGCTCCTGGTGTTGTTGATGGTCAGCAAAAATAGTTGAAATCTGCATAATAAAAACTTCTGACACACTAGACAAAGCCAGTACTTCTGGTTTTCATTCTTAGTGGTGCTAGAAATAAATATGGGCAACAAAATCTTCAACTACTACCTCCAACACCTTCCTCATACAAGTACTATGTACCAACCTCCTGGAAGAAGTTTCAGTAACGACAAAAAATTAACCCACATTTTTTCATTCCTGCTCTTTCTTTTTTGATAAATTGGTCTTCTTTTCCTTATGGCTTTCTAGATAACCAGGCTTTTTTTTTTCTTAATATTTCATTTACAGATAAAATAAAAAACACAGTGGAAGGACAGAATGCCATCCAGAGGGATCTGGGCAACTTTGAGAACTTTGGGTCCATGGAAATCTCATGAGGTTTAACAAAACCAAGGACTGGTGCTGCACCTGCATCTTTGTCTTTCCCTCAATTTCTGTTTCAACCAACTGGTTTTATACAAATGTGCTCGAAAAGAAAAAAAAAAAACCTAGAGACAACTGTTCTTGACAGATGATTCAGTGAAAGTCTGACTAAGTTGCATCAAGCTGTCTGTCTCAAATCTCACAATATAAGCCTTCCATAATTAGGAATTGATTGGCTCCATAAATACAAACATATTATTATGTTCTACATAAACACCCTCAATGGATAAGAATATATTTACAGAAACAGATTTTGAATTTTACATCTACATCTCATTATAGTGATCACTTAATTAATTTAGATTCTCGGATATGATACATTTTCTTAAATTATTACTCAGTAAGAATGTAATACAAACTTTCCCAATATTCACATTAATATAGATCAAATCAATTTCTGTAGAATACTGTGTTACTTTTTAATAACTAATAATAAAAAATATTGGGAACAAAGACTAGCTAAATCTATTAGGTTTTTTTTGTTTTACTTTGTATGTACATTAACAATACACATGATCATGGGTTAGGGTCATTATATTTAGGCACTGTCGATGTTCATCTTCTTCATCAAGACAGCCAAAGAAGTTCAGGAAAACTCCATTGCTATATTGTTAGCGTAGAAACACATAATCACAGGATGATTATATGCAGGTGCTCTATTTAAGAGCTCTGGGAGCCGGGGTTACAAACCCAAATCTAACTCTGATATGGTCACAAAATAGACAAGGTTTTATACATTCCCTTTACATAACCACTCATGTTAATCATTAAATCCCTATTCTTCCATTGATTCTACCCAAGCATAAACCTGTAACAATTGATTCTTATTGAAGATGATGAACATAACTGGTTACCAAATAAGCGTTACAATTAACAATAATGCAATTTATCATATGGATGATTATCCAGGTACAGGCCTACTTGACCTAATATCTAGCTTTATTTTTAGAGCCTACATGTTCAACTAAGAATCACGTTCATCCCCCCTTCCCGCCTCCCACTGCCTAGGCAAAGTTCTACTTGATTTAGTTAAAACAATAGCATGAAACTAAAGATCTTGGTTACAGTGAAGCTGACATCCTGTTCTTTAGGCCTTACTGCCTCAAAATCCTTTTAACCCTATACTATCAATATCAGATGATGAAATGTGCATTGGATAAGGACAGAATGGTCCTGCGCACTTGTTTTCTACTTCTTAGCACCATTACCTACTGCCTCCTTAATCCATTCAATTTTACGTCTCCAGTTGACCTTGGACAATAAAAAACATACAACTGCACCATTAGTGTTACATATCTGATGAGTTCCATTCGACCTTTACTGCTTTTACTGATCCCTAGACATTATATTTTTGTTGATTTTCTTTCTATCATACTGCCTATTTAATAATATTACCTCTGACCAAAGGAAGAGGGAAGTCAGATTCCATCATAAGGATCTTATAAAAAATTTAACTCTAAGTCTAAATAAAACTCTAAGAAACTTAAATGTAATAAATAACATAATTAGACTCCCAAAGTAATTGCTCACTTTCAGGTGCACTCAATATATTTCATTGCTAATCTATGAAATAGATTATATACAGAATGAACTCTCTAGAGGAGGTAAATTGAATACTTTGTGGAACTATTCTTAAGTCAATCTCAAACTCTTAAACTCATAGCGTGAGGTTTTTTCCTATGACAATAGGCTTGTATTTTATGCATTGCATGTATTAACAATATATGCCACAATCACAAAGCTATTGCTTTTTCTGTGTAAATGAAACAATAAGACTTACTGATTAATCACTGATATACCTTTAAATGCTTTTTTCCTCCCTTACTAGTGGCAATTGTTTGGAACACTGTGACAATGTGAGCATATTTTAAGTCTATTTCTTCTCAAAAGTTTAAAATAGGTGTAATTAACTTTTTCTGAGATACTTCAAGGCTTCTTATGAAATCTCTGCCCACTAAAGAATAGAATATAAGGCTCCTGAAGTTGTGGTAAGTTATGGTGTATGACTCTACAAGCTGGGAATTGCAATCAACCACCTCATAACCAGCTAGTTTCTGTGATGCTTTCTTTTCCCATGATTCCCAAACCAGCAGTTTTCAACTAGTTTAAATTTAATAATTAAGTAAAATTGATTTAAATATTATCAAAACCCTAGTAAATGGTTTTCAAAAAAGAGGACTATGTAAGGCTTTTATTGCTTTTTGTGTGACCTTTGTGTGATGAATTTTGAAGTTAGGTGGTTTTTTAAAAGGAATATTTTTTCTCAGTGATATAAAATTATCCATTCCAGTGCTGGTGCTTTGTATGTTTGGAATTTGTGAATGCTATCTAGAAAATAAAGTTCAGTGCAGGTCAACTGCTGTAAACCAGAACTACTGAAAGTGCTGTAAAAATAGAATATGTATTGAATTTTCTATAATATTTTGTCAAATTATTAAAAAATTTCATCATCCTAATTTATAGAATTCCTCATGAGAGAGAAATGAGTTATTAATATTTTTGATCAAACTGACGAACATCTTACTTCAAATTTTGCTAAAGCTGTGTTCTGAGAAGAACAACAGAGTAACATGCACTTCAATGTGTCATTGTGGTAGCCAGAACTATATATTTCATGCTAGACTACAAAATGAAAATAATTTCTCTTTCATTCCTGAAGCATCATCTCTGAACAACAGGACTGCCTTCTATTCTACACTAGTATTTTTATCCTTTATATAAAAAAGCTGCGTATGAGTTCCACTTTATTCAGTAAGGCCAGATAGAAATTTATCAAATAGTTATACTTGAGGAAAATGAGAAATTTAGTTATTTTTCTTTCTTTAACGATCAATATTTTCACTTGAATTTAGTCCTTAGCCTTTTTCATTCCAGTTAGAGACACATATAACTAAATTAAAATCATTAGAATATAACAAGTTTCACCCTCTGTATCCTATCAAGTTAACGGCATAGGCTATGAATTATCATATGAAAGAGTATACTGAGTATTATTACGACATCTTCCAAAAATATTCCACCACTTTTCCACTTTATTTATTACTAATATTTAGGAAAATACATACAGGATCCAAAGCAAGAAACCAACTCGCATTTATAGCTAAGATCAGGGCCCTGAATCATTAATGGACAATGTCTGTCAACCTTCATTGATTTATTCCCTATCATTGGGTTAAAACTGAGACTCTTTGAATTATTATTCACTCTGTGCCATAATGCTACAATTGAAGAAATAAAGTGATATATGAGCATTTTAACCTGTCATAAAGGGAAGCTATTAGAAATTTCTTTTATTTTTGAGCCTTGGAGAAAAGCAGAACTGAATCACTAACTGTCACTTTGAGGTTTNGTATTTTCTCATTGTTGTTGGTATTATTGTTAATTCAGTTGTATCTGTCCTTGTCCCAGGTAAGAAGAAAGTTTCTTCTCTATTGAAAAAAGAAAACTTCAACAAACTACAGACTTGGAGAAGTAAGATTTCATCAGCTAGTCAATTAAATATACCAGTTATTGCTGTGAATCTTTTGGTCTGCAAAAGTTCATCTTACCCTTCTACTTTTTAATTTTTTTTTCTGACTCATAATTTCTACTACCTTAATAGTAAACAATTCTTGCCCCTGATACTTTGCAATAGATAAGGAGGAGGAACTGAGCTACTTTTTCATAAATTATATATATAAATTATATAAGCTTGTCAAACCCTGCTAAAATGAATGCAGTTTTCCAGTTAATACTGGTGCTTAATAGTGTTAAGATACCATGTTACAGAAAAGCAATTTTAAGACAGAAAAAATGCTTGGAAACTTCATTTAACTAGTCAATTGTCTGCAGCCTCATACATAGCTCACCTTTTCTTAAAATTTTCTGAAAAATGCTTCTAGCATATTATTAGAACTTTTCTCTAATTATTTGGGTTAGAAAGCAGATCATGTATCATAGCCATCTGTGCTTACTACTTTTTAAGATGGCATCCATATTCTATTACATTGGAAGGCAATAGTTCTCCTTCAGCTTGGGCAACATATTTTAAAATAGTGGTTGGTTTTTGTGCCCACCTCTCTCTCACTCTTTTTCACATTTTTTTTCTGAAGTCATGGGACAACCATGATAAGTTGGCAGATTTTTCTTTCATTTTTATAAATTGCATAGTGAAAAAGTTGTGTTATTATCGGCAAGTCAAAGCAGAGGAAGGAGTATAGTTCTGTGAAGAGATCCAAAGGCCCTCTAGCAAAGTAGGAAGTAGCAAAATTTAGTTTGATTTTGTAGCCAGATAATTTGTTGAGAACCTTCACTATCCAGCTGAATTGTCAGAGTGATACAGAAAAAATCTTTGTCAGGAGGGAAAAATTGAAATCTTGATAACTATCTAGTTACTTCATTTCCTACCACTGGATGAAAACTGAAAAGTTTTGCACCAATCATGAATACTGTGGGACAAACCCCCCAAATCACTGCTTAGATTTCCTCATAATATATTGTTACCTCTAACCCTAAACCTTGTTTATCTCGAGCTTTAAAGCTAACCTCCTGTGAAGATAACAGGAAATTAAATGAATTAGAACTTTTCATGAATTTGGTCTAGTAATGTTCTTCGTGAGAGTGAAGGTATTTAAGAGTCATCATCCAGATTATGGCAATAAAAGTTAACACTTATTGAATACATGACTTATAAAACAACCTAAACATATTCTAATATCACTTCATCCTCATTAAATCTGTATTTGTGTTTTGCTTTCAAATCATGCTTTGCTATGTTCTCAAGGGATCTAACAATTTGTAAAGTATTTATCTTTTGGAGAAGTGTGAACTATAGTAGTGCTGTTAGCCTAGTTTTAGAGAGAGTAACTGAAAGATAATGGATCTATGATTGAGTTTAATTTGCATGTCTATGCTAAAGGCTACACTGAATTGGGTTGCCACAATTTTGCTGTCATCACAGCCACTGAATAGTATTTCTCCTATACCTAGAGCAAGATATTCAGGACACCATAACTATTTCTTTATTTTAAAATTGTTGCAAATCCATAATTTCTACTATGAGTGAATGCAACTGGATTTACATAATGAATAGCAGTTAAGCACATTTCTGTAGAGAAAATAGGACATAAGAGAGAGAGAGAGAGAGCATAAAATATTCTGCATTTTTTTTTGTTTGGTTGATTGTTTGGAGTTTTTGGTTTGTTTGTTTAGGGTTTTTGCTTATGTTTCTCATAGAATGGATATTTCCTAAACTGCATGAGCTGAGATGATACAAACCAGAAGACAGTGGCTGCTTTCTACATGCTCAGTGTTAAGAAGAAGAGTATTTATTAAAACAGAAAGCATGATTCTGCTGTTCTGTTCTAATAACAGCAACCTGCTACTAGCTTCCAATCCCAGCAAGCTGAAACACATTCAAGACATGTTTGCATCATTATGTGGCATATGAAAATATGAATTCTCAGTTTTGCTTTCAAGTACTGAAGGGACTGAATCAGAAATATCAGGATTTTGTACTTAACAATGAAAGAAAGTGCATGTTACTAAACTATCGTACTTTTAGACTAAATCTATTAAACCTTCTGTCTTCTCCACCTTCTTTAAATCACTATACCTTCTTTCAATCACACATGTGATTTAAAAATATTCTCTCGGTTTCAGGATGAATCTCTTTCATTGTCGTGGAGCAAATTGCAAGGCAGGAGATAACAGAAATGATGTTTGAGTTTAAGCAGCACAAATAATTTGCCTTCTGTAATGCACACACAACTGATGCTGAAGATTCATTTACATTGAGCAATACTGGTTGTTTTAAAGTCAAGTGGATGGAATAACCTTAATTTGTTGGTGGACAAGCTCTGCTGTGTCACGTCAGTCATTCTTAATCTTGACAAGTAGACTCTCTAATCTCAGAAAAAGACATCACTAATGTATCATAACTTCGAAAGCAGAATTCAGATTAATTGACAGAACTCAGCTTGAAATGTACCCATTGTTACATGTGTGTTTGGGAAACATTCATTCTGATATTAGATTAAATACAAATACAGAAAATCTATGTAAAAAATTAGTGTTTTAAAGAGTCAGTGCTATCATCTTCAACTTGTAGTCATGAATATGTTCATGGAGAGTTACTAGCACAAGTTATCCTACCAAAACTAGTTACAGTCTAATTGCTATTAAGTGATATGGACAGACTGCAAAGGAACTGATTTTTGGTTTTGTGAAGTCTTATAGTAGTAGAGCTAAAAGTTGTATTTGATAGTGATATAAATCCTTCTTTTGATAGATTTCTCCTTTGACTAAAAAAAGAAGAAAAATATATAGACGCATTTTCATATAATGTGAAGCTACTAATTTTTTAAAAAAATCTATTCATTTACACAATACCATTTAATTATGTTTCTACAAGAAAAAGATAATAGAGAGCTTACAGTTTATAATTTTCACAATTAATCATAGTTATTTGATGTCTAGAACAGACACAGATGGTACTTACATTGGTAGGCTGGGGTCTAGTTTTTCTGGAATTCCTCCTTACTAATCATTGACATTGAGAACTATACTGGTACTTACATACGTTGAAACTAGTATGACTTCTCTCTGGACAAAAAAGACAGTCTAGTTTCTAAGCCCAAGGCTTCAGAAAAGTTCTCCTTTTAAATTAAAATGTTCCCTTTTCTGACACCTCCCATTACACAGCCTGAGTGGAATCCATTTCTATACCATATGTCAGGCTCAGAGAGAAACATATCATCATTGCAGCAATACCCTCATGGACACTAAATTGCCTTGTTGTCTTCAAAGTGCATAGAACCTGCTGAGCCCTACATCCTAAAACCACACAATATGGAGCGTGCAAGCTCATGTCAGGCACTAGGCTTCTGAACAACTAAGGTCATACTTTCTTCACTTTATCTAAATCCGCCGTGTTTAGATGAATTGTTAAATTATGTTCAGATGAATTGCTAAATTATGCTCAGATTTAATATTACTTTTTCTTTTAATGTATGAAACACTAGGTGATTAGGTTGATTTAAGCAATTAAAGGTCAGTTTTTATTCCAGTCTCAGTTAATCACATTCTCACTTAGAGCATGGAGTATTCCAAGAGATGAGATGTGAAAATACTACTAATATTAGATCAAATTTTTAAAAGAGATATCTATGGTAAATGAAGGTGATTTTTAAATGGAACATTCATTAGCCAATAAGGAGACATGATGTCTATGAAACAGAAGCCATATTTTTTGCATATTTTTGAATGAAGCTTATAGTCATAGCTACAGTAAACAGACATTTGTAACATAAATATACTTTGCACCTACTTGATAAACAGAAAATGTTACGGGTTTAGCATTTGGAGTACAATTAGAATAGATTTTTCCAGCAATACTACGTTTAGGAAAAACAAAACCATACTTAGTCTGAAATTGATTCAGTTAAGACAAAGAATATCATTCCTCACTTGCAGTCACTTAGTACTGATTAAATAGCAGGATTTTTTTTTTGTTTTGATATGTTATTCCAGCATCATATTATCTTGGAAAAAATGGAAATCTGTATTGACTTTAGTATGATATTTGTTCCAATAATTTTTTCTTGCCTCAAAACACTTCATTATTTTATATTTTGCTTTCTCTGTTTTACTCAAGCTAGGAAAGAGCATTTTTACTAAGTAATATTCTCCAGCCAGTGTGTTTCCCCCTCCTTTCCATGTTTTCAGCCTTCATCTTAAGAAACAGTGCTTTGCAAAGTTAAAATTACTCTTTCTCATTTATTTCTGTTATATTAGTATTGTCTTTGTGTGGAATAATATGTAAAGTCACACATAAAAACTGATACTATCACAGAGGCCAACTCCGGTCATACATTTTCAAAATGATTTCCTGATTCCTTATTCGACAACAGTATTCTGCACGTGAGTTCTCATTTCAGGCTTGCTCAGGTATGGATTATACTGCATATTTATATTTCATAAGGAATATTTTCTACTATTGGCAATAGTATTAACTAAGTTACTGAAAATTGTGCATGGTAAACAATCTCTATTTTGCAAATGGTTTTGAGTTTTCTACATCTGGCTTCATATCATATAAGGAACAAACAGAAAGTTTTAAGTGCTCTGAGAAAAGAAATTCTGAAAAATATTGTTATGTTGTTAGGAACTATTACTTTATTTCATTTTCTCCCAGGAAAAAAAAAATTCATTTAGTGTAAATCTTTCAATAGCTTCCAAGAAAGCTTCTTTGTTTGTTTGTCTTTATAGATACTGAAATATGACATTTTAGGAAAAGAAAAAAAAAGTCTAACTCATTAACTTATATTTTTAGTTCTATAAGTGTGAAAAAAGATGTCATGGCCACCGTCAGAATTTTAAAGTCCATTCTGTTTCACACTGAATAAAAATATATCCTTTATTTCTAACCAAACTCCTTTCTTCCTAACCAAACTCTTCCTCCAATCTTCCTTTGATTTGTTCTGGATTTTTTCTGGCAAACTAGGCCACTACCTGCTACAAGACTTTTGTACTTTAATAGCTGTGATACTTCTGTTGAATAAATTAAAACATTTAATTTTATACCAAAATTGTTCTGTTCTGTCACAGTTAGGATAGTATTGTATTTTTTTTAATTTGGTGATCTCTTTAACATTTATTAGTTATCTAATTTGCTTTTGTCAAATATCCTTCCTATCGTAACAGAAAATTTAATATTTGTATGAATTTCATTGCAGAATTTTTTCATTTAAATATGTAATAAATCATCCTACAGGCTATTTTGTTATCAACTAAATTTTCACTCCTTAGCATTTTTACTTTTATCTTGAAACTGGAAAATTAGGCCAAAATTCTTGGTGCATTCAGGTCAAGTGTGGTTCTTTTCTTTTGCACATGACTAATTGAACACTCTCCTGTGCAAGGTGAGCCTTCTGTTTCAGTTCATGGATCTCCAACTTTCTTTTTCTGCAAAATCTGATGTAAAATTATACTGTGCGTTTTCTGCTAGAAAGAAAATTTTTATAGTTTCTAGAAACTTCAAGGGTGTTTTAATGTTTTGTACAAAATATGTCTGACTGGTGGTATGAGATAGAAATTAAGCTGAAAGTCTTGATGGGTTTGTTTTGTAGATGGTTTGGAAAATTCATGGTCTTTCAGGCCAAAAAATCCTTATTTTTCTATAGAAGAAAAATTCTATCCAAAAATAATGAAAAATAAGACTAAATCTGCTTTTACAGAAGGATAAAACCCAACATCCCATCCAATCATGTATGTACCATTTTGGGAATGCTTCTGAAATGTGCTGCCTATTCACTATTTCTTCTGTACATTCTTGGCTTTCTAGTCTTGTTAAAGGTAATGATCTTACTAGAGAATTGCTGTTAATGAATGAGCAATGACTTCACTATTTTTTCAGCCCATCCCTTCCCAAAAACATGTTGTTCTGACCTGAAAGATTTGTGTTATTGTCATTTTTTTTTCTACTTTGAATACCATGGAGAACAATTCGATATTTAGCTGTTTGGGGTTTTTTTTCCTATTTTGTTTATTTTCCTCAGGACTAGGACAAGTGTCCGAATTTAAAATGGCAAATGAATCTTATAGAGTTATGGTAAACAATATACAGAAAAAATGTCCCTCTAATCAGTGAAGTACATTGTATCCTGTCTTTATGACCAAATCATGGTCATGTAGGATCATATGAAAAGATCAAAATAAGAAAATTTACATTTCAGCCACCTTTGTTTCTGTTCGATAGGTATTTCAGATAATGACTGTGCTTCAAACAAAAAAAAAAATTGTTTCAATTTTAAAAAGCAATACAGGACAAAGCAAGGCAAAATCTCACCTATATAAACTTTAAATAGCTCTACATGTGGGATTTCTTATTGTTACATTTTGTGATGTTACATTTTTCTCTACCAAAATAACATGGATTATAATATTTAATCTTCATAGGACTTGTATATTGACAAATGTATTTATGTCTAAATTCTGAAATTGATTTTCATTAATGACACAGCTCATTGATTAAAGAGTAAGACAGTTTGTAAATCTTTTATTTGATATGGGCAAAAGCATGTATTGTAACATGCAGAAATAGATTTTGGATTTTGTGATTGCCTTTAGGTGAAGAGATTTTTTAAAGACAATACATATCTGGTGTGATAGATACAACTTTACAACCTAGGGATAGTCATGCATTTGTTTTTTTTTAATATGAGGTATCATTTTGAGAATTATGTTGTGGATTTTAAAGTGAAATAATAACTAAAATTTAATATCATTATTATGGCATTTATCTAAAAAATCCAATCACCATCATGCAAGTTTTCTGACCAAATAGATTGAAATCATCAATAATTCCTAAAAGCACAGCCTAGGAAGTAACTTTTTGGAGAGTAATATGTCTGTTTAATTACAGGATGTCATTATTACTAAAAAAATGCTAAATCCTGAGTGAAGTTTGAAGCTCTACATACAAAGTTGCCATTTTCAGCTTGTTAAAATTGAAATGACTGAACACAAGACTGATTAGGATGACAACAACTAGATGCCATAAGTGAATAAATTAATTTATTCACTTAACCAAACTGATTTTGCCATCATCTAAAATTGGAATGCATCAAGAGCTATTTAAAGTTTTCTGCATTTCTAAAGTAATTTTGCCATACAAGTTAGTCTACATTTTTTACTTGAAATACAAAGCTAATCGTTTATACATTTTACCTTGGTTTTCCATAGCTGTTTTTTGAGAATATCATACGTGAAAGATGCCAAACTTTTTTTTTTTTTGATTTACGAACATTAATTGAAATTCATCTTTGACTAAGGATGTGATCTAATTTCCAGCCTTGCAAATCACTACACCTCTCTTATCACTAAGGAAAACTGATATTTTGGAGGGAACTTCTGATTTTTCTTAGATCATATTTTCAGTACTTAAAAAAAAAGGGGAAAGCAGGAAATTCTACTAGTAAATCCACTCATCAGGGTGTAGCAATATGGAGCAACCCAGAAAAATTCAACATCTCAGTAATTTTTCTAGTCCCTGTAAGCCAGTTGCCAGAATTAGCAACTCTGGTTCAATCACAGTCCAGTAAGATTTAAACAGAAGATAAACAATGATGCCACTGGGCAACTCCTCTTGCTTATGAATTATTGGAAAACAGCAATTCCTCCTGAACATAGGAGATCCAGTAGGTCGTTGGGAATATATCCAGCTAGACTGAGCTGCTGAGCTGACTTCACACCCCAAGGATATCTGTACACCACATGTGTCTATCCCACACATGGGATGGTGAGGCATTTTGTTTGGCTAGCTGAGATGACAGATGCATTTGTGGTAATCCTCGCTGTGGAAACAGTTTTTTCATGTTTTCAGAATTTAACACAGCTGATGAGAATTTGGGCTACTAATTTATTATATGGAAAAGCGTAATAGTAATAGTAAAAAATCCCTAAATTAATTGATTAATTTAAAAATTTTTCACTTTTTCTGAAAGCAGAACATGATCTAAGAACTCTTTAGCAGTCATTCTGAGACAAAGTATATTCATAAGTTAAATTATTCATAATTAGATAATGGAAGTTAAGAATTCATAATCACAGGAATATTTCTGAGAAAACTTCTGGTAATTGTTTTACAATTATGATTGATTAAACAGATTCTCCAAGAAAAGGTACTTAAATTAAATTTAGGGTTTATGAGGTTATTTCTCTTGCTTGCAATTCTAGAAGTGAAGCTACTAAACTCTATGAGGTTCAATGTCAGATGTGTTCCTACTGATCGAGTTAAAAAAAATTACAGTGTTTCTAGAGGCCACAGATATTTTTGTGGGCAGATTTTGAGAACTGTTGTGTGTATTAAAAAACAGATATAATCCAGAATATGTAATCATGCTACAAGTGGTACAAAACTGTATACGGGAAAACTGATGATTTTATAGAAGTACTTAAAAAATGCACTTCCAAAACCTATATTGAAATATATATTTTTATGTCACTCTGAAAGTCTGAAACAATGCAAATCATTTATTTGTACTGTTGTTAGAGTTTTATGTTCTTAATAAACAAGCACTCAATGTCAAATGCTGGAACAAGCTGCCTGGGAAAGTCATTGAATCAACATCCCTGGAAGAATTTAGATGACATGAGGTAGCAGACTTGGTGCTTAGGCACATGATTTACTTTTGGACTTGACAATGTTAGATTTGTGACACGAGGGTATATTCCAACCTAGATGATTCTATGATTCCCTGAAACATACTAAATAATCTCTTGTGGTAGGTGAAGATGATTCTGTTGACTGGCTGCATTTGAACTTTGCACCATTCACAGCTTTACTAGCCTTCAAGTAAAATGGCTAGTGCTCATGAATAAAACAATAATGAGAATGGGATAATAATTCTGCTTTTATCAGCTAGCACTCTTTTCTCTAGTTTAAGTCTGAGAAGCTCTAAAAATATTGTGGGAAACATGTACTCCTTATCAATTACGAATTATTACTAAAGTACACATAGAGCTGTCTGGAGATCAAGACAGCAATGAGTTCCTCGGCAACAACACCAGCCCAACACTTACAATTTTAAAGTCATAGAATAACCTGAGTTGCAAGGAACCTAAAGGGCTCATCAAAATTCAACTCTTGGCCCACAGAACACAGGACATCCCAAGGAACCACACCATGTGCCTGAGTAATTTTGCAAACATTCTTGAACTCTGTCAGGTCTAGTGCTGTGACCACTGCCCGGGGGAACCTGTTCCAGTGCCCAACCACATTATGAGTGAAGACGTTTTTCTAATATCTGAACTAAACTGCCCATGAAACAATTTCAGACAAGTGCCTTAGGTCCTGTTACGGGTCACCACAGAGAAGGGATTGTTGTGTGCATGTCCTCTTCCCCCGTGAGGAAGGTGAAAACTACAATGAGGTCTCCCCTCAGTCTCCTCCAGGCTGAACAGACAAAATTACCTCAGCTGCTCCTCATATGACTTCCCATCTGATCCGTCACTTTCCTCGTGGCACACCTTTGGAAATTTTTCAATAGCTTTATATCTTTCTTATATTTGGGCACTCAAAACTGCCCCCAGCACTTGAGGTGAGGCTGCCCCAGCCCAGAGCAGAGCAGAACAATCCCCTCCCTTGCCCAGATGGTGATGCTGGGCCTGATGCCCCCAGAACAGGGATGGCCCTCCTGGCTGCCAGGGCACTGCTGGCTCAGATCCAAATTGCCTTTGACCAGAACCCTCAGTTTCTTTATGCAGGGGTTGCTCTCCAGCTTCTCATTCCCCTGTTCGTACTTCCAGAGTGGAAATATATTGAAGGAGTGAGATTCATGTGTGTAAAAGTACTTGTACAATGCATTTATGCGAGGGGCTAGTCTTTTTTAGATCTAATTGTGCAAGTGAAAATACTCTAATACATGAACCTAAAGTGCCTAAAAAAAAATAGTGGAAATTATATAAATAGACAACCAAAAGCATTACAGAGAAAGAAGTATAATTAAGAAATAATTTAATTATCCTAATTAACCCTAACATTGAACAGTTGTATGGAAGAACAAAGGCATGAGGAAGTGCTGTGTGACGAACAGTGGATATTCAAAATTCACTGTTAAAAGAAGTTCATTTTTTCTTTGCCACACTCTTACACGAAGAAAGACACTGTATTTGGCATTTACACATCAAATGAAAAGAAAGAGCTCACTTCAAAACCATGATTAATCAAAATCATATCCAGAAGTTCTGGATCCAGACTCTGGAAATGTAAGATGGGAAGCATTTTGTTTAGGCTTTTCTGGTTTTTAGGAGAACATGTAACAATTATGAAGATTTAACCACGTTGCTGATGGGCACCAAAACTGTTGTACTAAACCTTTCCAAATATCACTATATCTAGGACAACATTGTTCCAAAATTGTTTCATGGTATGTCTTGAAGGCTTCATAAGGTTTTCATAAACTTCTTTAATGTATGTTAAGGCATTCCATCCCAGTACATGTTATTATTTGATTTCCTGGAGAGTTTGTGCACTGCTTCAGTCCTCTTCCTTTTTCTTATGTTTATTTGCTTTTCCTTCTCCCACAGTGGCAGTGATCACATGGCGGCGTCACCCTAAGAAAATTTTTGTCATAGAGTTTTACCTCAGTTTCAGCTGCAATTTCCTTTGCACTGAAATATATCACAATAATTCCACAGACCTTTGCAACGCTAATTTAAACTTGAAAAAGAGAAGCACTGATCACAGACATAGCCTTTCTTCTTTAATTTTGAGGTATCATTCTGAAAATTACTTTTCCAAATGTAAAGCTATTGTTATTCTTTTGCTATGATGAAAGAAAGTGATAATACATAAATTAATCTGCATGCAGACACACTCTCATACCGAATCACTACTATTTCACTGTCAATCTAAATTAGGGTATCTGACATTAAAGTTAGTTAATTTTGTTTGCACTTTCTTATAACATTAGAAATGGCTGATGCAGGGTTATTAGCATACAGAACTAACCCGTTATTTCAAATACCCATGAGGAAGATAGGAAAGCCATATTTAAATAATACAAAATAGCAGAAAAGATAGACTGTGTCTTTTGCTAAGTATGTAAAAAAGAACATCTAATCTTCACTATGGTAATGACAGCACAAGTTAGATTTCTGTTGTGGTGTGGGTTTTTTGGTGTGTTTTGTTAGTGGTTGTTTTGCTAAATATATTTACAAGTTTTGTCATTTGAATCACCAACTGAATTATTCCTACAAAGGAAAAAAACATATTATAAAAAATGAGAGGTGCATTCACAGGCCCATCACTCAATCACCTTTTGGCATGGCATGTTGTCTAACTAAAAAACACTTAAAACTCTTTTGTGGGAGTTTTCATCCATTTTATCGGAAGAAGACAATATGAACAACTGTAGCCCTTGTGTAACATACCACAAAACACAGAAGCAGTTCTAGGAATACTAATGTGATAGGATGAAGTATAAAGGTATTTTTATTAGTACAAAAATCACACTTCCAATATACTATACAAAAAGTGTTTAAGGTATTCAGTCTAGAAATTTCAGTTTGAAAAATCTACTAAATTAGAATGGTGAGAAAATTCTGCACACTTTAAATACCAGTTCACATCTTGGAATAGCATTTGGCACAACTTAGCTGAGTTTGAACTCTCTTATTAAAGATTTCCTGAACCATGCACCGTCCATCTCTTTCAACTGTGTGTGCTGATACATCCCTATTTCTACAGTATCATTTTTTTTCCTCATCTGCCCTTCTAAAGTGGGAAAGCTCACTCTACAAAATGTTTTAGTGTATAGTCATTGAAACAATGTAAAATTTCATTACAAGTCTTGAGATCTGCCTTCTGATAAATAATTAATTAACTGAATTATTCTATAATAATTACATGAATGTTTATATAACTACATTCGAGGATTGTCCTGTAAAGTATTTGTTTATTACTGTGAGAGAAGTAAGATCAAGGAGATTTTAATTAACATTAGGGAAGTTATTAACCAGAATATGACAGCAGAGCACATCCTCTGGAGAGCAGAAATCAGCTGCAAACAATATATGATCCCGATGCATGAAAAGAAAGAAATGTTTTGTTTAATTAGGTTTTTTCTGAACTTTAATGGTTAAAACCCCCAGCTGGGGCCAAATACCTCTCCTCACAGATTCTCTTAGGGGAAAATGCTTTGATACTAAGTTGCTTAAAATCAAATATATGTAAGATAAAAGCCGTGAATGTAGCAAAAGATCAACATGGCATGGCAATATACATATACATTAACTAGCTGCTTATTAGAAGAGACAGATAACTAGGCTGAAAAGCATAGAGGATGTCTAGTATGAAAAACTGGTTTATGAAAGGGACTTAATTGCCATGGAAGAAATAATGTGTTTAATGAAACATATGCTCTTATGATGCCATGGGAAGCAAATTACTTTTTTTTTTTTTTTAAATTATAGGCATATAGGTATAGGTATAGGTAGGCATAAAGGATAATGCTTTTGCTTTGAAAGCATAAAGGAGCCTTCAGAAGGTTTTGATGAACTCTCTCCCAGCCAAAAAATACTTCNCCCCCCCCCCCCAAAAAAAGGCATATATGGAGAGTTTAGAGGACGAGGAGTACTCTACTGAAAGTGAGGCTGTGAACTTACTGGAGAAAAATCATGAGGACCATACACAATTTTCTAAAGGTACTGACAGTGGTAAGGTCACAGGATCTGTATTAGAGTGAAAGATATATACATACATGTGGCAACTCAATACTGTTGATAATAAAACTACATAAAATATAAAATACAACTTTTCAGAATAGAACTCCCTCAGTTGTATGATACTTAAGTATTTGAAAAACTTGGTACTTGTCTTTTGCATTGCAAATGTTAAGTAAGCCATGACTGCCATGATAAGTTCTATGTAACCAAAACTAAAGTCAGAAAAATTCAGACCTGTTGAATGAAAATAGAGAAATAACTATGATGGTATAGACTTCTCTATCAAAAGTTTTGAACAAAAACAGAGCCTTGTAAATAATTAATTTCTAAGGAAAAAAAATATAGATGTTTAACTTACTTTCTATTTGCTTGTTTTCTACCTGCTTCTTAGCAAGGTATGTGTTCCATCTTGCCATCTGGCTGCTTTAGATGTCTATGTATTTGGACGCTTTGCTATAGTCTGGCAAAATTCAGCTTGTTCAAAATAATATCCCTTCAAGCTTAAAAGAATAAATATTTCAGACTTTAATGTGAATTGCCACAGAGGATATATCATCCCACTACCATCCCCTGTATTGCTCCTCCTTCATTATTGTAAAATTCAGAATTTGCAGCCCTAAATTACTTAACAAAAAGGATTGTGGCTCTCTGACCCTCTATTCACAGCTGTTGTAACAGGGAAGAGGCAGTCATAGAGGAAAGCATATAGCAATATAGACCGCTGTATAATTTTCCAGGTTGTAACAATGTTTTTGTAAAGTGTCTGACGTATATCCTGTCCAGGTGAAGAAGGAGATTGCGACAAATGCTTCAGTGGGCATCAGGCATCCAGTCCAGATGGACACCTGGCATCCAGGTTAACAAACTGTTAGCTCAGCATCACCACTTCCACCATTAAGGAATATCCACTGCCAGATCAACAGGCTTTTTTTGAACACTGTCGGGGATGTCAGTTCCACCAATTCACTCAACAGCCAGTTCCAGGGAAATAGCTGCAAAGTAACAGATAAATTCATACATAATGTATTTGAAGCACCAATTTTTTTGCTGATGCATATAAGAATAGGAAGGGGTTTTTAGGAAATAGATCACTGTCTGAAGGATCAAGAAACTTATATTTGAAGTGGCTAAAGACTGCTGATGACCTGCTTTGCAGTTTGAAAATCACTGTTTCTTCTCTTCCCTTCAGTATCTCTTGTCATTTGGGCATGCTTCAGCTGCCTAAGTAAAAATCATTTGAGACTCCCCAGAGTACTTCTCTTGGCTTAAAAATGGACAGGTTTATGACATGATTTGGGTGAATTCTCCCAGCTTCATGCTGATAATTTAGCCATACCAATATGTCTTAGTGGCATCTCTGTTAAGGCAATATCAATAAGCCTTGGTTTTGTTTGAGAATCCTGTGTACTTCTACAACCATATATTTACATGACACACCAGAACATATCCAGTAGTTGTTCTGGCAAGAAATAATAAAAATCATAAGGATAGGCTTTTAGTAAATTAAGTGATTTGTTGTGATAAAAATTTGTTTGGTTTCCTCTTACCCACTAATAATATCCCCTAGTCAGATATCCATATCCAAAGGTAGGACCATTAAGTCTTAGAAAGTGTTAATTATTTTAGTAATGAAGTGGCAGAAAACAGCTAACTTCCAGAAATCAAAATCTTCTACTCTACTGATTTCACAAAAGAGAAGGAACTGGGATTTTGTTTGTGTGGAGGAGAGTTTTGTCTTTTTGTCTTGTGATCAATTTGTTTCATGAAATCAAATTTTAACAATTCCTTATCTAGACAATTTTTACTTCCCTGAAAATTTCTTTTAAAAAATAGATATGATTGTTTTAAACAGACATTTTGCCATGTGTGTTCCTCACCAGGACCTCATTATTATATTATTGCTCATTTTACCTTATGACAGGTTTACATGCACAAATTGTTGATCCTTTTATTAATCATAAAATATCACCTTTCTCTCACTGTGAGTTTTGAAAAGCCCCCTTTTTTCTCCTCCCCATATTGATCCTGCTGTATCCAGAGCCATTGATATTTTCAACCAATGAATTTATCAGAAAAAGAAAATACTATATATCGATATAGACGTGCTTCTTTTTTCTTGCAGATCATGTATGGCCTTTAAGCTTGGGAGAATCACTAAGCAAATCTGAACAGTTCTATGCTCGAGTCTTAAGAGGTGATGCTTCTGCTCTGGGAAAAGGCAAAGAAGCACACATAGGAACATTTTAGGTAGCACTAAGATAATTATAAGTGGATATATTTTTAAACTATTTTTGAATGTATATTCTACCTTTCCGTCCAGGATTTTGTATTAATTAGACAACCTTCAAGGAAAAAATTAAACAGAAGTATTTAATTCTGACACTACACCAAGAGACACCCAATGATTCTTCCCAAAGTATTTAGAAATGCTTTCATTGTAAAAGAAAGTATTAGAGAGGATCAGATCAGAGTTGCATTTTTTCATTACTTATCTCTGAGTTATGACCTCAAAAAAATACAGAATAAGCCCAAAATCTTTCAATACTGATGCACTTGAAAATTATCTGTATCAGGGATATTGTATTATCTCAAACAATTTTAAAGGCAGTTCAGCAGCTGACTTGATTTCAGAAGGTGTATTTATTGGCTATTTTCTATAAGTCTGTTACTTGAGATTCTACCTGTTACATATTCTACCTGTTACTCTTCAATGTTATTAGAGCAGATAGATTGATCTTTTTAAATGTAAAATACTGTACACCTGTTTATTCACATAACTCTGTACCCTATATATTGCATACTGCCTTGCTAATTGGTACACGTTTTATCTTGCTAGAATATCTAAAAGTCCAATAACCATCATATTGTGAGTCTTTATTTCTCCTCTGTATCCAAGATAGGTAAATTTGGTTTTTTAGAATATCTTAGGAAGACAAAAATTGTGGACACTGGTAAAAATGACAGTACCAAACACCACTGAACTACTACCTTTTCAATCTCCTTTCTGCATTTAGTTAGGAAAACAATTTACTTAAGTACTAAGCTTTAAGAAGATTTTCAAGATGATGTACTGATATAAGATTTTCAGGAGGGAAGAAAAACAATAAAGGCAGAACCTCTAAAAGGGCCCCCAACTCATATTCTTGATATCAACTGTATATATATTAAAGGAGCTACATTCCTTTCCATATTGTAGTGACTTACATAGTTAACAGATTGGGACAATGCCTGGATATTTTTAATTTTTTCCTTTATGTTCTGAACTTACAAAAATGGAAAGCCAATTTTAATTTTTTTTGCATTGTTGTTTAAGTTATGTCATCAAAAAACTGGTGTTTCATAAGTGCATGAAAACACTAAGCAATTAGCATCATGAAATGTTGATGGTAATAGTAGGGAATGAAGAAAATAAACAGCTAAATTGAAAAGCAAAGAATGCAGAGATGTCAGTTGGAGCTGGGGAGAAACAATCCTTGCAACTGATAATCACAGTCATTACTATTTGATTCAGAAGCATCAAAGTAAGCAACAGAAGCAAGCAAGAGCACCTACATTTTCAGGTTCTTCTGATATAAGCAGATTTCTTACTCCTCTAGAATGCTCACTGATAATTCTGTGCAGTGAGAGAAAACTGGTAAAGTTTTTTCTACTTTAAAAAATATTCAGATCCAAAGAAGGATAGGAGTAGTGCCTGTCAGTCAGAAAGATGAGAAGAAAACAGTTAGTGATAGAAGAGATTTCTGAGAAGAAACAGAATTTCTCAAAATAACAACAGAGACATGCAATCTCTTCATATGTCTAGCTTCTGTGTCTAACTACATCGATATCATTCTACAACTCCACAGTGTTTGAACTGGATACAATGAAGTGCAAAAAAAAAAAAGTGACGAATCAATTCACTGCTAGTTTTCCTCCTTCTGTAATTAAAAATACTGCTTATGAACTAAAAAAATCACAGCACTACTAATTGAAAGCCATTGCAGCATTTTTCAAATTTTATTTAAAAACTAACAAAAAACCCTATTGATTAAAAATTCAATTGTGAATTCAACTTCTTAAACAAAAAAGAAAACATGCTTAGGTGATATTATTTTATTTAACTTTCATCTCCTCTAGCATCACTGCTTATTAATGGAAGAATAACATCCACCATGTTGCCTTTCAATTTATTTCAAAGTACAAATATTTGCAAATATTTATAGCTAGCATCTATAGAACATAGAAAAGGTGTTTTGCTTTTAGGAGATGTCAGTCTTTGAGGAAGGGTCTACAACAGACAGGTGGCTAAATATTAAGAATCTAACTTATCTGTGTGTCAAGCATTTGGCTAATTTTGTTAATCATTCTTGATCCTTTAAGTAAAACATACATTGTGTATTTGATAAGTTGTCATCTTTTTATGGGAGTGTTTAAATTTACGAAATTTTAGTTACTAATAATTATATGCAAAAATCTGATAAAATGCCACTAAGTCATTGGGCTACATTTTTAATTGTCATCTATCTACTAATTAACAAAATCTAACAAATAAAAGTTCAGTATTAGCATATTTTATCCACCATCTGTAGTATATCTATCTACTGCTGTTTGTGAAATGTTGGCTAACACCAACATGAAATGGCTGAGATAAGAGGTAATTTGAGCAAGAAAATTTGCACAAATGTACTTCAGGCTTGATTTGGCTGCTGGAATTCTAATCGACATGGTGTTATGAACAAACTTTCAAAAGTGGTGCCTTGGTAGCTGAGGAGGGGTGGGGAAGCTGGTCCTTAGCATAATACCTCACAGGGCAGGCACTCTGTTGCCGAGCAACCCATGCCGGGTGTGGGGAGGGTTACACAGATGGCTACCTTTGAAGCCGCCCGTTTTAAATACCTTGCTAATGGTCGTTCTTTGTTATAGAAAATGAACCTTCCCAGGACTTGGAGACTGACCCTAGGAGTAATATAGGCAAACAAGCACAGACCCTTGGCATCGTGGGAGAATAATTCCGAAACAAATCCAAAAAAAAAAAAATGAAACTTGTCACCGTGAGAGGGGCCCAGGCGATACCCCGATGAAAGAAGAAGGAGATGCTCCCCTGAACTGAATTTCAAGAATCACCGTGACCTACAAGGAACGAGCCTGATGTGGGGATGAGAAAGGCAGCTGACCTGAGCAACCTTCTTCCGGTATTCCCGTGAGGAGCAGGATAGAGGGCACATGACCGAACAATAGGTCTGGCCTTCCTTGCATTATCCTTGAGGACTCCGGGCTGCCGTGACACCACAGGGAAATACTGACGAGCGCTACCCATAAAGCTGATTTTTCAATAAAAGAGCTGCATATTAATAAAGGCATAAGCCCTGTTTTTATCAATGGTAATTGGAGAAGACTAAATGATAGTAAATACTTCAGCTAAGGGAAATCTTAGTAAAGATAAGGAACAGATATCTGGGTTGTATTTATTAAGGCTGTGCATAGGAAAGGAGAAAAGCTGTAATTCTGGGTGATGGGGTATTAAAATTGCTCTGGTTATGCAATATTAATTTTGGAAAAGATAATAGCATAAAAATTTTCAAGGTTTCAGTTTCCTAACTTCCTGAGTTAAGAAGTTGAATTCTTAACACTAAATAGTAGGGATAACTCTAAAATAGGTATTCTAGGTTGAAGTAATTTTTTTTTATGACTCTTGACGAAGAAGGACTGATCTTTTTAACATTTTCGTTTACTTTTATAAATGTGAATTTAATTTAATTGAATTTGGACTGACATAAGAACTTTCTAGAAATACCAAAGGAAAAATCTACCAGCCATGAATTCATGACTTAAACAATTTTTATTCTAGACATTTGTTAAAATGAAGACTAATTTATGCAGTTAAATTTCCACACATCTGACAATGTTTTGCAATTTTTGCAAGGTACTGTGAAAATTAATACTTTGTGAAAGAAGAAGAATCACCTGTACTGTACCTCAGAATTTCAGGTGCATAGTCAAACTTTTGTCACATGAGAATACAGGCCTATTTGTCCTTCCTCCTGTGAATTAGTTCATTCCTGTGATGTGACACAAAAGAATCCTGATCTATCATATTGCCAGTACTGTGATGTGCTATTTTCACTAATTATTCTACATGAACCATTCACAAATACACACACACTGGTTTAGGAACAGAATGAAGGATGCTGTGTTCAGTTACAACTATAACATGAATTGTTATGTTAAGGACAATGTAATTGAAAGTCATGAGGCATCAGCCATCCAATGGACTCCTCAAAACCTATTACCACTTGTGTTCACCGTGACTGTGAATACATAACACTTCTCTTCACCTACAATTGCAATGTTTTAAGGTTCAGCAATTTCCACAAATTTTCAGACACTACTCTTACATTTCCACATCAGTAAAACCGGGGACATTTGGGTTCACTGCAAGTCTTCCTATGAGTATAACTAAGAAAACTTAAATTCACCTTCCACAGCTCCCCTGCTTCCCTGAGTTCTTTGCCTTCAGCTTTCTGACATGTTTCCACAGAAGAGAGACGTGCTATTAGTATGCTGAAAAGGAGTTGTATGTACTCCTGGTAGCTCTTTGAATTGTGCAAGGAGCTGTGCTGTAGTTAGCTAGGAAATTTATATTTTGGTTTTTTAGCTGGCTTTGATTTAAATCCATGTTTAGTTTATCTTCAGAAGAAGAAGATAAAGTACGCTGAGAAAGTTAAGGAATATCCTCACTGTGTCTGTATGGAGTTGCTCCATAGACCTATACAGCCCAGAAAACTCAATCAGTGGTGATTGTTTAGCTAGAACAGTAAATTCAATAAAGTGATGTTTAGCTAGATAAGCTTTGAGTTATCCTTTAATCAAAGATAGATGGAATGTCATAATAGTAATTAAAGCTGTGAGATAGAAAAACTGTGACTCAGCAGAACTGGACCAAGCGTGCACTACAAGTTGCCAGCATGAAAGTTCACCCAGAGGACAGGAAGCACTGACTACCGCCCCCAAAATTATGTTAATAATAGGATATTAAACAGCAGTCTTACGCCATGAAAAAGCAGCAAGACTAAATTAGAGAAAGCATTTATGACGTGATGAACTGGGGCTGGACTGGGGATAGGGCCTTGGAAATCTTGAGTGTTGCAATGTATATAAACCCCTGGAAGTCCTTGTTTCATTGGACATGTTTATCGTGAATAAATTCCCAATACATCCCCAGCGTTGGCCAACAGCTGAATAAAGGAACGTTCAACCTAATGGTCTTTTACTGTTGGATATAAAGTCTTTAATTCAATGCTCCTAAGAGTAAATTTTCCATTTTATTTCCAGAAAGACTGAGAGACCACCTCATTTCTCTCTTAGCCAGGTAGGGTTGGGTTCTTCTCCCAGACAACTAACAGGACAAGAGGACATAGATAGTCCTGGTGTGCTCCAGGGAAGGTTCAGGTTAGAGAGAATGAGGAATTTCTTCACAGAGAAGGATTTTGAACAATGTAATGGGCTGCCCAGGGAGGTGGTGGAGTCACCATCCCTGGAGGTGTTCAGGAAATGATTGGATGTGGCACTTAGTGCCATGGTCTAGTTGACAAGGTGGTGATCAGTCAAAGATTGGACTCAATGATCTTAGAGGTCTTTTCCAAACTAAGTTATTCTGTGATTCAGTGATCTTTCTTGTAATTCCCTTTCAATATTGAAAAGCTTCAATGAAGCCTCCTCAATAATTCTGTTCTCCAGACTGAGCAACCCCAACTCTCTCAGCCTTTCTTGACAGGATAAGTGTTCCACACCTCTGATCATTTTTGTTGCCCTCCTCTAGGCCTGCCTCCCACAGGCCCCTATGTTTTCTGACACTCTCCTGAACAGGTTCTTCTCCACAGGTTTGCTCTCAGTCTCTTGACGATGTAGCCTATACCAAAGCCACCATTTTCCTCAATCTCTTTCACTTAGCCTTCTTGAACCTCACCATATTAACATGGATCTAGCTTGATGTCTTCTGCAAATTTGCTGCGGTCGCAGTTGATCCTACTGTCTATGGCATTAATGAAGTCTCAATACAGACCCATGAGAAACACCACTTATCAACGGTTTTATCTGGGTACTGTTGGTTGCTACCCCTTGGATGTGACCATCCAACCAAATTTTATCCACTGAACAGTCTATCCATCAAATTCAAGCCTCTCCAATTTGGAGATAAGGATACCATGTGGAACCATGTCAAAGGCCTTACAGATTGCCAGATGGATGACACAAACATCCCTCTCCTTGTCCACTGATGTAGTCAGTCCATCAAAGAGGGTCACCAGGTTGGTGGGGCAGGACTTGCCCTTGGTGGTCATGCTGGTTTCTCTCATCCCTGCCTTCCGTGTACCATAGCACAAATTCTAGGAAGATCTGTTCCGTGAACTTCCCAGGCACAGATGCAAGGCTGACAGGTCAGGAATTTACAGGAACCTCTTTTCTTCTGTTTTTAAAAAATAAGAACAAGATTTGATCCCAGTTCTGGACAAAGAGGTGTCTTACCATTTCCACTGTGATGTATACCTATTTTTGAAGTACCTCTGAACATTACACAGGATCAGGGAAATAACACCAAATGATTTGTTTGGTTTTAGCACACTTTACATAACTAGTCTATCTTTTAAAATAAAATGTGTAAAATAATTTTAAACAACCTATCTGTAACAGTGAGAGAGAGAATATTCCCTAACATTTAGGTTTTATGAAACTACATCCAATATATGGAGAAGCAAATAATGACAAACATAATTTTCTCTCTTTAAACATTTTATCTCTTCTAGCTCTGAAATATTTTCCAGTTTTATTTATGGTTTGTATTAGTACAGAACATTCAAGCATAATACAAATTTCTCAGGCAAAAGTATTACAAAACATATGCCAAAACCTGGGGTGATTGCTATTGCTCTTTATTAATAACTCTGGTTTAAACAGGTTCCTTCCAACAAGGCATTATTATAAAGGCATGAAATTACAATGTCATACAAAATGCTGGAAACTTCTTTGTGTGTACAACAGATTTTATTTGATGAATAAGTTAATGTACTGATCTGAGTCTCAAAACATCCCCGCATTTTTGTCTTGTCATTCGTTATATATATATTATATGCAAATCTACACTGTTTGCAATAGCATTACCTTACACTTCAGGCTGTGCAGTTCCAACTACTGTAGGTGCAATTGCAATCTTTACACAGAAATCCACTGATGTACATCTGATTGAAATTATTTACTAGCTTTATGGTGACTTTGTATGTGAACTCAATAGAAAATGAGAGGTGTAAAATTTACACTGTATCGTTTATTTCCATTCTGCTTATCATAACTGGAAAAAAAGACTAAGTAAATAACAATCCCCTCTCTGAACTGAAAGATAGATATGTTGGCCTAAGAAAATCATAAGATTATATTAGAAGTGAAAAGTAGTAGTGTTGGCAATTTAAAACATTTTGATAATGTTGTCATAGATGTCTCCATATTTATACTGGAAAATATAAAAATTGCTTAAAACCACCAGAACAAATTGACATGGTTTTTTTTTTCCTGCATCCATATCTCCTAACTAGGCTATTTTATCTTTCTTGTTTAGAAGAAGGAGAATAGAAAATTGAATGTCATAATTTATTTCCAGGACTGATTATTATTCCTAGTTTGACTGCTTTAAAATTGTCACAGAATAGACAGATACTGCTTTTGTAGATTGATAAAGTTTCTGAGGTCAAGACAATAACAAGAAGAAGTAGGTTTTCTGGAAATCCTGTGCAGGTGTTGCTGATATATGTGGGAAGAGAGTACAAACAAAAAAAAAGAGAAGAAAAATGGCACATATGGTTTTGTATGTAATGGCTTTCCAGGTTTAAGGTTGTCTTCCTTGTTGTGCAAAGCAGCATACACTTTTTTTTTTTTTTTTTGGTAACATTATTAATGGTAAAAATATCTATTTATTACCAAAATATCTATTTCCTTGTTCCCCTCTGGTGCATTCTTCACATGCAAGTTAGAGGGAATAAAGAGATCCTCATCCCTGGTTTATTCAATAAAACTGTGAAGAAACCTCTTAAGAGAACAGAGTATGGTCCTGTGCTTCTTGAGTAAGGCAGATACACACTCAAAAATCCACCATATTTTGAAATTAAATTATCAAAATATGCTTATGATTAGATCCAAACTGTTAGAGATAAGAAGTGGCTGTGATATCTACTAAAACTCCATAAAATGTCAGGCAGTATTCCACTTTTCTGTGAATGTCAGAAGACATTTAAGTTTTTTAGTAGCCCTGGAGAGCCTGATGTGGGCATGAAAGCACGTGAAGCCAATTCATATATGCATCTAGACCAACACTTCTCTTAAGCATTGAGACCTTTACTTTGAGTTGAGATTGCATAATACTAAATGTGAAGACCCAGCAATTTTACATTGCAAGAGCAACTCTAGTATATTAGTAGCTTTGCCTGGTACAGTGTTTTCCCATAAAAATTCTAGGTTTATCAGCTTAATTGAGCTCATTTTTAAACCTGTATTTTTGTACAGTAATGGAAAACTGACCAGACAAATTTGGACAATCTTGAGTAGTTTTTGACCCCAAGATAGGCCTATGGATAGTGAAATTGTCTAGTGTTAGATATATGTGAATGGAGTCAGTGAGTATAAAATATTGATTTCCATGCCATCAGGTGAAGTACTAACCAAAAATAAACTCCTTCCTGTTGTGGAGTGCATTTTGGATTTACCAAATTTCTGTACAATGGTTTGTCCCATACCCCCATGTTAAACCCTTCTTTGGAATCTCCCTTTGATGGGTCCTGTCCATCACTCTGTAGCCCACCCTGAAGTCTGGACTGTTCTAGAAAGGCTGTCAAGTAATTTGGCAGATTCTTGATTCCTCACTCCCCTTTTTATGTATGGAATTGTTCTATTGTCTGTCCTTTGTGTTCTGAGTCACTCCCTCCTGCCTGGGGTTGGTTCCAGACTGTCTCCTACCCCTTTCCCAACTCCAATACTTAAGGGCCAGTCAGAGAGGGGAATTTGCCTTTCGTGGGCTCCCTCTCTGGGTTAAATAAACCCCAGTTGAACCTCACGGCAGTACTCTCTTCATTCCTTGCCACTGCCATGCTTCTGCCTAAGGCCAAGATCCACTAGATTAGAAAGGTACCAAACTATACTTTTTAACGCAAGCTCTGTGCCAGACCTAGCTGGAAAACTGGACCCTAGTTCCCTGAAAGTAGCACTGAACCCCCACACCTTCCTTCACCTTACTTACATTGTTGAATTATAAACTAAATGAAATAGGGGAAAATAAAGGGCCCCCTCTGGGCACCCTGGAAGGCCACAGACCTCGACAGAGAGGCCTGGGACCCAAGAAAGAGGGGTCTGGGGTCTGTCCAGGGGGGCTTGAGACCCTGGCACAGAACCCAGGAAGACACAGGTTTTGATTTCAGTCTATGAGAAGAAAAACTTCCAAAAGAGAGAGGAATTGCATGTGTGACAAACAGTAGTATAGTTTATCACCAAATGTGGACACATAATCCAAATGTTGAAAGAAAAAAAGTGCCATCTGTGTCTTCAAAACAAAGGGAAACTGTGTTTCCTGTGTGTTTTATTGTAATATTCAGACTATAGATATGGTTTTGTCAACCTATATACAGAGAAGAAAGTCTTATGAGATTACTATTTTCTCTAAAAATACTATAGTTTGGTTAAATATGATGAAGAATTAGATTCATACAAAGTAGATTTGCTCTTTCCAAATACCAGCTGAATTCTGAAACAATTCAGATTTAGAATACTTAAAGGCTTCTTTTTTTCTCCTGCTATAGAGATGATTACATGGACAAAATTATATCCTGGATTAATTTAATCCAAATTGTATTTGTTGCGTTTAAGAATTATTTTCATAAATTATTTTAAGTATGAGCTAAAAGTGATTTCAAGCATTTGAGAGAAGCTCAAATTCTTATTTCAACATCAGCTGATCAGTATAGACAGGTCTCACAATGCATTTGTCAGCCTGTTTTATTACTCCCCGTGTTAAAACTTCCAAAAGCAGTAGACACATGAAAGCAAATAGTAGCATTAGTCACAATCCTGAAGAAAATGTGTTACTGATGTTACATTCTTTTCAACTTCTGCATCTTCTTCCACGCTTTTTATTTCACAAAAAATAAAAGCGCTGATTTGTCCCCATCATATATATAATTACTTTAGATGCATATAATACATACCACTAAATTCCTGTGATGATCTGTTTAAGATGGCCTCTGATGTCTTTTCCAATCTAAATAGTTCTACAATTCTATGATTATTCTTTAGTGCTGCCATTTCTTTTATTCATCTTTTCTAAGTTGTAGTGTCTATAATTGATATAAAGACATTTTGTCTTCACTTCTCCTTTAAAAAAAATTAAAAAGTGATGTGATCTTTGTTTGTCATTGACTGAAACTTTCATACTATCTACACAGGTTTCCATTAGTTGAAAGTCATTTTAGATAGCTGGACCCATGCTTTTCAGTCAATTACTGCCTTTTATTTTGCTGTTATCATGAAAGACCATTTCTTTCTAAATTGATCAATTAAGGTCATGGAAATAACTGAGAAGAGTGTACAATTTCTTAACAACACTGTCAAGATTATGCTGGCACTGAAGAAGAAACTACCATAGACTTCTCTTAATGAATACGAATAGCTTTTGTCTAAGTAGATGCTCTTTTTCCATTTTTTTTTTCTTTTGGTCACAGTTCAAAGTGAATTACACAGCAATCAAGTGTTTAAAAGTTTTTAAAGTATCTACAATGTACTTAGTGTACAGCACTATATTTTTACTTATCTGCTCTATTTGTTTGAGTTTGTATAGGGCATATTATAAAATCAATTGAAGCATTCATTTTCTGTTGTAAAGAAGCAGACTACAGGTTCATTTTTTATCAGGAGATAATGTCATAGAAGAAAGAAGCAGATGTAGTAAATCAAAGGGAAATTATTCCAATGCACAGAGGAAATTTAAAGCAATGAATATGAGAAGTAAAGGGATATTAAAGTGGCAGAAGGCATTAAAGAAGTGGAGAAATCCTATTCCTTTCACCAAGGAAACCTGGAAACCACAGGAAGATCCTTTGGATAAACTAAACATAACAACTGGACCCACTTGTTAGGAAATTATGCAACTTCCCTGTTGCCCTGTTGAAAAACATGACAAAAAAATTTTCCGAATCTTACAGGGCCTTGGATTGTTATCCTTTATTGATTTCTTGATTATTATCCATTATTGATTCCTCATGTAGGCAGAAATGAAGTTGCATTAAGGATTTGTAGGACAATCAAGAGAGGCTTCGGGGCTTTGGAACAACTGTTTAAAGTATCAGGAGCACACTAGTATTCTCAGCTGTCAGTTGCAGGGAATGATGTTAGAAGAAACACAAAGACCAAGCAGATGTGTACCTGGCTCCATGACATCACAGGCAAAATTTGGAGTTTTTTGATCCTGATGGGTCAGACTTGATGACAGATAAGGTACATTCTGTTTCAAAGAGACAAAGGATTATTGTGCAGGAGCTGTCAGGGCTCCTGGAAAGAGCTTTAACCTAGATTTGAAGGGAAAAGGGATAAAATTAGTCTCATTAGAGATAAGCCTGAGACATCAATATTTGAGGTCTGCTGTTGTGCCCCTTCAGTCTGCTCCACAATGTGCTGAGTACACTTTTGAAATGTCCCCTGACTAATGCACACAGCAGCCTGAAACTCTCAGTGAAGGAAGGGGATGGAGATACACATGGCATCAAAGACTTAAGTGTTGTTGGTGTATTAGAAACCACACAAGCATCTGAGAACAGTCACAAAGGGCTTCTAACAATCATAATTAGGGCTTCTCCCCCTCAAAAAAAAAAAAAAGTCTAAGGATCAAGAACCCAGCTGAAGTGCATTCACAACAATGCACAATACTAGGGACAACAAACAGGAGGAGTTGGAATCCATTCTGCAGCTGGAAAACAATGACGTGATTACAATCATGAAAACATGGAGGAATAGCACACAACTGGAGTGCTGAGATGGATGACTACAAACTCTTCAGAAAGGATGAGTGAAGACTAAGGTGATGGGAGTAGCCCTGTATGCTAGGGAGTTTTTTTAGTCTCTAGAGCCTAATGGCAATGACGATATTGGCTGTTTATGGATTAGAGTCAAGGTAAAGGCCAACAAATCACATGTAATGGTGGGAGTCTGTTACAGACCACTCAACCAGGATGAAGAGACAGATGAAACATTTTACAAGTGGGAAGAAGCCTTACGATCACTAGTCTTTGTTCTTACAGGGATTTCCATTTACCAGATGTCTGTTGGTGAGGAAACAGTCCACGAGGCTCCTGGAGTGAGTCACTGGTAACTTCTTGACATAGCTGGCTAGGCAGATAACTGGGAAAGACACCTATCTGGACTTGCTGATTATGAACAGAGAAGAATTTGTGGATGATATGATGGTCCGAGGCTGTCTTTCTTCACTGGAAGGCCAGTCAGGCACTGGAACGGTCTGCCCAGGGAAGTGGTTAAGTGGCTTAATTACCTTCTCTGAGGATAATTAAGCGACACAGAGGAGTGGCACTTAGGGACATGGTTTAGTGGTGAATTTGCAGTGCTGGGTTTACAGTTAAGTTCAATGATCTTAAGGACTTTTTCCAACCTAAACCACCTCAATGTTCTTAAGGTTGCTTTTTGGGATGTACAGTATGGGGGTGGATATTTGAAATATCTTTGAAGATCAAGGGATAAAGGTATTTATCTTTCATGAAGATAGATTTCCAATGACTAAAACATGATGCAGAAGGAAAAGACAGAAGTGTTTTCTGAAGTCTATAAAATCTCAGAAAGAGGTATAAAATAGACTAGATTTGTCACTCTACAATTTAAAAGCTATTTATAATGTCAAAATAGGGACAGAATTTACTTTGGTCTATTTAACTGCTGGATTAATGTAATAGAAACACAGTAGTTTTCACTTTGTATCAAAATGCATATAAATAGGAATTGTTTGGAAATATTTCTAAAGATTTTAAAAAGAATTCATATTAGCTCTGCAGTGCTTAAAAGAAAAATGTTACTCTAGAAAATAATCCAAATATTTCTTGGATGAAAAAAACACTTTGCAAATGCAGGCTTGAATTTTTTTTTTTTTTCTGATATATTCCTTCAGCCCAATAGCTTTTCAGCTTTTCGGTAGTTCTGAGAATTATCGACGTTTCATTACAATTTTACATTTCCTTCTAACCAAGGAAAATCTTTGATGGGACAAATTCTAACAATTAGCAACTTTGGGTTTTCTTGTTTCTTTCTTCCTTGAAAATTGAGTTATTAAAATACTCATATTTTAGGAGAATAAACTCAGTAATAGTATATATTATACTGCAGGTTATGCATTTGATATTCAATAACATATGTATGGAAGGTAGTTTGTATCCAAGTAATAGGAGTACACATCTGTTTGCTTCCACTACGGCCAGTAATACCTGGACATAAGCTAGGCAGAGTGGCACAATTACAGGACAGAGCAACAAAATATTTCAAAAGTAACTTAAATCCACTGAGGCATGCTCCTGCTCCTGTGCCTAGGGAACTATGCTTTGGATTTAAGAATAACTAAAATGAAAAATATTGCACAGCCGTGAAACTCATTTAACCACATTTTTAGAAAGTCCAAATTTTAAGAGGAAAATTATGGTGTATATAATACCTATAATTAAGCAAACACATTTGAAAAACAATTTTTTTCTGGCCATTGAGCTGGAATCAGCTGGCAGAGAGACTCTTCTTGCATTTATATCTTAATTAATGGAGCCACTGGAAGATCAGATCCAAGGGCTACTGGTTAGACTGAGTGTACAAACCTTAGTGGGATGGGATCCATGGTGTGTGTAAGTGCATATCCATGTGTGGGTACTTCCTGTGTGAAAGAATCAGAGCTGAAGTCTGCTGCATAGCCTGTCTTGATCTGGTACTGAAGAGACCTGTACTACACATGTGTATACTAATGTAAATTTATAGTACATTCAAGTTTTTACCCTCATCAGGCAGCGAGGAGAATAGCATAGTGCTGTTGATATCACCTGTATTTGCATGAGTGGAATGGTTTCTTTCTTTGTGTTATCTGTGTGATTGCCCAGTACATACACTTATATCTCTTATGCAAAAGTGCATATGTGCCTACTGGACATACAGGCTCAGCAAAGCTAATAGCTGGACTTAGCAACCCAGAGCTTCAACATGCCTCACCTCTGCTGGGCTGTCAGGCTTGGCAGCCCAAGAATCAAGAACTTTGTTTGTGCCTGAGTAGCACTGTAAACCCAGCCACCAATACTTCTTTATATGCCTATGTGGAATTTCAGTAGCATTATACTTACAGGTTTGTCATGCATGCAAATATTTACTTCTTTCTGTTATAAGAAGATGCACATGCCAGTTGAAAAATATCCCTTGGAGTCTGAAAATTAAGCATGTTGCTATGCCTTATAGCTCTAAGTGTTGAGCTGTAGTGATTAACATGTAACCTCACGTGCAAATTATAAAGTACTCAATTACAGTTAGATGAATTGTTATGGTTTGATAGATCAGGGGATTAGGATATTGGCAGAGTGGTCAGAGAAGAGAGAAGCTAAAAAGTTATATCTGTCTCTCCTACTGTCCAATTCGTCCAGCTATGAGTCTGAATCTACTTGTGTTTTTACTCTGTCTTTGGTATCACATTAACCTAAAAAGTTTGCACATTGTCTTCAGCATGACTGACACCTATAATATGTAATATTAAAAGGAATAGGACTCCAGAAATATAGGTAAATGATTCTTAATTAGTGCACAGAATACTGATAGATGTTTCCTAAATAAATAGGAATATATATATATATATAAATGTTTACTGACCATAGAACTAATTTTTCTTGTGCCTGCACAAATTATTCTGCAACTGGTAGACTTGTAATAACTTAGAATACTCCCTTCATAAGGCCAGAAAATAAATTATATTTTTCTCATGTATCCTTCTACAATGCCAAAGAAATATACCTCACCTATTAAGGAGATGTAATGTCAAGGTATAGTGAAAAAGTACAATTTTGATAGAGGGTCAGAAAGCATGAAAGAAAGTAATGACACATCATAAGCTTGACCAATCATCCAAAAGTGAGAAGTATCAGTACACTAAACTTGAGAAATTAAGAGTAACATATTTTCCTCTCTCTCTTTAAACAGACTTGACAGTTTAACATTGGCTATAATTTTGGAAGGAAATTTTGTTCTAAATCAATAACACAACAGAGGAGATAGATAAATGAGAAATAGAAATGAGGAATCAAACCAACCAACCAAGCCCCAAAATAAACAGAAATTGGAGGATTTTCCCCACTTACTTTAAATATGAAATGTCTTCTTCCAACTCACTGTATAGATGCCATGGAAAATTTGCATTTCAATTCTTATAAACATGGAGCAATTCTTGAAAGATTCTCTTCAGTTCTCTGATGATTGCAGTCCCATTACAATGCTTGTGTTTATTTTTACTAGCAGAATGAGCTTTACTTAGAAACAAGAAATTTGCTTTCTCACTGAAAAAGGATGCTTCTGTTTCAGTAATAATATCTTACTAAAAGATATGGGCAAAGGAATATCATGAATCGCTTTATGCTTTAGTAAGCTCTTTTAGCTTTAGTAGTCTCTTTTAGCTTTTCCTTTTTAAGTAATCCAGTTTTAGAACTGCAGATAGACACAGGTATGAAAACGTGGGTTATTTTCATAGCCCTTAACATTTTCTTTCCTTGTCTGGCATTGTTATATCAACTGTGAAATAAAATCCCAAATCTAAACATTATAAATCATAACACCTATCCATTATGATAAAATAATAGAATTAATTGCTTATCAAATGCCTGACTATCTGGAGTTGTTTGGTAAAAAGCAATGCTGCTTTAAATATTAGGTCTGTTTTTCTCCGATGGAATATTTCAATTTTTAGTTAATATTTTTCTCCTGAAGCCAATTTAGGAGTCTTTTATTATTGCCCAGTAACAGACAGTTTCATTGATGAAAAAGTACCAAAGTGTCTGACAGGTCAATCTGTTTAGAAATCCATATCCTGTGTGAAGCTGATTCCTGCCAGCAGTACTCAGCTCTTTTATAAGGGTTGTCTCTCATGGGTACACCAGATAACAGACACAGCCTCTCCTCTGCATGTGACCTGTGGGTTGTGTAAAACTCACTGATCCAGCTAGGGAGTATTAGGTCAAATGGAACTAATGTTTGCTTCTTTGCCAGTGCAGTCTCTTAAGTGGTAGTTGAAATAGTGAAATAGCAGTGGAACACACCACTGCCAGGTTTAAGGAGAGACATGGAAACAAGGAGCTCATTTCTTTTTCAAAAATGCTGACAATCTACCAGTTCTGATGAACTACCAGAATGATTTAAGGGAACTATCTCCTTTCCACACATTTTTTGAGAAATCCCAGCTCATTTTACATCTGAACCATGCAGTGGCAGTCTGCCTCAGTGTGGCAAACAGCCCACCAAAGAAGGGTGGATCCTCTAAGTGCATCAAAGTGGCCCTAAACTCTGTACTTCCTTTTCTGCAAAACTCTAAGTTCAGTCTGCGGACTGCTCCTACTCAGAAATTTGTGAGAATGAAACACATGGAAGTCACTTCTTTTAGGACATAAATTTGTAGAATTTGAGATGGTGAATTTTGATTTGTAAAAATGACATATTATTGTTCCTGAAATGATAACATAAGATGTTAATTTTTAATGTAATTTTGCAGATATGTGACTTCAGTAGAAAGGCAAATACCAAATTTTTGAAAATTTCATTTTCTTCCTGGATCAAAAATTTAACTTTAAATCATATAATCACTTCAAGCCAGAACGAGTAGGTAATATCCCAGATGCTTTAAATATCTGACTCTGATGTTTTTGAAAGGAGTGCAAATGGTAAAACTATGCGTTTACGGCTTTTTAAAGCTATTCACTGGCTGCTAAGAGAGAGAAAAATCCAATTCTGTCCTTTCATTCAGGTTTTGACCTTCCATTTTAAAAATGTGTCTAACATTTATAATTGTGAACTAAACCTCAGCACATCTCTGATGAGACATCTGATTAAACTTGTAAGAAGACATCAAAAGTGGTAATGAAAAGCATCTATGGAATGTGTGAAATTTTCTATTTGTTTCAACTAAAAGAATTAATACATAGTTACAGTGATGATAATTGAAATATCAACACTGTTTATTTAGTTTGAGAAAAGTCAGGGAAGGTCTCTCACACAGTTCTGATATTTTGTCTTGTTTCTTAGCTACAATGGATTTCAGTTTAGACATACATTTGTATATTTCCATGTCTCAAAATATAATTCCAGATACCACTTGAAGACAACTAGTGTATTGAAGTTCGTCCATCAACCATTCTGACAAGGAAATGTGACAGAGATATTTAACCCAGTTGTCTTTTTGAAAACTTTTTTTTTACACCAACTGTCATACTTGAAAAGAGCCATGCAGCAGTGTATCTGGGTAATATCTTTCTTGGTTTTTTTTTAAATTTCTTTGAGTGAGGACTTCCTGGTTTTAACATGTTGATTCAGAAGTTTCAAATATTCCATTTAATGCATTGTTAATTGTCATTGTTCCAGAAAGATGGAAGGAACTTCAGTCTTTCATATGACCTTTCAGTATCAGGCTCTTTATATAATTCATTTCATGTTCCTGTAGATATCCAGGCTTCAAGTGTGTTACAGAGGGCTTTTTTTTTCTTTTTTTTTCCCCTTGGTTCAAGAGGTTTTCTTTTTCATGAATTAGTTAAGAAACCAGTGATTTCAGCCCAGTTTAAATGTTCACAGCCTAACTTGATAATACAGTATCTTTTGTAAATTATAAGTCTACAAAATGTTTTGACAGATTGCAACAGTGTGCGGGTTACCAGTTTACCAAGAAATTTGGAAACTTATTAATTTGATTGGTTCTGCATCATCTGTGTTCCTGGAAGTAATTTTATTGACAGTTCCCCTTCCAATTCTATAAAGAAAGGACTTTATTTTATTTTATATTTCTCTAAAATGTCTTAAAGTACCAATTTCAATAACTTTGTTTCTAGTCTATCCCAGAGCGAAGCACTGACAAGACTTTTTCAAACATACCTTTCCCTACCCTGGCATTTTCAAACAAGTGGATTTTCTGGGCCACTTGTTGTTATCCAGTCACAAAATGACATCTTCCCTTGCTAATTATTTTCACACATCATGTATTTATAGCCCCCAAAGTTCTCTTGCAAAGTGCTGATAATTTCTATTTGTTCAAATAACTTTTGAATAAATTAAGACAGAAGTGTACATACAGTACACTGTAATTGGATACTCCTACCAATTACAAACTGAAATGGAAAGTATAAACAATTAGGATTAAAGCTGCTAATATATGATATGACCTGTTAGAATTTCCACTTAGATTTTGCATTTTCCTACTTTCTTCAATAGACTGCAATACATCAAACACAGAAAAAAAGATCACCATTAATTTGGATTAATTCAACATTTTTTACTGCATTTTTAAACTCTCACACACTGCTCATTTATCGAAGCTCCCTTCGCTGCCCAGATATTTCTTTCTAGTATGTGTCCTTCCAGACATTGTATATCTATACATAAATGTATATAAAAATAAATTATTTCCGTTCTGAAGTAAAAAAATAAGTATAAAATTTTGCGAAACAAAATGAGGGAAGACAGTGATATTTCCATGTAGGGTTTTATGATATATTTTTCTTTCCTTCCTAAGGAAGTAATGAAAATAATTTGTAATAAATTAGTCATGTTATCTGTTTTGTAAATTCATTAAGCATGAAATATGAAACATATTTAAAATCAGATCCATTGATACTGCTACTACTTTCCATAGCAACAAGCAAGTAGGCTTCCAGAAATCAGTTGGTCAGAATATATATACAGAATAACTGCTCTAATTAATTAACCCCAACCACCAACAATATAATTTAGCTCATGCATCGCTTTAAACATTTGAAATAAGATCAGTCATAGAACAAAAGCTAAGCTAAAGAAATCTTATGGACTAGGGCCATTGAAAAGCCTTAGAGAAATGTTAGAAAATTTGGTTTAAGGAATCACTTGCATTTGAAATATAGATCGCTAAAAATTCTAGATAGAGAAATCATCTATTACTGTATATTTAGCTTAAATGCATGTATGGAAGTGTACCTTACTTTTCTCATCAGCTCTATCTACTCCTCTGCTCTCAAGGTAACCCTCATTTTGTACCAATCTTTCCTATCAGACAGTTTCATACCAATTTTTCCTATTCCTTGTCAGAGCTTCCAAAGCTTGTGAAAATTGTCCCTGCAATGCTTAAGACATCACACTGCTAATGCTACATATCACTGGCTTCAACAGTATATCCTATTTTAAATGCAGTATAAAGAAAGCCAAGAGAAGGTAAGAGAAGTTAACCTAAACTAAGCTGAGCTAAGCTAAAATCAGCTCTGATTTCTAGTTCTCTATTCCTTCATAAATCCTTTTGTGCTGTTTTTCAATGTCCTGTATATACTTTCTGATTTGTCACTTACTTTTGAGGACCCAAAACTATGCTTCCAGTTTGCCCTGGAATAATTCATAAATATTTCTTGGAATTGTTAATAATCTTTGGAATTGTTATGAAAAGTGTGAGTACGTATAAAGATGCTGAAAACCAGACACACGTAACAGGGAATATCTCCTGAAATGCTGCATTGTAAGTAAATACTATTGATATCCATGATGGAAAAAGCATAAAATCTAAAGTGTTTGAAATAACAACTATTATAACAAAGTATATGAAATAACAATTACTGTTTTCTAAACATCTATGTGAACAGTAGCAGAAAGCATACTAAAATATTAAGGGATAGGGTATTCACAAGCTGTTCCAGAGCCTCACCACTATCACAATAAAGACCTTCTTCCTAATATCTGATCTAAACCTCGTCTCTTTTAGTTTGAAGCCCTTCCTCTTTGTCCTGTCACTACATACTCCTGTATAAAGTCTCTTTTTATCTTTCTTCTTACCTCCCTTCAAGAAGGCCACAACTGGGTCACCCAGAATCCTTTTCTTCTTCAGGCTGAACAATCCCCATTCTCTCAGCCTTTCCCCATACCAGGGGTGCTCCATCCCTCTGATCACCTTGGTGTCCCTCCTCTGGACTCTCTCCAACAGCTCCATGTCCCTCCAGTGCTGCGACCCCAGGGCTGGAGGCAGCTCTGCAGGTGGGCTCTCACCAGAGCGGGGCAGAGGGGCAGAATCCCCTCCCTCCCCTGCTGCCCACGGGGCTTTGGATGCAGCCCAGGACACCCTTGGCTTTCTGGGCTGGGAGTGCCCCTGGCTGGCTCGTGTCCAGCTCTCAGCCCCAGCACCCCCAAATCCTTCTGGGCAGGGCTGCTCTGGGTCTGTTCATCTCCAGCCGAGGCTGGCACTGGGGGCTGCCCCGGCCCAGGTGGAGCTCCAGCACCTGGCCTTGTTAAACCTCATGAGATTCCCATGGGCCACTGCTTGAGCTTGTCCAGATCCATCTGTACAATATTGAGTGATTTACAGTGAATTATGGAACACTCTGGCAGTATTTGGAAAGAAAAAACCCGACATCGGGAGTATTTATTTTTACTTTCTTCCCTGTATCAGAGGGCACATCATCCCTTGATGGTATATGGGGTGGTAATTCCTCCATTAGTGTGTGGGAATGGCATCATGGACAGCGGGGCACTTTCTTCAGGGAATCCAGAAAGATGCACTCACCTTCCATGAAATCATGGTCCTGAGAAGAAAGAGATGGAAGGGACGGCTGTGAGACAGTCAGAAACAGGGGCACTGTCCAGGATGATGCTTGTGGCTGAGGGAAGTGTCCCAAACTATCTCTCATGCAGGGAGCAGTGGGCTGGCCCTCATCCGTGGTACACTTTGAGGTGCTTGGGGGCCCTTCTGAAGCCCATAACCTCATACTCTGAGTGGGTCTACAGACAAACCTCTAAGAGCATCTCTGCCTGGACAAGGGTACAATGGGGTAGCAAGGCCTCATAAGAGAGGACGGGGACATCACAAACTCAGAGTCAGGCAGAGCCAGCTTCTCCCGCCCAGGGATGGGGTGGGAGAGGGACAACCCCAGCCAGCTAAGGATGTTATTCTTGAATGTAAGACAAGCTGTGAGGAGCCCTCTGTCCTTGCTTCTATTATCTCTCCTTTAACTGTCCACAGCTTCCTCTAGCCTGCCCATCCTAGCAGCTCAGTAATGATTTTAGGAAACACTTCATCATATGTACGTTATTTTCAAGTCACTCTTTACCCAGCCCTGCTCTCACCAGCTGTTTCCAAGGGTATTTCAGCCTCCAAGTCCCACCACCTCACTATCTTTCAGCATCTGTAGCACAGCTTAGAATGCAATGGACCTGGCTCTGTTGTCCCTGGTTCTTCACAGACTGTTCTGTGGGCAAATCCTGCCTGTGAAAGATGTCTGACTGGGTGATGCTATTGCTGTTGGAGGGATTGCAGATGAAAACAACACAGTAACCTGTTTTGTTTGCTATCCATGTGTATGGGCAGCAGAAGCCTCCCCAAACTTCCAGTGCATGGGCTTTTAAGCCATCTTCCTCTCCCTTCCTACTCTATCAGAGCACTGCCCTGGCTCAGAGAGTTTAGATGAGCTCCTGAACATGATGAAGAGGAAAACTGACAGCTGAGCTTTATACACAGGTATAAACAGCCCCCAGGAACATCTGCTCTGAGAAGCAGAATACAAGAACATCTGCCTCTCATGCACCCTTCCCATCAGCAGCACACAAGAAATCTTACACTGTGTGCAGGAGATGCCATGCACAGGGACACTGATCCCGATCTTCAGTCAGCAGCATCTTCTGGTTCTTGTGTAAGAGCTCATTGCAGAGCTGTTCAAGCTTCCTCCTCTGCTGAGACATGCTTAGATGATCCTGCCCCATCCCCAAGATAAAGAGAAGCTGTTGGCAAAGGTTCAGGTCCTTGACACACTGGCCAAAGGCTGAGAATGGAAAGTGGGGGGCTGTTTGTGTGGTGCAGAAGCTCTTGATGCTGCCTCAGCTGCTCCATCTCTCTCTGGATGGCCCTGAGCCTCTCCTGCTGTTTGAACTCTATCCAGCATGCCTCCAGCAAGGCTCTCTCACCTTCCCCATACTTCTGGCATGAACACTGAAAGACAGAGCAGCTGGGGAGACTGGGACCATCACTGCCCAGAGACAATACCCCTTTGCACATGTCCATATTCCCAGCTCAGTATGAGCTCAGTATAACTTTGTGAGGAATGTGAAGCTCCAGCCTTGCTCCCAGCCCCTGTACAGCTCTGAATTGCAGAACAGATGCAGTGCTCCCCACAGTCATGCTTTTAAGTTCCTTCTCTCTCTGCTGGATGTGCTGTTTGGCCCTCTTCAACTTCTCTTTCTTCAGGTGAAGCTCCTGCCAGGACTCATCCAGCTGCTCCTTGTCCTGCTCCAGACGCTCCTCCTTGGCTCTTAGCTTGTAGCCATGTAACTTCAGCTCCTAGGACAAGCACAGGGGAAAACAAAACATTACGTGTCCTGTTGCACAGTCTCCTGCCTTCCTAAGTAGATAAGGGAGATCTGTCCCTGCTGAGCTTCTCCTGCAGACAAATTTGCAGTGCAAAGCAACACCACCAAGTACTTGAGCAGTGCCCTCACTCATCCATCCTTGGGGGCCAGGGCTGGCAGAGCTGTGATTGTACAGACACACCCACACTCTTTCCCCAGGATGGATGGAGCCCCTCACCATGTTGGACAGAATAACGTGTGCTCAAGGCTCAGCTGTTTGTCAGCAGCTGAAAAAACTCAGGTACTGAATGGTTATTTTTTGCCTCAGTAGCCCTTTAAAAAGGAGTTCTGCTGCACTGTACCACATACTACCTCAGGGCAGCCCCAGGCCTCAGCAGAACTGACTGTGGACACATTCCCATGGCATAGGGAGGTTTCCTCTCAGCTGACTTAAAATGGAGACAACTGCTTCTGCTCTCTCTGCCTAAACCCCTCACAAGCACAGGAGAGAGACAGAGGTGACTGATGCTTTTGTTGATGTCCAGATATGCTGGTAGAGGCTCTTCCTGGAACAGCCTGGTTCTCATCACCCTGAGTATTATCTCTGATTTTACACCTGGAGGCAACACTGAGTGCCTGCCCTGTGGAAAGAACCCATCCTTGGAGTCTCCCATGTGGTGCTGGATGCTACAGGAAGGAGCTCTGCTGTGAAACCTTGTCCAGTCTCATCATGGTGAAGTCCATTTTGTGTGACTGCTCCATCTTGTGCTCCAGACCCTTGTCCATCAGCCATTCTGGGTTATGGAATTCAGCTCACTCAGCTGCCAGCTTCCCTCACTTCTCTAAGCACTTCTGCAGCATTGACTCCTACTCCTCCAGCAAAGTCCTGACTCAAAGATGCTGAGTGACCAAGGCAAGAAAGGCTTTTCCAGCCTTGGCCAGGCTGACTTTCTCCAAAGCACCCATTAGCAGAGGTGAGGGTCTGCCCTGTGATTGTGCCTGTCTAATGTTCCAGAGGCAGTATCTGTGGATCCTATTGGAATGAATCCCACTTTGATGAATCATATGCTTCAGCTGCTTGTCGTACTCTGGGACTTAGGATCCTGCTGTCCCAGGGCCATGTCGTCATGGCTCTGTGACCAGAGCTGAGCTGCCAGCTGCTTCTTGTCCTGTCACAGCCTCTCCTCCTGCTGCCATGTCTGTTGCCACTACTTCTCCCTTCTAATTTTTTGGGGAGGAACATTCTCTTCAGCCTTTCTTTTCTGAATGCTTACGGAATGCTTTATTATTTTTAATATCCCTTGCCAAGTGCCATTCTATCTGTGCCTTAAAATCTTAAACAATATATTTACAGGAAAGACTTTTATTAAAATTCTTCCTAGAATTCTTCAAAATCTTTAAGTAGACTAAGTGTAACTCAAAGAAGAAGATTAATTTGCAGCACAGATCCCTTTCTACACAAATGCATGTTTATCTCTTTTGTAGTTTATTCAACTATGTCTTGGCTGTATCAGGTAATTAAAGGTTAACACATATTCTTTGACAAAGTGGCCTGCACCACATGACTTGCAAAGATATAAAAAAGGCTACGTAAACCTATAGCAGAAATATTTTATTTGATATTCTCACTTAAAATTTTGATAATATTCAAGCAGGAAATATTATGTTCTCTGTTTCTGTAAATTCCATTGAAACACAGTTTGGATTTTGAAGGTCTGGATGAAACAATGGACATAATGACTCAGATTTGTTAAATATCTAGGTCTGGTTAATAATAATTTGCTCGTTTATAATTGCTACCATTAGAGATGGTATCTACTTTTGTTTATTTGTTTTGTTTTAATTTAATTTTTTGTAATAGATTACTTCTGGTTTTAAATTGCCAGTTTTTGACAAGAGCTTAGTTCAAACGTAGAGTTTTATAGCTGCAACTTATTAAGAACTGGCTCTTTAAAGATACAGTTTTGAAAGATTAGTTGTGAATTATGGTACAGCCTGCACATTAAAACCACCAGGTTGTGCAGAAAATTTACAGACAATTTGCAAGTTGAAATATTAATATCTTTGTGCTTTGGAGATTGCATTATATAGTAATATAGTAATATAAGAGTGCAATAATTAGACTGTTTTACAGTTGCCACTAAGGTCAGTTTATAAAAATAATTTTCCACAAGGCTCCATGAATATATTAATTCATCACAAACCTGTAACTTTCTGCTCAAAGTTGCATTTTTTTGAAATCAAAGTAATAGAATTGGTGGGCTTGACAAAATGAAGTTCTGGTGCTGCAGTCAGGGATGTTCTGCCATAGGATTTCAGAAAGCAATATACAGCTATGAATGCTAATTGGGCTTTTGTCATAGCTGGAAAATCAATCCTGTCTGCTAACACAAAAAGCTTTTGTGAGAACATGGATTTTCCTTGAATGATGTCAAACCTGGACAATTTGTATGTTGTAAGGTGTTTCCAAAAGTGCAAAAAAAATCTGGGGAGTACAAGCAGGGATGCAACTCTGCCCTGTAGCGGTAGCTCAAGTCACTACTTCAGCTTTCCTGGGATGTTCTCATCTGGGGGAAAGAAAAGCAGAAAAAAACAGAGAGGAAGAATAAGAAACCTGGGGTTTTATTCACACTAGTAAAAAAAAAAAACATTAGTTGATGCTTGATAGATTTGAAAGGCAACAACATACAAGGCAGTAAAAACATTTATTTGTAAGCTTTTTATGTTATTTTATGTTATGTTACAATAACAATGTTATTGTTTGAGCTGAGTGAACATTTTAAACACTTTCCATGAATTTTTAGTTAAAGTATGTAATGAATTTGTTTTCAAATTCATAGAGTCCAACTATGGCTACAGAAATGTATCAAGAAAAAATATTTAACACAAGTTCTGGCAAAAGATTGAAACAGATCAGCACTGTTTGTAGAATTTGCATTTATTAAATTGCATATATAACTGTGAGGATAAATACATATCAATCAGCAAAAAAAAAATACATTCCTTATCTGTGTCCTTGTCCTGGGTTGACGATGCCCTCTATCCCAATCATCCCAATCGTGCAGCTTTGTCCTTTCTGTTTGTTNGGGAGTGTTTTTTTTCATTTTGTTTATTGGTCAATAAACAGGTTTTTTCCACTTTTCTTCTGAGGAATTCCTTCTCAACCCCAGGGTTGGGGGAGGGGTGGTGGAGGTTTGTTTTCTAGGGGGCTCCCTTTGGAGGTTCTCCCCTAGTCTGTTCTAAACCAGGACAGTCCTGTAGAAGATTAAGGCTAATTGAATTGATTTAATTGAAAATGCAACTTCAGAATTCTCTATTGGCTTAGAATTAATAGTACATTTTTCATAACAACACTTCCTCTGTTTCTTTACTACAATAGCAATATCTATGACATCCAGACATTACAAAAATATTTGCACATATAATTAATTGCTCATAGAAATAAAAAAAAAAATATGTTGTTTTCCTTAAATGTTCAAGCAGATTTCCACACTTCAGAATTTCTCACAATCACAGTTTTCAATTTACATTTTTAGTACTTTAATCTCCTGCTGTGCCATCAAACAGAAGCACTTTGTCTTATGGTGGGCTGATTCCTTTTGCTCATGAGAAAATCTTCACAGATATATATTTGAGTAGTATGATATCCAGCAGAAGAAAAGTTAAATTAATTACTTAGGGAAATGTAAATCTAACAGCAAAAGGTAAATAAAGGAGAGTTAACTTAATATAAGATCAAGGTGTCAAGAATAAAATTAATCAGGCCAACAAGGTGTTTGAAGGAAATAAAATTGTGATTGTCTATGTCCCTGCACCAAGAGTGTGGGTGATAAACAGGAATAATTAGAACTGCATGTTTGTGAGCATAAATGTGCCTTAATTAGTAGTTCTGAAACTTGTGGGATTCACATTATTGCACTGTTAAAACCAATATAGATTAAATGAGCAAAAGAGAAGAAGGATGGATTTTCTATCCGAAATGTACTAATTAATTCTAAGGCACTGAAAAGTCTGAAGTAAACAATATTGGATAACTATGCCTTCATTTTATAACCATGGCAAATACTAGATAAGGTAACTATAAAATGATACTACTATTGATAAAAGTAATCTTCAACTTTCTAATAGACCATTGTTTCTGACACATGGGATCGTGACATTAAATATTGTCATGGTAAAAGATTGCAGGAATAAACCCCATCTGATTATTATGCTAAGTTTGAAATACCAGCTACTAGTAAACATAACTGATACCTAAAATGTATGGCCAGACTTAGAAACAAATTTGCACAGAAGCAGGTAGTCCAATAAATACCTGAAATAATGAATAAAAATTTTACTGGATTCCATGAGTGAAAAAGCAATTAAATAGTATTTTAAAAAGTTCTTTAAACTGAAATGAAAACATCCACCAAAAAGCAAAAGCTAATAGCTACAACATAGCAAGTGATGGAAAGGGAAATTGATTGTGATGATAAAAAGTGAACTATAGAAATTCATAAGTAAAATGATGAATGAATAATGAATACGCGCACACACACGCCCCTGGAACTGCTCACAATGTTAAGAGGAATAAATTCCACTGTGATCAGTATGCTTAGTCATATGTCAGCCTGAATGCAGAAACTATAGATCTGCAGGTTTTGAACTCAGTGATCCTTGTGGGTTCCTTTCAGCTCAGGGTAGTGTATGATTCTATGATTTGTTAGCTAATAAGCCTTGCCTTCAGTGGTGAAAGGCAAAGACAGGCAAATACTTACTTCTAGGTTCAGAAGATGGTTTAATTTCCTTTCGCAGCTCAGTCTATGCTATTGAAATTTTTTCTTATGTTTTAACTTCATCACTCATTTTTTTTACTACTAACACCCAGGCAAAACAAAAGGATAATTTAACAGTATTACATGGCTTCTGGACTCAGTGTTGCAAATTTACACACTTCTTGCCATATGAACTTGCACATTCAGGTGCAAGAGTCTCTGGTCTTCACTGACATGCTGACGTGCCCTAAAGATTCTTTAGTGTCTGCATGACACTGAACTGTCATAGAAGAACATCTTAGCAGCAGATAAGGCAAAAGAGTTCAGCTAGTGTGTCTGTGTTTCAGGAATAGCTAGATGCAGTATATACGTGGTAGCGACAACACTCTAATTCTGCTGCTAACTCTCAAGCATGCTAAGTGACATTTATTACCACGTAGTATTTTGAAATAGGAACGCTTATTTATATCAGTTTTATGTAAGTTTTGTAAGACTGTGAAAATTCTTAATACTAGTGTAAAGCTAATGTTACGTCAATATTTAGAAAACGTAAATTAAACTGGGAATAGATACGGTTAATTATAGTCCTGCCAGCTTGCTATCGATCTCAAAGACAATAATGGAGTAGCTGGTACAGGTTTTGATTAAGAAAGAATTAAGAGGAGTTAATATAATTAATGTCAATTAAAATGCACTTACAAAACCTAAGCCTAATCATTCCAACTTAGTATCTCCTTTGCATACAACTGCAAATTTGGGGGATTCATTCAATCTCTGACTTTGAATAATTCCATTTTGATGCAGTGAGTTCAGCAGTACAAAATCCTTTCAGTGATATATTATATGGAATAAAGTCTGTTTAGCAATATATCTTCAAGGACTTGGTAGAATTACTTTGTGGTCTACCACTAATAAAATAGCAGTAATAAAATATCTACTGGAAATTTTTACATAATAAATATTAATTCCCTGAATTATAAATAGTGATGATTACTATATGTAAATAGAGTCACTTGTAAACTGAGTTACAATATAATATATATAAAATAAATTAAGCAGAAAAATGTAGCACACTGTAGCAATATGAAGGATCACATGATAGTTTGCATTGGAAGGTGCCTCAAGGCCAAATCAAACATTTCCTTGAACACTTTCTGGGTTGGCACATACACAATTTCTCTGGGTCCTATTCCACTGTCTCAACCACACTTGTAATACAGTATTTCTTCCTAATATTTAATGTAAACCTACTTTTTTCAGATTAAAGCCATTAGCTCTTGTCCTGTCACTACATGCTGTTGTAAAAAATCATTCTGGAGCTTTCTTGTAGGCCCCATTAGCTACTGGCAGGCTCCTCTAAGGCCTCCTCGGAGCCTTCTTTTCTCCAGGCTGAGCAATCATGATGCTTTCAGCCTGTCTTCGTACCAGAAGTGCTCCAGCACTTGGATCACGTTTGTGGCCCTTCTTTAGGGCCCACTCAAGCAGGTCCATGTCTCTCTTGTGCTGAAGGCCCCAGACCCAGATGCAGTACTCCAGGTGAGATCTCATGAGGGCAGAATCCCCTCCCTCCACCTGCTGCCCATGCAACCCAGGATGTGGTTGTCATTCATGGCTTCAAACACACAGTGTTTATTGTTGCCCTGCCTCTCAATAACAGACACTCCCAAGACTTTTTCCTCAGTGCTGCTATCATGATTCTGACAAAAAAGAGACATATATATTAAAGTAAATATATGTAGTAAATATGTGTATCATTGTAGCCAAAACTTTCACTGGGAGTGAATGAATGAATGNATGTATATGACCATGTACTGAGTCCAGTTACATTGTCTGCGCTTCGCTTCTTTCCCCCAAATAATATTAAAAATCTCAAGATTAAAGAAAAGTCAAAGATGTTATTCAAGGCTGAAATTCTGGTAGTCTTCCTACATTCTTTGTTTGTGGTATTTGTTTCACATATTTAGAACCTTCCCTCTAATATATTATACTCATGACAAGCAGTTTTCCTTTCTCATTTTGTCATACACATAATGATGGACTTGAAAGGAGTTCACTCTCCTTAGCTTATCAAGGAAAACATTGAGAGTGACACAATCACAGACTATAGGAACCTCCTAAGGCACAGTAATCAGATTAATATAATTAGTTTTTCAATCTAAGGGAGAAGAAGCAATAAGTGGTTGTCAACCTGGTTCATTTTAAAATTGCAGGCTGTGCACATACATTTAGAACCAGGTTCCTCCAAATGGGTTTTTTTTTTTTTTGGATTGCTGACCCAGACTTTTTCTTGTCAGTATAAACTTTAATGTCAATCCAACACCAGTACATGGAAATAGAGGGTTTCAAAGATTTTCCCCAAGCCCTCTTACTTTTGTCACTGAGGTCAGTGTGGAACACTTGTGATGAAAGGGGTGTGACTTACATTATTCACTCTCATACCAGGGAGGAGATGTTCGCACTATTTCAAATGTCAAAACAAACTTGAACATTTTTGCCTAATATATGTTTTTTCAAGAAATACATACTTGGAATATAGTCACAGTTGGAAAAACTTATTCCAAAATGGTATAGTAAATTTCTTGTTAGGAAAAGCATGTTAGTTTCATGGCTTGGGGTAGAGTGGCTGGAAAGCTGCCTGGCAGAAAAGCCACTGAAATTAGTCAGTATGTCCAGGTGGCCAGGAAGACCAGAGGAATCCTTGCCTGTAGCAGCAATACTGTCACCAGCAGGACCAGGGAAATGATTCTTCCTCTGTATTGGGCACTGGTGAGGTCACACCTGCAATCCTGTGTCCACTTTTGGTCCCTCGCTACAACAAAGACATTGGTGTCCAGGAGCATATCAAGGTCATCTCTTAAGGAAGCTTCTCCACTATTGGTTTCTATGAGCAAAATCTCAGGAAGAATTCAATTAATATATTTATTTCATACAGTGGCAATATACAGCTTGAGCTGTGTGCTTCCAGAGAGGAAATCTGAACAAAGAAGTCACTGGACAATTATGTCCTTACCATCAAAATTTCCTGCCCCTCCCATGACAATTCAATCCAATAATATTAATAGGGTCGGGGGTCTTCTTGATTTGCATTGTCTCTTCAATGCAACTGTAAGCCTATGGAAAAAAATGTTCTTTTCCATCATAAATAATTTTGGACCTTGAAGCAGGTAAACCAAATTCATCTGAGTTTATGCTTGAGAAACAGTTAATTTACAAAAGAACTGTGCCATCATCATGGTCAGTTTTCCCATCTTTCTGAATTGTTCTACCTGCAACCTTATTGAATTCACTACCTGCAGCTGAATAACCTTCTCTTGTCTGAAATCTTCCCCCTGGGATTTTTACATAAAGAAGAATGTTATCTCTTCAGGTGAGATTTGCACAGATGGCTATTTCTCTTCACCTACGTGCAGATTCTCTTCAGTGTAGCAATTAAAAACTGAAAGATTAATTAAAAAATATACTCTCCCAAAAAATTCCACAGCACTTGAAGGCTTTGGCCGACTAAGGAGATCAGAAATGGATTTTGTATTTGTTTGACCAGCATCAGGATTACAGTCTAGTGTGGCTACCATTCTACAAAGAAAAATTCCATCTGTAATGATTGTCTTTAGAACCATTTCTGTGATATTGTTGATTAAATGTGCATGTGCTAGAGAATGCTTTTAATGTGCCATACAAGTAATTTACCAATTTGGTGAGGAAGTAGCACTGTGCATGGATGAGTGGAGAATAAAGATCAGATAATTTTTTTCCACAGTGAAAAGAAATTGGAAATTAGCCCTAGGTTAGGTTAACCCTAAATTTTGGAGGGACAAATTTGAAATTCTTATGGGAATTGTCCTGGTACGACTTACAGAGCACATCCCAGTGGCAGAAAGAAATACTTTTTTCTTTGTGTATGTGAGGGACCAGTGGAAATTAAGGATAAAAATTCCACTCTGTTCTAATCATCAGCAGGAGCCCTTTCAGACTAGGGGGTGTGTTTGACTAGGGCTTGTGAAGTTCACAGCCCTGAATTTGTAGTTTGATACATTGAATCTTTATATATCAGGTACATTATGAACCTCATGATAATATTAGTTTTTCCTCTGTAACACAAATAAACAAGATTATTGGTTTGAGATAAACTGTGGTATGCATATATGCAACACAGTGAAGTTCAAAGCCAGAGGAACAAGTAGCAGAGCAAGCTCCAAATGCACAAATAATAATGCAAAACTAGAAAAAATATTATTGGGTTGATCCTTAAAATGGAGCTCTGTTCAGCAGCAGAGTTTATAATTCAGGGAGGCTTTTAAGTGTAGTGCAATACTCCACTTAGTACTTGTGCCATTTCCAGTTCTCTTACAGGCATTTTCACATTATATTTGTTGTTGCAGTACTTCTTTGCATTATTGGGTATCTGCTTAGTTGAAAAATTTCCAGATAGCTAGGTTTGTTTGTTTTATGTATCAAATTGGTTTTGCTATTTCACCTAATTTCAAGATGAAACCAAGTGTTTAATTATGGAATACATGATTGTCATGAACACAGGAAATTATTATTTATCTCAATTTATCTTAAAGGTAAGAAAGGTATTTTAGTGCAAATTTTCCATTTATCAAACATGTAATTAAATCTTTACAGATTATTGTATGCACATATTGTAATATATATATATAACAAAATTCAAAGCAAATCTGCAGCTAATGAATGTTCACACCACAATCATTTTATTTGCTTTATTCAATATACAGTTAAAATGAATGCATTTATAATTGCCTATTATTCAAACAGGTTAATGTCTGTCTCTATGATCCTTCTGCTGCCCAACCTTCAGAATGATGCTTCATGGATGTACTGAGAAATCTGGCAGTTTGCTATTATTTACTTTAACAGGGACAAAAATACCACATGTATCTTGTTACATTTGCTTTGTGCTGTATTTGACGTTAGTTTATGTTAGCCTTGTAAAAGCAAGACTTTTCAGACTGACTTGGAGATTATGAAAGGCCTAAAGGTTCAGAGTTCATTCTGCCTTGCAGGGGATTCAGATATGGATTCAACAGGAACACTAAATTTTTCAAATATACTTTAGAATTTTTTTTTGGGGGGGATTTCTATTTATGTCCTCCTATATTGACATATCACAGACTTCAGCTTGATACTAAGCCACATTCTTAGATAACATAAAAGAAAATGTGCTTTTGCAGATGGTGTAATAATGCTGGAAAGCATGTCAACCTGGTGAATCTATAAGTAAATATGCTATTATATGTTTCTTTCTTCAAACTTGCTATGCTGTGCACAGGGTTTTCTTGCTTAGCAAAGGAAAACTGAAGTTTCAAATCACCTGCATATTGCCTGCTTCTAAGGTCAGAGTCTACACGTGCACATTAATGTGCAGCTATAGATTCTGAATGTGTAGTTATACATATGGATGAACATATATAAATATACATGTAAAGGTTTAAATTGACTTCTGGCAAGCCCACATTTCTTTAGGTTAAAGTGATCTATAATTCAGCCAAAATATAGTATTAAGGATTTTTTAAATAAGATATAGCACAATATTCCAATAAAATCTCAAATGTTCTGTTTCCAAGAAACTCTAGAATACATTATAAACTACATCATAAAGAGAGAGAGTGAAGTTTTATCAATAAGTTACATTTCAGATACATTTATTATACAGTAAGTTAAGGCAGAGCAGATTGTTTTTGAAATTATCAATGAGACTCCTACTATCTTATATTTTCTGGTCTATGAATATGAGCAACTTGTGTTTACTTCTGCCACTGCTTGAGGTGAGTCTAGTGTGGTTTGCCAGGCTTTATTTCACTTTCTTTGATAAACAAACTTAGGAGCAAAAATAAATGTTATATTAAGTATCAGAGCAATGCCAAGCTTATAGAAAGCGATGGCTGTGCCGTAATGGCATACTGCTTTCTTTTATTTCTTTCTTTCCTAGTGATTTTACACTGGATTAGAAAATCAAGACAAAGATGGACTTCATTGATTTACATTCTTGTATCTGCCATAATAAATGAAGAATTGCATAGTTTGCCCATCAGAACAAAAGTCGATATGTCATTTTTAAAAAGACCAATAAGTCTTTCTGTATAAGTTGGATTCGTACTCAACTCATACCCATAGTAGCAGAATAAAGCAGAAATGCCAGTGTAAGAGTAATGCTGAATACTTTGTTCTGCCTCCAAGAGGAAAAAAAAAAAAGTTTTAGAAAAATTCTCTTCTATCTCATCAAAAAGTTTGTAATTGATGAAGCAAGGCATTGCTACAGTAGTGTAAACTGAACACAACTGCTCCTTGTGATATAACTTTATTTTCCTTCACCTGACTGATAACACAGCTCTAGACTGCCATCATTTTCCCCCTCACCTGTCATTCAGACTCTACTACTGCTCTTCTTTAAGCCTCCTCCCCTCAGATGCAATGAATCACCTGGTGCATAGGCTTGACCTGAGAGGGATCAGTTTAATCACATTAAAATTCTTCCAGTCACTGATTCCATATTAACACGACCAAGGGTTGTGATACACAGATATTTGGCCTCTTGAGAACGCCTAATCCTTAAGAATTTCTTCCATTTTCTTTTCTGCACTATATTTAAGTCAGAGCACCAGAGAAATTATTGAGGTGAGATTAACTATGACCTACAACCATAGCATTAGCAATGTTCAGCATAGCAAAGAATGTTAGCTTATTCATTAATATCAGTGTTTCTACTGATCAAGAGTTTTTTCTGTAGAAAACATAAAGATTGATTTGTTCATTTGCATAACATTGCATCTTTAAAATATGCCTTTTTAGGATGTAGTTAATATGCCAGGTAAACTGTTTACTTATATCATAAAACATTAGGTTTTGCAATGTTGCTACTCATTTCTATTCTCCTTTCTGGTGTAATTAAGAAAAAGTCTACAGCTTACAAGAATAAAACAGTAGGTAGCTTAGTGTAATCTGTACAAGTTTTTTTCCTGACCTAGTAGCATGCTAGTAAATGTGACTGACTGAATCCAGCCAAACTTCCAAAGCAAGCATCTCATTTTCAAAACCCCCCTATACCCTTTCTTAAGGTAGTGTTATTGTGATTGACATAATTAAAGAGATAACTGTCTTCACATGAGATAAAATGTTGATGTCATCAAGACATTTCCCTGTAAAATTGCATTAGTTTTTCAAAGACAAGGGGGTCAATATGGCCACATCCCTTTTAAATAGGCCTTTCAGTGCAAAAGGCCTTCAAATGGCTTTTAAGCCACATTCAGTGTTATAACTAAGAACAGTGCCCCTCACTGTGGAGGACAGCTCCTTCAGAAGAGAAAGCTTCTTTTCCTCATAGCCATTTGTCTAACTCAGATATCTGAAGTGATCTGAGAATATGACTTGTGGGCTAGTCAAAACTAATTTTAAGCAGAAAAGATAAATAAATGCCTGGAGAATCCTCAGGCAGAATAAATGCCAGAGCTTCATTGACTTTTATCCTGCTTGTTAGAAGCAGTGTCTTTGTTCATGCTGTTCAATTCTAATGACAAGGAAAAACTGGCATTTTCAGGAGTAAACACATATACTTAATAAGACCTGATTATTGTTCCAGGAGTAACAGTAGAAGAACCAAGTTCTTACATGTATGCTAAACTTTTTTCAAAGAAAGAATGGTGCATTTTATTTTAGCAGTTGCCAAATTTGCATGTGTCTGTTTTCTATCCATTGTTCCTTTTGTCCTTCCATAGTATGACTTTGCTAGCACACGTATCCCACCATAAAGACTTTCGTTCATGTTATCTAATCACAATTTTAAACACTGATATTACTTTTGTTCCACTTCTGTGAATTATGAATGCTACTATACATTCAGCTTATTTTACTTCTCTTGTTGCTTTCTTATGGAAATTTTCTTCCTCACATTCTCCAATATGAATGCCTCAGAAGTAGCAGTATCCCTACAAAGCAATGCAAACACCCTGAAGTGAATCTATCTGATTTCTACATTCCTTTGTCTTCATCTTTGGCACAGAACTCTCTCCCTGCTTATACAGCTCTAATAATTTCAGTTTCTTCTTTAACGGTGATATTATCTTCACATATCTGTCCTCCTAAACCAGTTTATAATGAAACCCAGTCTCATCTTCTAATGTTGAATTATCACTTAGTTTTCCTTACAATGTTCAATCATGTTCAGGAGGTCAAGCCTCTACATGTATGAAGCCCTTATCCAATATCAAGTAAATCTAAAAAACCTTCCAAAGTATCCACACACCATAAGCCTTATGTCTAATGATCCTCTGATTATTACCGTGTCTCTTTATTTAAAAAAACCAAACAAATGAACAAAACAATTGATTACTATTAGACTTTTAGTCCAATTGCTTTTGCTTCTTGAAAAAGTCTTTTTATCAGAGATGTTTCAGCCTAAAATGCCTTAATGCCTTCATTTTAATAGTTTAAAAATTATGAAAACAGTTGATCCAATCAGAAGCTCTTAGAAATCTGCAGACACTTTGTTATTTGAGGTCTGAGTTAATTTTATGTCAGCCAGTGAAATAGTGGCATAACTGTTCACCCCCACTCAATCTATTAATCAGAACATGATAGGTAAGTAGAAGAAAGATAATTAAACAGAAATATCAAAGACACTCTAGAGTACAGAGAAAGTGGTACAAAGTTATAAAAATTAACATGTTAGCAGCTGGAATACAGATGTAGATTTGTGGGATATCTACATTGACCCTGCTACTGTGTTACAGAAAAATGATAAAAAACCACTGAATTAAAAATTTGTAGATGAAAAACGGAAGAAGAAACTGGAAAAACAAAAGTTTTGCTTTCAACATAGGATGTGCTGGAACATGTGGTATGTGGTCAGTGCAGGAAGAGTGAGAGAGAGCTGTTTCAAACAAAGCCTGACTTGACAAGAAGCAGAACAAATACACGTGACAGGCACGGGCAGAATGGAGAGATCAAGATTAAGAATAATTAGGTAGCTGCAGATTCAACAAAAGAAGTGTGGTGTGTGTGATCGGGAAAGCTTGTAACAAATAATAGGAAACATGGATCCAAATAAATCGATTTGTTCATGCTCATTCCAACTTTCCAGTGTGGTACTGAATAAGGAGTTAAGGGACTCATTACTCTGTTTTTCTAAATTGCAATCTCCACTATTATCCAGTAGAAGTAATAGGTATCTGTAAACAGCTATAAAGGTGGAAATATGTTTGACTTTTCAGTTCTGTTAAATACAATAAAAACAGTTCCCTAAGTATTTTTTGATCTTGTCATCTCCAAAACACATTTCTTCTATTGCTTCATTTTACTGTGTGCATTTTCAGCCTTTATTTCCATTCAATACTTTGTGAAGAAATAAGTTACTGGTTCAGAAAAAAAATTCTACCTAAAATACAGTAATAAAACTTCCATATTTTTCCAGAAAGATTTTAAATAGTATTTTGAAGTAATGGCCACTTGTTAATAGTAAAAAATGGGAATAGAATAATGTGAATAGGAACTTGGAACTTGTTTGCTTATCTTAGATTTTTAATATATATGTTTATACATATTTTAGTTTAGTTGTTGCCCAAATTAATTGAGCAATTCTAAAACACCAAAGCTATTTTTCAGCAGCACATATTTCAGCCTAGGTATGTGCTCAGACTGGTCAATCTCTTGTCAATAAAATTCTCCCAGCAAACAAAAAATCCTCAAACAGAGGGATTAAGTTAAGCATGTAAAAAAAGGGACTGTCTTTACTCATACAACAATTCCTTATGCAAGTAAAGCAAGACATAAATTTACCATTACAAAACAACTGTCCATTCATCTGTAATTGTCTCTGATTTGTCTCAGGCATTCTCATGAGTTACAGTGAGAAATTTCACACACAACATGTACTCAATTGGTGCTGCAGCTTTCTTTGTAAATGTTCTAAATGTTCTATGTTTACAAAAACCTGCACAAAGACCAGTACTGTGGAAGACCACAGGAAACCTGAAACCAATTATTTTTAGAGAAAGACTATAGCATGCCATATCTCAGTTTCGTAATCAACTGTGAAGAGGTACGGCAAATGTTTTTAAATGTCCGTATCTGATACACAGAAATATTGTGCTCATGCCTTTAGTATCACTTGTCTTCACTTTGTAAACATCAATTAGACCAGAAAACAATCCAAAGTCAAATGCTACTTAGTTACAAAATCAGAGGATAAAACAGAACATTTCCTTTTCTGACAGACAAAAAAATCTACTTTAATTTCTCATTTTTCAAAGAAGAAAGGCTGTTGTCAGATTAAATCCTGAGCAATAAATTGTTCTTGAGCGAAGAAAACCTAACATAAATTCAGATGTCAAGTAAGTAGTGATCCCTTGGTGCTTCCTAGGTACAAGGCATCCAAGCGAAGACTACTTGGCATTATTGGAAAATAACATGAAAGTGAAACACAAGTCTTGTTTTATCTCTATTTGTCTATCTTTTGTATGAAAACAGAATCACAGCCCTATTTATTAAATAAATCCCTCTCCACAGCTCTATAAGATTTTTTTTCAAGTCAGGTGGGTGTATGTAGAAGGATTTTAATGAAAATAGAACTCCCATGAGAGAATAAAATTAACACAAGTAGCTAGAAATGGGACACTTTAGCACAAGTAACTAGAAATGAGATATATGAATGAAAATATTAAGAGGTCTTTAAGATCAAGAAATATTTTTTCCTAATTAACAAGCTCACCTACAAGACTCTCTTAGGCATATATGGAAAAAAACCCACAAGTATTTTCATCTTGAAAGTTCATAACTACATACTGTAGATGACTTCCTATTTCCAGATTGTCCATAAAATTTTTTATCCCCATCCAAAATTGTAGTGACACTACAATCTCAGTTTTTGAAATGGCACATACAAAAATAGCCTGAGCTGTGAATAGACAAGAATTGTCCACAGAAAATGTGCAAGAGCCCAGATGTTCATTTAGTAGAAAACTAGAAATGTTACAGATATGTTAGATTCCTGAACTGAACTGGAAGAGGTTGTTTTCAGCATGAAGAAACTGTGGGGTCCCCTTAAATCCCAGTCAAATTTAATGGAGAATTTAGTGCATTTATTATTACTCTTACAGTAATGTACTGAAAGCATAACTTGGCAAATTGTTAGCATATCATTCACAGTAACATAAATTATCATGGTTTGTCCTTTAAGCAGTTTAGGAAAAGCATTAACTTTGCAGAGGTGCCTTTATCAAATACTAAACTAAACTACTCAGTCTCTTTAAATGTGCATACAAAGTACACCCATATTTGTAAATGAGGAGGTATTAGACTAAACAGAGGTCTCAGCAGCAATGCCTGGAGATAGTAAAAACAAACCCGAATTCTTTGTTATACAGTAGGGAAAGTGGTTTGCATTGCGAACATGATTTCAGGAAGCTCTGAAATCCATGCTTATCTCTTGAAAGTGAAACCACCTTGTTCTATTAGGTTCATTTGAAAGCAGAATATTTTCTTGTTGAACTACAGCAAAAATGTATTTCTTTATCTTCAATTTTATTTTATTTTTACCAATATCAATTTCTTGAGCTTTTCAGTCCCCTGGGCTTACAGGTTTTATCTATATTTTGAATGAATAGTGAAGTAGAATAATACTCCTCATTGGCATGGAATCATTTTTTTTTATTGTATATTGACTAAGCATGATTCCTATTCATTTCTGGATGTTAAAATATCCAGCATAAAAGAGTTACAATCTTCACATGCATGCACTATTCTTGCAAGGTAATTCATATGCCCTAGAGACATTTGATTCTTAAATCAAACTTTCCTTTATCTCAAGTATTTGCACAAAACCAATTTCAAATCCTGTTTTCAGTTTATTTTCCTGTGTTCCTAGTTCTCCTTTGGAATAATTGTCAAGTTATCATAAGCATGTGTCTTGGGCTGCACAAGTAACTTCCCATAGTGTGATGCAATGAATATACAAGAATCCATTACTGCAAAAATCATATACCCAGGGTCACAATATAGACATTTTTTCCTCAGGACTGGGATAAAAATTTAGCAATAATTATATCTGACATATCTAAATTCATTGTCATTTAGATGGCACTTAAGAGAATTTATGGTAGACTGTGTAATGGACTTTCTGAAACTTCATTTTACTGCATTAGGTGCCCTCTTACAACACTCTAGTCCAGTCCTTGGTTTTGATTCACTTGTAATATATAACTGCATTTATGTCAGTAACTGTAAGGTAGAAAAATATTTTCTCTCTTTCCAGCTACTTCAAAGATTTGTGACATTTAAAGTATTCTAGCTCACATTATGAAAGCTATAAAAAGTCTAATGAGAAAGCAGTAGGGTAAATATATCATGAAAAGGAAATTTTGCTTATAAAATATAATTTACATTATAAAAGAGCATTGAAGAGAAGAGACAACACTGTGAAATTATTAGAATGAGTAATACAGTTTGAAATCTAAAGCTATTGCTAATAAGATATGTAAATAAAATTTAACCAGAGGAATCCTGGGATACTGCAGGGCCTCCAGAAACAGCAAGACTTTTAGATTTTTTTATATCCTACTCACTGCAGTTTTTTAAAATTATAGCTACCAGAGGTTTTTTAGATTGCATTTCTTGAAATATTATATGTAAAGGCATATAGAGTGAGGATATATGCAGGTAATGTTACTGTGTTCTTAATATTGTTCAGTACAGTTTTAGAGAACAAAAATAAAAATAGTAGAAAAATGGGATTGTTGCTCACACTTAAGAACTATAATCAGGACAAATATGGAATCTATATGCTTCCAACACTGTCATTTTCAAAAATAAAATTAAGACACGTTAAATACTGCATTTCAAATTTAATATAATATATTTTTTACATTATGTTGCATAAGGAACTAGCTCTGCCTAAGTCAGTTGTAGACTGCAGCAAATTTCTACCTCTTGCATGTTTCTGGGATACTTCTGTCTCTGTGCATACAATCACTGAGATGTAGAGAACTATGGTGGGTTTTTTTTGCTGTGATATGTTGCTGAGGAAGATGAGATCTTAGAGTTTAAAGCAATCAAGTTAATCAGATGCAAACAGAAAAAATAGATGATATCAAAACAACTTCAATGCAGTGAGCTTAATGGAAAATAACTCCATCAAATTGGTTTGGAGATTAGATAAAAAAAACCCCTTGGACTAAGTATGTAATTAACTGAAGTCAGTAAAGAGATTTGAATTAGATCTTAGCTTCGTTGAATGATAAAATATTTTAGCTGTAAATACAGGGAAATAGTAAATCTGACAAAGAAAAAGTTTTGGTAAACAACAAAAAAACCCCCAAAAAAACAAACCAAAAAAAAAAGAAGAAAAAAGGAAGCTTAAGAAACATAGAAAGTCTGGAAAATATGAAGTTGAGGATTTCTTGACTAAAGTAAGTACCTGAGTAAGGATCTGAGTGATGAAGTATATTGTGAAGTTGACACATCTGAAGCTTGAAAGCGTTGTAAATATGTCTATACAAATGTGTTGCTAGCTGTATATCTAACAGACTTCCAGAAGTGAAAGATTGGAGTGAAATTTCACAGTAGAAAAGAGGAAATACATATTACTTGTTCAGAAGGAAAAATTACCTATTTATTATCAACTTAAAATTTTTCTGTGATCTTTTCTATGAAGTAGTTGTTAAAACCCCCTCCCCCACTAAAAAGAATTTTCATGTGGACAAAATTATTAACAGTGATGTGCATTTAATACTTGATTTTGCTTTCTATAGTCAAAACTTCAACTGGTTTTTTTTTGGAAAGAAATGTGATGACTAGCAGTACACTATTAAACTGACCAAACAAATACCTAAGATTGTAACTGCTTGCTTGCTTGAACTGACTTGATGCCTAACATAATTATCTTCAAGGTAGGTCTTTAGGAGACAAAGCAAACTAAATATTTTAAACTCATTTAACTTTGTCAAGCTTCTTTACTGCAAAGTTGATCAACTTACAGAATTTATGACTCACTACATTTCTTCTGTTCAACTGAATATATCCCTTCTACTATTTTCTAATTTTCTCCAAGGTGTCAGATCCTCATAAATATTTTTGTGTATCTATTAGGCAGAACACAATCTTGATGATTTAGATTAGCCCTCAAAAAATAAATATTAAGAACATGTTTTTTGCAGTGGCTGAATTTAGCCATGACAAGAACGAAAGGAAGATTGAATAAAAATTACTCTTCCACTTAAACACCCTAACTTCTATTGTTTTGAATGGAAATTCAGAAAGATTGCTATGGTGTAAATTGATGTTTAACTTAAAACAACTAGTATAAACATTTTCACTGGTTAAACATTGGTAACCAGTAAAATGCTTGTTTTTCAGATTCATGTGCTAAGTCTCCTGTGAAGTTCATGTGGCAGATTAGTCTATTTTCTGCTTTCTATTTAGGTCAAATTAAGATTCTTCAACCTGTCACTTTCTTTGTCATTTTTTATTATTGTCTTCCTCTATCCTCCAGTTAAGTTCTGTGGTTTTTTTCTGAAAATTCTGTTCAGATCGGGAAAAAACATTCAAGACTTTTCTCATCAACTGTAACTATTATAGAACAATCTGTAATCTGTATTGTATGTATTATTCATTCATAAGTACATGTATAAGCACATGAGAAGTGTGCGTGTGTGTAAACATATTGTTTAATTAAAAACAGTTAAAATAAGTCAAATAAACATCAAATAAGTATCCAGGGGTTCCTCTTTTTGTTGTAAATGTAGCATTATCATATTTGTAACACCCAAATATATCTTACTTAAAACTTTAAAAATAATGTGACACTGAGAGGTGAACAATCATTACATTTTATGCGTTTCCTTTCTTTTCTTCTATTGTTCCTAAAGAATTCTCCAAAATTCACTGACCAGACCCTTGTAGATAGATTTGATTTCCTTTGCAGTTCTATATAAGGCAAATTTATCTTTCCTATGAATTTCATAAGTGTCTTTAAATAGGAAATATTTTTACTCACAAGCACTCTGTAGTTCTTGCAGACTCCCCATTTATGAAGCATTTCTCTGAAAGTGTTAGCACATGTAAGACCATTATGTGGCTAATTTCTTGGATCACTATATCCCAGGAACTCACAGGAAGATTTTCTGCACTTTCAGACAAGTTTAGACACAATATGAGACAATTTTTTTAAAAAAGGTTAAAAACCAAAATAACTTTAAACAAGACCCACAGCATTACTGTGGAGATAAGTCTACATTTTTCGTATGGATCCTGACAATTCCACTTGGATCACTCTGGAAATCCACTGTAATATTAAAGCTGAGCAAGTTCTCTTCTATTTGCTTTTTCTGTTACTGATATGAATTTTCTGCTGGCATTTCTTTCATGTCACGTTCTGTACTTACATGACAGAAATATGATGGAGAGTCTATCAATAGAAGAATCAGGGAAATTTCTGCAGTCAGACTCTAATAATTTCATTTGTCATGTTTCTGAAAACTGTATGCTCAGGTCTGACATCGAGGGAAAAATTAACTCTTGTATGTATCTCAGGAAATTATGAGACTATGCTTTCTTCTCATATGAAAGTTGTTAAATGGTGTCAAGACTCTAAATTTTCAACCAGGAATCCAGACTCCCCATGGAAAATATTATTAGTTTTATTAACCTGACATATTTCCATAAAATTGAAAGAGTGTGAGATCCTCAAAGGAAAAAGGTTTTGTGGAATTTCGAGATCAATCAAATTCTACTTTAAAGAAATTATATAATTAGATAGTATCAGTTTTTCTGAAAACTCAGAAGCACATAAAAATAAATGGAAAAATATTTGGGAAGGAAATTTAATGTTCAGATACCTCATTTTCTGGAGATGTTCTGCTGTCTTGGGAAAATTGGTGCTCACTGTATTAATTTTTAGGACATATGCACACCAAAACAATCATCAAACTTTAGTCAATATTAGTCTGTGACAAAACCCCCACCAAATTAATGACATAAAAATGGGGGAAAACACAGGAAAGCATGGATTTTTTTTTTCCCTGAGTGTTCAGCAACATTAAACGTAACACGCTTTTGCTCTTCTTTATTCTTATTCTTATTAGCTTTAGAATAACATCAAGAGAATAAATTGAGAAGAAGTTTAAGCTTTATTTTATAGCAAATATCTTATTCCACTCTCTCAATATGGTTCCTAAGCTGTACCCTTAAGAAGATCTTTACCCAGGTGTTTTGTAATGGCAAAGCTCTTAATTAGTCATATGTCCTATTAAGCAATAAGGAGAAAATGGCTGAATTATTTTTTAATAGAACTTTATGATTCTGCTTCTAATGTTTTCCATTCTTCTCTTTCCTCAATAACAAATCCCAAAGTATTGTTTTCTTTCTGGGGCTGCTGAATCTTTGTGTTTTAGCTTTAGTTGTATTTTTGAGGGAGAGGACTGGGGGTCTTTTTGTTTGGGTTTTTAATATGTTTTCTCCAGGATATTTTATATGATGGCTATACCTGCTAGTATTGAAATACTCAAGGCTATGTGACCAGTTTCATTATAACCCTCTTATTTTCATAATTTTTTGATTCAGCTGTAAAATTTTAGTTTGAGTATAAAGTTGGAACTAGAGGTTTCTTCCTTAAAGGCAAGATGATTTGGTTTGGTTTTGCTTTTATAATTAAGCTTAAAACCAGATAATTTGATTATTTTAAAAGTGTAATAGTGTGCCAAAATACAAAAGAAGCTATGTACTGTATGTATATATGTTTTGGCCATATATACTTGTGGAGTACATAGCTTATTCATCTATCATATGTCAAAAGCTACATGCTGATGTATCTACTAAGTACAGATAAATACTGAGACACTCTCTTTTGTTTGCCGACTTAATTACTATTACAAATTGGATTTTTATTTACTTCAGACCACTTAAAAAGTAATTTTCTTATTACTTTAAACTTTTTAAAAATCTGAATTGCTATTACTTCTGGCTTTTGATCACCTCTTAAACCCCTGCTATACAAAGAACATTTTTTAATCAGCCTCTGCAGAATTCAAGTTTGCATGCACATTTACTCTTATGTCCTTGGATAAATAGTTTTTGCCACTCACCTCACTGAGAGATTGTAAAGTTTAAGATCTCTGTCTTTACAGAGAAATAGGTAAAAAAAAAAAAAAATTAAAAATTGACAAGGAACCGTGTCTCAGAGCAAGAGACTACTAACATCAAGGTTGTGAGTTCAATCCCTGCATGAACCATTTACTTAGCAGTTGAACTGGATGATCTTTGTAAGTTGCTCCCAACACAGAACATTCTGTAAATCTGTGACATTTTCAGCAAAATATCCAGGGTGATTTTCATCTTAATCATTTACAGTAGTGAAGTTTAGTGGCAGAACCTATTTCTGTAATTAGAAAAAGACAGTTTCACAAACAGAGTAAATGTTATTTACTAGAAAAGCAAGAAATTGCATTAAAGTAAATGATACCTTGTTAAAAAAAACCCCTCAAGCTATAGATAGAGTGATACAAAGCTTTGCTTTGATTTTTGACTGCTTTTCGCTTTCAGGGTTTTAAAACTCCTGTAAATGGAAGAGATTACATTTGGTATAAAGGACAAACTTAATTCAAATTGGTACTTTTATTCTTCTTAAATTATTATGTTTATACATGTCTCAAAATTCTCCGGCCCTACAAGTGAAGGGGCTTTAGAAAGTTATTAAATTCCCAGTGACAGAAAAGGATATAATTTAATTAATCAAATCCTTGCATTCTCAAAATCTACAGAAAATATAATGTTATCACAGATATGTATTTTATCATATTGTTAACTCATACAGATGACAGAACTTTCTGATTGTGACAGAGGCTTCTGCTAGCAAGTACTACATACATAAAACAAACTGCCCAGAAGTTGCTTTCTCTTAACCATGTGATCGTGTGCTGAGATTCCAGCTTGTTCAGTTCCCAAGCTTGAGAAATTTGCTTTTTGGGAATGTGCAGCACAGAGCAAGTAGGAGGAAGAAAGTTTCTTTCTCCTGTGTAAGCTTGGTTGCAGTCATTGCCTCTCAAGATGAAGCTAGAGAAGAGAAAGCCATGGTCTCCCACATCTCAGAGAGAGGCATGACTTTTGAGTGTAGGGATAGATGTGTTCCAGCAGCTCGATCTGCATTGCACGACTGGTGTAGCAGAGTTCAGAAGCTCTTGCAGGGGAGTTAGTTAGTTAGTTAGTTGAAGACATGTGCAAACTACATTAAACCTCTTACAGATGCTGATCCCTTTGTGGTGTTAAATCTGTGGGTAATCTTGGCTCTCTCCACACACATTCAACATGCAATCTTTTCCGGTTATTAAAACCACAATTATCTGCTCATGGTTGTCTATTTAGAATATTACTCTTCCTTCTGGAAAGTTACTATGCAGCTTTAGGAAAAAATTACAAATCTTCTCATCTATATTTCAATCTGCTCAAAATGCTTACTTTCCCTTAAAATTTTTACCTATTTTCTTGCAAGTAAGGAAAAAAAGCCACAAAGGATGTTTTTTCTGACCTCTGCTCAGCCTTGCCAAAAAAAGGGAACAAAAAAACCCAGCACAGAAACAAACAAAAACATCAATCAACCAAACAAAAAAACCTTTCAAACATAAAATAAAAAAAAAAAAAAAACCAACCCAAACACCCCCACCAAAAAAGCCCACAAATTCTTCTGCCCTGGTGATTATTAAGTCTCTTCTAAGTAACTGATAAGACCAACTACATGATACTACTGTGCTTTCAATTTCTACCTGTGACAGCAGAGATCCTAGGGACAGATTTTCACTCCAGCGATATTTTTTGAAATAATGCCTCCGTGGTTCCTTTTCATGTGCTCCTCCCTTTTTGTCCCTTTTGGTATGGGGAAATAAAGTACTGGTAAAGATCCTTCTCTCGTAATAGTTCAACCACGGTAGTTGTCTGCTATTTGCACTGGTTTATATTGTCAAATTTGTTGCTCTTCAGAGATTTTAATGACTGGGTAAAGAGGAAAACAATTAATTCCTTTGGTGCCTATCTGTATTCCAACATCCAAATTCCTTTGCATTTATCTGTTATTAGTAAAGATCACAAGAATAATTCCAATTATTTGTATCAAGAAGTGGCATTAATTCATAATTATAGAGACTAAATACATGTGTGTCCATAAAGTCATTACTAAGAGGAGAGACAGAGAAGAAATGGAGAGAGAGAGAAGCAATTTTTTGAAACTTCAAATGGATTGCTGAAAAATACAAGTTGATCTCAGGGGTGCATCTTTCCAGTTCTGTGAGCTGATGTGTACAAAACACACATCATAAGTCTGCCAGCATTTTTACTAGCCCCTGTGGGAGACATTGCCTTCAGCTCTGCATGGAAAGAGAATGAGCATTCTCAACAGAGGAAATGTGACTTGTTAGATGGCACTGTTAACACAGAGAAAACCCCCTCTGAAGAGTTCTGTACATGCATGAAGCCTGAGGAAAGAAAAAGAAAAAAAAGATTGTGTATCATCTCTTTGTAATGGATTAGATGTTGTTTGTTCTGAGATTTTTTTCTTATATATTTCTTCTTGCTGTAACCAAGAAATTTTTTAGCTGTCCTAGTTATCAAGAAGCTAAAACATCACATTTAAATATTAGTGCAATACCATATCATAGGCTAACAATTAAAATGTGCCTCAAGGGGCATTTGTGGTTTTGGGAAGAGGCTGAGAGATGTGTGACAAGGCATAAGCATATGTGTATTCCATGAATTTCACCCACATAAAAGAAACCATGTCCAATTGCACCCACTTTATTGAAATTGTAGTGCTACTTTTCTACTGGATGATATTTGTGACCTGAACTCACTCAGTTATCTTGATTTTGAAGTTTTTTGAAGCTTTTTGCTTGTTAGTTTGATTGCGTTTCTAAGAAATGTTCCAGCTTTCAGTGTCATTACTGTCATTTTCTTATCCCAATCAGTTCAGTGGCTGCAGAGAATGGGTTCTGAATATCTTTGTATTCTGAAAAAATGTGTAAAACACATGCTATCTAGTAAGATGTATTTCCTTCTAAAAAGCAGACCAAAGCTAAAGGATTTGTAAAGTGTGAGAAAAAAATTTTAGACTTAGTGATATCAATCAGAAAGATTTGTACTGCTTAGGTATAAAAGAGCATTGAAATTTGACACATTGAAACTTAAAAAAATACTGTTTCAATGCTAATTAAGACAAATTATTAATCAGATGCTGCAAAGAAATGAGCAAACTAGTTTTTATAAAAGGAGGAAAGAAGTTACTTTTCAACAAACGTGATTTTTGCTAGTGCACGTTTCCCTGTACATGTGGCCTTTGCCTCTGACATAAGAGTTCAGAATTTTAAGAAAATTGAAAGGTAAAGTAACTGTGTGCAGAGAGTGAGCGGCAGTGTTCAGATATTTCCTTGTGTTTATGAAACCAGTTTTCTCTTAGTCTGCAGCAGAAATCCCCTGTAAACAAGAACTTACCAGGAATTTAGGAGGCCCCCTTGTTCTGCTGAACTGCAATTAGAAGAGGAGACGGAGTACTTAAAAGACATGTAAAAGTGGAGCTTAGGAACATGGTCTAGTGGTGGACTTGGCACTGTTAGGTTGGGAATAACTCAATGACCTTAGGTATTGTTTCCAACCTAGATGATTTTTTTTATTCTTTTCTATATTTCTATGACCAGTAGGAAGGACATTTGCTTTTGTAGTCATGAAAGTCTTTGAAGACTTATCTTCAATCCACTTTACAAAGAAAATAATAGTACATAGGATGATTAAAACTGTGGCATTTTAAAATGTGTAACTGGTCAACAGAATGCTTGAAGAGTATTAAAATGTGTTCTTCTGATAAATAAGTGATCAAATCATTCCTGCTATGTCAGAGAACACCTGTCATTAGAACTGGTTGTAAATTCTTAGTCAAAGCTGTCCAGATTATGAGCTGAGTAGCTCTGAAAAGTGTATTTTAAAATAAATCTTAAATATTGGTATTTGGCCTCTAAAAGTTAGACCTTTTTAGAAAACATCTGAAAATCTCATTGTGGTTGATTTACAGCTCACATTTACTTTGAACCCCATTGACTTTTCATAAAAAACTTGGTCAACTTCTTAATCTCTCCTGTTCTGTGAGAAGTATTTTATTTCTCCATCATGAATACTTATCTTCAATAAAATATTTAAAATAATATATATAATAATAATTCAAAAGTTCCCTTTACAGGCATTTGTTTTGCAAACTAAAAATTATTATGATATTTAATTTAAAAAACCTTTAAATACATACAAATATGGTAAATGAAATATGTAAAACAATTAATTTTTTTGGTAAAGGAGACTGAAAAACAGAACATAAAAATATATACTCCTAGGCTTTCATCTTTTTATGTCTATCAGAATTTAAATCTTTACAAGTAAATATTCTAAACCTATGTTATTTGTGATTACTGCTGGCTCTTTTGGTATAAGCCTATCACTCATGCAATTTTGTTAAAATTAAAATAAAAATTTTAAAAATAGATTATTCATGATTTCAGACTTAAAAAATTTACCCCTACTATGTTTTATTGTATTTATATTGCATTATTATCATATCAATCATATATCATATCACAATACTCTAATACATTTATTATGTTAAATTAGATTAGAATTACATTATCATATATTTTAACAGAAAAAAATATTCATTAAATCTTCCAATCCATCTTCATTTCCATATTACGATATTGTCCCTTAGATGGCATTTTTATGATTTCTTTTGGTTCAAAGCAAAGACATATGGTTTTTAAAATCTATGATCCTACTTATACATCTTGCACCTTGTGCTAAATTACTTAGGCCCTGGACTTAAAGTTTATCTTTGCCTCAGAGGCAGATTGCAACATTTTACTGACATTGTGGATCCATTTCTGTTATAGGCTAGCCAGTACTGCCTGAACTTGTACAAGATCTTCCTCCTGGAGGAAAGTTTGCCTGTTCTCAGAGGAAAGCGGGAAGAATGACACTAGCTCTCAGAGAGCTAAAATGACTGAACTTAAAAATATGACCACCCAGGGCAATCCAATGGGGACAGTCTCTTATCAATAAGATTAAAAATAAATTATAAAGCTTATCCTCCTGGGTATGATTTGGGCACATAATTGGCATGAGTTCAGAGTTATAACAAATTGAAATGCCATTCTAAGAGACAAAGAAAAACTAAAACCTGTAAAAGAAAAGGCAGTTGTCTCTGCCATTCTGGATACATGTTTGGTTGCTGCACCGGAAGAATGATTAGCTTCTTGGAAAAAAGGAGAACAAAAATATGTAATCTTTGCAAGATCATCTGGGGAAAGAGCTCTCCCAGGTTGCTGCAGAACATGAGACAACCAGAAGAGAAAGGGAAGTGAGTAAGTTACTCTAAATGACCTTACAAGGGTCATTGGAAAGACAGGAAACCCTCGGGATGGAACAAGAAATTAGGGAATGGGAATCATGTGCTAAGGATACCAGGACTTCTTGGAAGATTTCAAATATCAAGTCCATGACCCCTCCTGAGAAATTGGAGAAACAAAATATGGGGAATGATAATGAAGTAAAACTGTGCCCTTTCATTAAAAAGGAAACTTTAGATACGTTCAGGATGGAGCTCAGCAAACTACAACATGCACAACCCCTTACAGAGGTGAAGCCCTAGCTCAAACAGAGGAAAAGTGCAGTAGGAATGAGACGGAAAATGAATATATTGAGAGGGTATATCTTACTGAGGGAGATTAGATCTTGTTGAGTGAAGCAGAAGCAAGGGGATGTCTTCCCAACTGCAGGTCATAACCAACAGCCATGACCCTAACCCAGAAGGCAGCACACTGGTCAGGAAGCTTGGATCCTATGGAGAGGAGAGAATGCCATATACCTAAAAGCCCCACAATTGATCATATACTGAAAAGTGTGCAAAAGGTGATGTGTTTCCAGTTAATACATACACAGTTATGGGCGGCTCAAAGTAACTCTCCTATGGAAATTGAAGCTGATCGTCTTCAATTTCTGGGTTGTTTTTTCTTTCCTAACACACTGAAAATTCACGCCAAACACTTACCTGAAAGAATAAAGTCAGCTCTCAGACCCCAAAACTATAATGCACATGTCTTCACTCATATAGAAGTAGCCCAGGACCTAGTAATATCTGGGAGACAACAGGGAGTTTCCAGTAACACCAGTCCAACCACCAAAGAGTGGTCGGATGTTAGGAGAGTACAGAAGATCTGGAGACCTCCAATATACCACGGATTCAGCGTCATTTCACTCTGGTTCACCCTGAGAGGTTTATTAAGAGGAATCTAAGTTGCCCTTCCTCAAGAGTAACACAGCTGATCATCAAATCAGAACCTCATACTCAGGATGAGAAATATTTTTTTAAAAAATTAAAAATTAAAAAAAAAATTCAAAAGCTGATTTCCACCATCCTGTATACCCTTCCTATGTAATTATTCTCTTTCCATCAATCCACAGAAACACATACCTGACTGAGGGAGGGTATTGGAGGACAACAAACTCTCAACACTTCAGTGAGCAGTCTAATCCACCTTTCATACACATCGCTTGCGCCTTAGACCTGGCCTGGTTCCATTGCTGCCAAAGGACGTTTTACTGTTGCAACAAATAGTGGAGAACAGGAGTGGTCAAAAACCCCAAACATTAAATTGTGAGTAATGACCATATTTGTGAAGACTGGCATCTGTTTGTAACTGGAAAAGAACAGACTTTGAAAAATAAATGAATCCTTCTATGTATAGTATAGTTCTGTATAGTTCTTCAGTTTCTGGGTGGAAGCAAGACATGCCTAGACTCATTATGAACTCTTTTTGGAGAAGATTCAAAAAACATAGCCCATAATACAAACATATTAGATTTTGGGCGAAGAGACAAGTTCTCTATGTAATGAAATTAAATAAAGGCATTAAGAACATTTTGATCAGGTAATTTAGTATGTAGATTTGTAATAAACTTTGTCAAGAATGCCTGCTTAATTAGATATAATAGCTATAATAAAGAGCTTATGTCCATACAGAGATCCTGAAAGAAGTATTCAGTTCTTTGATATAGTTTCCTTATCAGTGTTTTTACATTTTTGTGCTTTCTCACTCACCTCTTGAGTAAAGCACTGGTGACTTGAAAATTTGGGAAACACCTTGTCTTTGATTTCAGACGATAGGAGTGGACCACCAGTCCAGCAGAACTATCCCATTAGCTTTGAATATTGATATTATAACTAAAAAAAAAAAAAAAAAGGTAACTGAAGGGAAAAAAAATTATCCTTTTTTGAACATTGACCGTAGTATGTCAGAATAAAAATAAGGTTATCTTCTTTCCACACTGCCAGCTGCAACATGATGTAAATATGCTTGGAGAGTACCTCTTCTCTCATGATGTCTCTGTTTCTCTTGCAGAGTGAATTCATCAATTAGAAGTAATATCAAGAAAAGATTATTAGAAGAATTCTTTTCTGTTTTGGTGGTGAAACATGCAAAGAGATGCTTGTTCAAGACTGAAAAGCAAATTCTTTAGGAAAATAATTTTTTCTGTTTACACAGTGAAGAATGTTTACCAAATTCTGGTAGATTACTAGTCTGTGCTGGTATGTTCTACATTTGTATTAGAATGCACAGTGCCACTGAAAAGCAGTCATATTGTTACAATGAATCTTATATGGTGAAAGTAATTTGTAAAACAATACATGAAGATTTAATGTAAAAGCAACTTGCCAATAAGTGTCCCTAAATACACGCTGCTTAAAGGTGATTGACTATTTCAGATTTACATAAAACACAAAAAAGAAACAAATCCTAATTTGTTGGAAGGAAGATATATTTGCAAATTGATCTAATCTTTAATAAAAATCCTAATATTATCTGCCATTTTTTTCACTTGTCAGGTTTTAGTTTGTTAACTCCCAAACAGCTCAGAATTATAATAGATTATATATTTTATACACAATGGAATTACCTACACAAATAACCACTGAAGAAGTAAAACAGTTTCAGGAAAACCTTAAATAACTGTGTCAAATTCTGTGGGTGTTATAGTGATATAATTGTCAGGAGTATCCATAAATATAAAATTATGCTTCTTCCTACTTCACTTTCAGGCAGGAGTCATAAACTGGTAAAGCCATTTTCTCTAAGAGTGCAAAAATGATAAGAGCCCATTTTTGAAGAAAATAATGCAGGTTTTCCTTTCCAAAGTAAGAATTTTACAAGCTCAGCTGGGTAGGCAATATTGCATGCATTATTTGCATCACCTGGAATGTTATCAGAAAAGTATGGTTTGCAGTATAGTTATTTTTACCGCAACCACAGCAAAAAATAAGTATATATTTTAAATGAAGCTCAATAAAAGTTCAGTTAAAGAAAAAGAGCAAGCTTGAGAAATGTAATTACAATAGAAGTTTGGTAACTAGGAGCTTTGAACAAGACAGGTTTCCCTAAGTATCCATCTGCATCCTAAAATGCTTTAATACATCATGAATACAACATCAGTTGTGAGTCTCTCAGTGCAAGAAGAAATTAAGATTTATAGAAGATTTATTCTGAAACTTTTCTTCATATAAATTAGTTATGTACATAGGTAACAACAACTAAAATTTACGTCCGAACTATGCAGTTGATGCCTTAGGATTTTAGCTTTTATATTTTTCATATATTTTTAATACTGCAATTAAAAAGCTCCATATAGAGTGTTAGCTACTCCTTTCCCATTTGGTCAGGGAAAACAATTCCTCTCTAGGCCTGGGAATCAAGGACACCTCACTGTCTCAGGCACCTAGAAATATAAACAAAAGTGAGTTGGGCAGGAGCAAACCTGGGTAAATTACTTCATTACCTGAAGTTGTAATTGGACGATTAACCCCCAATATGCAAATGAACAAAACTTATAAAAGGGCGAAAAAACCCATGATGCTTTGTCCATTTTTGGCTGTAAACGTACCTGAAGGCCCTTCAATAAATATAACTGCTTTTTATTCCCTTAATTTTTTCTGGCCTCTGTTTTAGATGCCACAAAAAGGCATCACAGGACCTCATATTTTGCTGATAAAATTCTCCATGATATAAAGGGCTGTTTCTGGGCTGCCCAAAATTACTCATCCTTTGACAGGTGTTCCCTGTTTTGATAGAGTTCTTGGAACCTGTCCATCCTTTTGGTGCATAGCAGTGCAGGGGAAGCTCACTGTTTCTTTAGAATAAATACTGGGCTACAGAACTGGGAAAAAGTAAAACATTTTGAATAACTGTGTAATGACCTGAAGTATGCTGACTTTTTATATTATTTCAATTTATGTAATGCATGTACTTGACTAAAGAGTGAAATAAGAGTGCTATTCCTCTGGAACTGTGGTTGCTGCTGAAAACAGTTACAATCTCTCTCTCCTTCTTTCTTTCCAGACTATTGGTATAGAGTATTCCCCAAAACACAGAGATCAAGAGTAGAGTCCTTTTTCAGGTAGATATTAAAAAACAAAAAAGTCAATGTGCTGACCTTTGTGTCACCCTGTGAGATGTCAAACCTCTTCAGTCTCTCCTACAAGAGATTTTGAGACTTCCTCCATCACTCTTTTTTCTGAAACTCTGTGTATTGTGACTCACTATAGTCTGTGTTTACAGTGCTGTGGTAGAACAACCATGGCATATAAGAGTTTCAAAAACAGGACACAAAGATTTCTAATACAGACACCTCAGCACCTTCCTAGTGCCATGAGCCTTTATGCCCTCCAACTGTTTTATCTTTACAGGAAGCCTAACTCGGAGCCAGAGCTTTGAAAAGGCAGAGGACTCTCTTCTGCCTTGCTCCTTTTTATCCCCTCCTCACTCCTTAGTCTGAGTTTAGCACACATATCAGTGGGTTGCAAGCCAGTGAAAAGCATTATTGATTCTGGAATGTATGTACTGGGTTGGGTGCCTGTGATCAAGATAAATTGTTAACCTTTTTTAGCGAGGTACTCTAATCCAAAGAGCCACAAGAGTTTGCAGCAGCCTGTTCCAAGGAACAGCCACTGAAATAAAGAAGTATTTCTGAGAGTAATCATCCAGCAGGAATTGGAGACAGGTGCTCTGTATATGTGGATCTTGAGGGGTGACAAGGAGAACCTTTAAATTACATCAGGGCCTAGACTCAGAAATGGTTACTGGAGGAAGGAAAGGGAAATATCTTGGGGTTAATGGTTAATTTCAAGAGCAAAGTCTGCCAGTAACTGACATAATAATTTTTGTCCTAGCGGAAAATTTTACAGTTTGCTTTCTCCGCACGACTGTAAGAGTAGAAAAATTATTTTTAAAATGAAATGTGAGAGAGTTCAGAACTTTAATCTCTTAAATATTTTGAAAAGGGCAAGTTTGAATTGGAATAGTAAACTAGTGCTGAGTACTTAAAAGATGGTAGGGTACAGATTTGAAAGTTACTTAGGGAATTAGGACAGAGCACTTAAGAGACTTTTATAGTGCAACAGAAGATATTGAAACGATACTCTACTTTTTTTCAGGCCTAATAGCAGTGTGGAGATGCTGCATTGCTCTACCTGCTGAAATAAAAGTGAGTGGTCTAAATAGCCTGAATATAGCCAGATAATTAGGGGAAGACGGAACTGGAAAACCATAGGGCTATAAACTTATACAAGTCAACCTGCATGAGCTCTACTGAATCACATAGTAGGGCTCTATCAATAAATATTATAGAAGGAACAAATTCCTGTCCCTCATCACCAGTACAATCAATTCAGGCAAAGTATGAAATATTTAGATCCTATCTCTATTTCTCTCCTAAATTGGCTTTTGAATCTAACTCCTACTATTCAGGGAGTTGTTTTCTCTCAGCATTTTCTTCTGAAGATACCTTATCCCTTCAGGATACTTGCTCTTTATATATTTGTCACATTTTAGTAGCTATAGCAGGAACAATTCCTGACCTCTTGTTGGACTGATTCTTTCTACTGATGTCACCTCTAATTTGACTCCAAAAAGAACAAGATCTGGACCTATTTCTTCTTTATGGAAGCAGGGAAAATTCAGTATCCTAGTAACACAGGTATTTTGTTTTGTCTCTTCCTACTGAAACATCTGAAATCTTTTTCAGAAGCCCTGCCAGGCTGCTGAAATGTCATCAGAATGTATTCCAGATGGTCATATTCTCAAGAGGATTTCCCCTAACATGCCTACCTCAGGGAGCCAGGACCCTTATGTCCTGCACTTCACAGTCAAAAAGGATGTGGTTGTGGGGTTCTAAATATCAACATCTGTCTCTAAAATGAGTTCTATCCTTGAAAGTACTAAATAAGTACTAAAGACTAAATGTCTTATCCAGGTCCTGTAAAGGTAAGTGAAAAAAATAAATCATACAGAAATAACTGAGGAAGATAGAGGTTAAATAATAATGCTTCTGGATAGAAAATGTTAAAACCCAAATATAGACACAACTAGAGGTTGACCAAAAGAGTGGATTTATTTTTCTGGTCTAGAAATATGTTAAGTTTTTTTTAGGGTTTCATTAATTTAATACAGAATTATGGTGTTCTAAGAGTATGAATGCTGTCATTTCAGAGTTAGAGAAACTGGTTATACTGAACTTAGTGTAATATGAGATTCTAAATTAATAGAATTATTCAATGACTAGCTGAGGCACCTATGTGAACAAAATGTCCAGATTATGAATTGCAGTCTTCCCACAGAGTTATGTCATTTCCCATGTCACACGTGTAATGCATTATTCAGACTTCCATTTCAAGATTTCATTTCATTGTATCAGTGGCTAAATATGTGAGACCAGTATGTCTGAAACAGTGTGGCAAAAAAAAGCAGCAGAATATTTAGTTAGCATAATCTGCATGTAAGCTGGTTAATAATGCCAAGTATTGAGTATTCAGTGAAAAGTATTGAGTATTCAGTGAAAAGAAAACCAAAATTTGTAATCATCTCTTTCCCCTGAAGCCAACTGTGAATTGAATTATAACATACTCCTTCTCTTGAGATATTTCTCTGTTGGCAGTTGTCTCGCTTTGGAGACAAGTTTAGGAGCAAACACTCTGGAATGAGTGTTTCCTCTACAAAAGGATTCCAGCAATCTCTTTCTACAAATGAGAGGTCAACATTAGTGGATGAATGTGTAAAAAACCAACCATTGATTGAGAAACAAACTGCCAACACTGCACAGGAAAAAATGGTGGGGTGCCAGGTATTGAACTGTCTTTGTCACCCCCGCACCCCACCCCTAACCATAGCATAAACCCCCAAAATGCCAAACAAAGTGAAAAGAAAAAGGAAAAAAACACAATTACTGCAAGGTGGTAGGGTAGCAACTTCTGCCCCAGGAAAGGAAAAATTAAAGGGTTCATGCAGCAGCTTTGGCAAAACCAGATGGGAACCTGGTGGGTGTCTGATGTTGGTCTTCTCCTCACAGCATATGAAGCTGCTGGATTTGGTGTACTTTCTGTTGTGGGTTCAGCTTTTCTGAGGTCTGAGGCCGGGACAGAGCAGCCTCTGGGCTCCCTCCTGGTCCACTGTCTATTCTTTCCACATTGATTTTTCCTCCCTGATCTTGGACCAAACCAAACTGAGAAGTTCAAGAAAAAACAAAGACTTCTGAAGGATTGCTGCCGCAGTCTGCAAAGCCAGGGAAAGGAGGCTGTTTCTGCCTAAGTCAAGCTAAAAAAGCCAAGCTATCCAAGCTAATGAAGAGAGCCCACTCCTCCCAGCACCATGGACACCTGGCTTCAAAAAAAGGCAGCACAAGAGCCCCAAGGTTCCCCGCTGCCCTGGGCCCACCCTAAAGCTACAGCAACCATTTCTGGGCAAAAAGCAGACGACCAGGAAATAGAGGATCATCGTAAAATCACCTCAGGCCAGCAGTTTTAGTCTTGATCTGGTCATTATTCTCCTTACCCAAGGCAAAACTTGCCAGCTATTTTTCTATTGATGCTCTATGGAATAAGAAAATACAGTGGGCGAGATTTAATATCCTTAGTCCCCATGGAAATAAGATGGAGCAGGGAGCACCTGAACCAACGTATTTTGAAAACTTTCCCTTTTTTCCCACTACTTTTTCATTCCTTAAGAAGTGGGTAGGTAACACTTTGCCTTGCTCTACTCTGACCAGGGAATCTCAGGGGAAGTTTTAAGCACACACCACTGTTTTTAGGTATTCCCAGAAGGCGAAATAATTCTAGGGGAGGATTATCAGTTCAAAAGAAAATTTGTTACAGACAAGTGGAGGCTATTCTGTTGGATCTGAATCACAATTCCATTTTAAAAAGACCAGAAAAGTTCAGAGGATATCATTACATAGTTAATTCTTGTCTGTACTCTGAAGACAGATAAGTAGTAGAAATGTCTCAAGCTATTTTTATTGGAAGAGGCTCTATATTAATTTTACTAGTGATTTGTATGTGATCTCAGTTAATTTATCATTCAACTGCTCATCCTTGAGCTACTAAAAATGATTGTGAACAAGTCAAAGATCACTAGGACTTGAGTTTTCATTTGTGCTGCTTTGTTCTTCCTTCAATTCTAGTTTAACTCTAAGCATTGTAGGAAAAAAATCACAGGCATTAGAAACAATACTAGAATTGGTGTATTTGCAAGGAACAGGAAAACCAATGACTGCTTAAATTAGGGTACCAGGACTCAAATATCTTTAACATATGCATTCAAATACAATGGGTTCAACCAAAACAAGTAAGAAAATAGGCTTAGACAGAACCAATTCAATTCCTTTTTCCAAATATTTGTGCAGCTAAAGAACATAAAGATGTCAACTGCACAGACTTCAGTGAAATTTAGCAACATTTTTCTTATTTCTCTCATAAATATATTGAAAAGGGTTACTAGAACCGTCATACATATGGTTTTATAATTAGCTGTGTGGTCATAAAGAAGTATCAGGGTCATTGGAAAGGGTCATGGATCAGAGTAAAAAAAAAAACTTTGTCTAGAAAAATAAATTGACATATTATTAATTGATGATTGAAAATAATTCTGTTACAGAGAGTGTTATTTAAATATTTCCTCTTGCTGTTATTTCTACTGAAGACCTGAGAAAGAGATTAAAGTGCAATTCATGGAAGTTAAAATCCTGCAATTAAACCAAAACTATGGAAAATAAAATTATGTTTGTTGTACCAAAGCAATTTTATATATAATTAAAAATCAAGTTTCTAAGTTGGTGTGAGGGAAAGCTATCATAAAGAGCAGTTCTGCGGTGAAAGGCAGTAATATAAATTAATTAAAACACATATACAACCAGTATAGTTAAGTAGTTTCTATGGGACAGATTTTTATTTAACAGAGGCTCATGACCAAAGTTCTGACAGAAAAGCAAGACTTGGTAGTTAATATTGATTAGTTTTAACATGCAATCTTGACTATCCACATAGTAAGATATTGTACACTAAGTGAAAAAGACTGATTCTCTCTTTTCTTTAAGTTAACTATTTCATTAACTTTCTTGAAATACTGTCATGAAAAAGAGCCAAAACTAACTTAATGACACTATGAAAGCAAGAAACTTATAAACTATAGTCATGTAGCTACATCAAACTAACTTTGTTTTGGAGTTGTTAGAACCAGAGAATCATAGAATAACCTGAACGGAAAGGGAGGCACAAGGATCATCAAAGTCCAACTCCTTGTCCTGCCCAGAACATCCTACATATCACACCATGGGCCTGAGTACATGGTGAAAACACCTCTAGAACTCTGTCAGGCTGGTGCTGTGACCACTGCCTGGGGAGGTTGTTCCAGGGCCCAACCACCCTATAGATGGAGAACCTTTCCTAATGTCTGGCAAAACTTCCCCTGAAACAACTCCAAGACATTCCCTCAGGTTCTGTCACTGGTCACAAGAGAGCAGAGATCAGTCTCTGCCCCTCCTCTTTCCCCCAAAAGGAAGTTGCAGACTGCGATGACATCTCCCCGCAGTCTCCTCTTCTCCAGCCTGAACAGACCAAGTGACCTCAGCCTATTTTTGAATGGCTTCCCCTTCAGACCTTTCACAGTCTTCATTGCCCTCCTTTGGATGCTCTCTATTAGCTTTTCATTGTTATATTATGTCACCCAAAACAGGCCCCAGGACTCAAGGTGAGGCCACCCCATCCCAGAGCAGAGCGGGACAAGCCCTATGTCCCCAGGACAGGGTTGACCCTCCTGGCTGCCAGGGCACTGCTGACTCAGATCCAGCTCGCCATTGACCAGGATGGCTAGCTCCCTTTCTATAGCACTGCTCCCCAGGCTCTCATTCCCCACTCTGTGCACACATCCAGGGCTGCCCTGCCCCAGGTGCAGAATCCAGCACTGATCTTTGTTAAACTCTCTACAGCTGGTAATTGCTCAGTCCACTGAATTTTTGAGATCTCCCTGCAGAGCTCCTTTGCCTGTAATGGTGTCAACAGCTCCTCCCAATTTAGTATTACGTACCTGCTATCTATCTACTGTATAACTATCATTAGTGAGTCCTGCATCCAAGTTGGGTTTGAAGATGGTGAAAAACACAAGGCTGAGGATGGAGCCCCACTGGTGACCATCACCAACGTGGTGTCACTCCATTTGCTGTAAACCTATTGTACCCCAACTGCCATCATGCTGTTCACCCATGAGACTACGGATTAATCTAGCTGTGTACTGGACATTTTTCCAGAACCACAGTATGATTTGTCTGATTCTTCTTTTTATTTTTTAGTTCTAGGTAAATATAATTAATCCTTTGTTTTCTTGAAGTTGCGTTGCAAAATACTATGGAAAATCTCTTAGTGAAAGTCACTGTCATTCAGAATTTATCTTTTATTCCTGGATATATCAATTTCCTTCCTGAAGAAGATCTTTGGAACAGGTGGCTTCTAGACACAATTTTTTTTTCCCACATGGGGACTTAACAGAGAGATTAACAAAAAACCAAACCAAAATAAAAAACCCAAACAAACAAAAAGAATCCCAAACCAATTTTGCTCAGAATGGGTCAGTGCCTGTCAACATTTAAAGCTGGTCTAAGAAGCACAGTAATGTTTCACACTGCACTGAGCTGTGATGCAGGAGCTCTAAAACCCAGTGCTAGGTTTCTTTCTTTTATTTCTAATTCATTGGCTTTGAGCATACCTTTAGGAAACCCTCTGTATATGAGTATTACCGCACTCAGCCTTTTCTTTCCCCTGAGATTTAAAATCTACTTATACAAATTTAACATAAATTGATGTGTATTTTATCATCCTGTCTTTTGTTTTTAAAAAATATTCCAAAAACGCACGGAAGAAGTGACCTAGAATCCTCTCATCTGTATGCACAAACCCAACAATTAGCCCTGAGTACAAAAGAGGTGATTGGACAAAATTTCCTCTCCATTCAGTTTAGTAGACCTGTTGTGTGCCTCATACTCAGTTATTCCATAAGTAGTCAGATTGCCTATGGACAAATGAAAGAATTAATGAGTGAAATACTGAGTGCATTTTCAAGAAACACTGCCTGCTCTAGGCTATCCTTCCCACTGGACTTTCTTTATGATTTTTTTTTTTTTGCTTGTTATTTTTATTTTTAATACTTGGGGGATGACAAAATATTCTGCCAGCCTTGGATTTCTTATTTGAATGTTTCTGTTGAAACCACTGTCTTTCATAATTTTTTTTCATTTAAATAACTAGATAAATTAATTTGATAAGTGGATTATAGTTAATCTTACATGATTTTTCCCCCCCTATTTTGGTGGAATACTGTTCTGTGTCTAGATTAAGACTGGAAATGAAGTGGTCTCAGTTGGGTTTTTTGGGAAGAGGTTGGTTTTGAGATGTGGGATATTTTTATGACAGTATATGCAAGTATTAGAACCTATCATGAAAACATGTTAAAATACAAAGATGAAGTACTTATAAAAATGAATTTCTGCAAACTTACTTTAACCACTTTTGTCACAAACACTTTTTCTAAGGTGTGTTATGACTGCCTTAATTTACATCTATCTTGCACATTTTTAATTGCATTCATTTGGTACTTACTGTCTAAATAAATATTATCTAAATATAAATGTATATTGAGAGATGAAAATTAAACTTTCTCTTCCAGTTATAGGAAAAGATTAAAGTAATTGTATCACTTATAAAGCTTCCACTAACTTGCAGAACTTATTTAAAAATTAGAACCACCTTTTTATTTTTTCCTTGCTTTTTTTAATACGGAAGTGTAATTCCTCAACTGTAAATTCTAAATTGAGGTAAATATTTAAGTTACTTCGTCTTGGAGAATTCTGCTGGTACACTTAATGAGTTAAGAGGCCTTCTAGTGCATTATTAACTACTTCTAAATTGACTTGATAATAGTGATAGGTGTTGAGATAGTCAAGTAAATATCAGCATTTTTGAGTTTTCTCACTGTTTTTTTAATACAAAGTGAATCAGTGATTATTTCCATACATTGCTCATATTCAGTTTCTTTCAAAATGTTATTTTCATCTTTCCATATTATATTGAAAAAAAATGCAAATTTCTCCAAGAGAAGGATCACCAATGAGTTCCAATGGGATATAATCTAATTTTGCTGCAGCAATGCAAAATTTACAATTTATAGTCAAGAAGATGGAAACCCACAGAAGACAGATTTATTCTAAGTAATTTGCATGATGTTTCAATCTACAATTGACTTTAGAAGGTTATGCCCAATAGGAATTAAAGCCTACCAGCTATCTGAAGTATGGAGGCATTTTAAAAAAAGACATATTGTTGCACATTGTGATCCTGCTATGGTTGATTGGCAAAAAGCCAATGAGGTATCTCTGGCAACCTGTTTTTAATTGGAAATATTTTTCTTCTAATTTCTCACATTATTAATTTAGTAAGTGTTTCATAGTATTAACAGCATGCTTTGTGGATAAAAGCTGAACTAGCATCACAATACTTTTCAGACATTTGGGCACCAGAAGTCTGAGTGCATATTCAAGAGAAAAGAATATTCAGGTAACTGTTCTTTCTTGAATTCTGTTCCTAAAAAAATTGATTCCAACACCCACAGTAGCAACATAGCTTCTTTCTTCTCTATACTGGTTTAGGGGAAATTTAGGAGGAAACTTCCAAAGAGGTCCCTCTAGAAGGCAGATTCAAGCGCCTCCTCCCCCTACTGGTTCATGAAAAGATTTCCTTGGAGAAAAGTGGAACAAACTGTTTATTTAAAAAGCAAAGTATTCACAAGCATAAAAATTGAATAATGTTAAACAGTGGAACCTCTTGCTGTTCTGAAGAGATTGAAAATTCAGAAAGTCCTTGCCCTGGGGTGTAGCTCAGATCGCTCAGTCTCTTATCAGTCCCTCCTGTGCTAGGAAATGCCACATCCCGGGCCCCAGTGGGCCACAGGCGTGAGCTCCTGGTGTTTTTCTGGGTTTTCAGTCCAGAGCAGGGTTGGTCAGCTCCAAGAAAAGGAAAGGCCAGTCTGGGGAATTCTATGCCTCAGCTAGCTACAAACTAACTAAAAGGAAAAGAGAGCTGTCTCCTGCTGTCTGTGCTGCAGACAACACGGTCAGGGAGCAGCAATGAGGGGGAGCGAGTGCAGCTCCTGAAAACAAACTGCGTGCTGTTTCTTTCCTCCCTTCGCTCTCAGAACCAGTCCTAAAGGTGCAGAACTTCATATCCAGCATAAGCAGAACAGACAACTGGGGATACAAGGATCGTAAAGTCACCCTAGGACAATATTGTACATAAGGCAAGGTGATTTATCCATCAGGATCATTCTTTCTATAAAGTACAACCATAAGTTTTTATTTCTGAGGGCCATAAGCAATGCTAAATTTGAGGCTCTAAGTAAAATTTTTGGAACCTGATTAAAATGTCTTTAGATGCAGTACTTGGTATTCATTTATTAGCAGTTATTATACTAAGCAAAGAGAGTAAGTAGTAGAAGGAAAAATATAATTGGGTTTATGCATGTGCTTTAAAAAAAAATTCATTGTATGCAAACTCTTTTTAACATGGCTTTTTTTATTTTAGTCTTCTCTTTCCTCTCATCCTGCACAAGACCCCAGTTTTCCCATATATTGGCTGTTTACATGGTCTGCATAAGAGAGACAGCATTTAAAGGTTGAAAAGATTTTGATTTGTTCCTTTTTATTTTTTTTTCTTTAGACCTGTTCTTTTTTGTCTTCTGGTTTCTGCCAGTACCAGAAAAAGACTATTGAACTACCAGAAGGAAAATCAGTTAAGGTTGGCCAAAGACTTTACATTTCTGTTATGAATATCCATGTGAATAGAAAATAAATCTATCTAGAATGTGACTATGTGTCTTTTGTATTCAGCTTTTGTGGCTGTTTTAGCAAATCAGTTGGTGGAAAAAAACCATATGGAGAAAGTATACATTGTAATGTTTCTGTTCAAATATTTTCTGTGAAAAAATTAGGGAGTTTAGGTTGGCAATATACAGTCACACTCAAAACATGACTTTAGAGTAACTTGTACTGAGAACAGTTGACCCCAGATAAGGTATATGATTCAATCTTTTTCCACCTTTATTTTCAAAAAGAGAAGCAATTTGGGAAAAATTAAATCTGAGACTTACAAACAGAACTATTCCTTAAGTAAGATTAAAATCAAGTGTTTAATTGATCCAGAATGAGATATGTCCAATTACCTATCTATTCAACTGTTTCTTCTTTACTCTAAATAAATGCTTTAGATGCACACTAAAATGATGCTTTGTTCAGAAAATACATGCTAAGCTTTGGGATTAAACATTTCTACACAAAAATGCAGGCCCCAAAAAGCCTGAGATGTTTTGAGGCATGCCATAAAGATTAAATAAGAAGAAGCAAAGACCTGTCACTGTGGAATTCATCAGACTGAGCAAAAATATCCTTCTCTGGTCACTAGGCTGCATCAGGAAATATTTTACATTCTAAAACATGTCACTGTTAAACTACTGAAAATGTAACCTCAGACTACAAAGCCACCAGATAAATGCTGCATGAGATTCTGGATACAAACAAAATGTTAGTGTCAAAAGCAGATTCATTCTTGTAACATATGATGTCACACCATGATACACATCTTCTGGTAAATTCTGTTGTTAGAGATGAAATAATATCAGAATTATAAATTAATACCAGAAATTAAAAATGTCTAATACTTTTGAAAACCTCTGGTGACAAAAATGTTTGGTATAAACCTTAGACCTATAGAGAATCCTTCACAAGAAAGGTAGGTAATTTTTCAATATGAGCTGTTTTTTTAGAATCATGGATATTTGAATGAATGTTGTGAATTGTTCCTGACATTTAAATTTATGAGAGGTTAATAAATTTAGGAGTGGGGCTTTTCTTCAGACAGTTTTTGCCCTGTTTAATTCTTTTTCTCTTGGGAATAACAGATGCATTTTTTATTCAATAGCCTGTGACTTTCTTCATCAAGTTGCCATTTTTTAAAGAAGACAAAAAGCAGACCATCTTCCTGAAAATGGAATGCTAGCTAACCAGTGAAACAGTAACACTGGTTTAAAAAAATGAGGCAAAGTGTGCTTGTCATTCAACATGCTGCAGTAGAATTTTGAACTGTCACAAGGAGAAAAAAGCATTTTGCTGGAAAAAATATGTGTCTGCTAGACCAAAGTTATTTTGTCACATTAAAATTTCTGTCACTCAATTCAAATCTCTGTCTCTTGAACTTTCTCTCAAGAAGAATTTTATACTTTTAAGGAATTTTATAATTTTACATTTTAATAATAAATATATTTTAATCATATTTTCCTATGTAATTGCTGGAACAATGCTCTCTTTATATTATATTAGTAAATTACCTTTTCCTATTTTTTCTCCACTCTCCCAATTCCATGTGTTTTTCAAATTAATTCAGTTACATCATTTTTTTTAAGAGAGTGAAAAGAGCGCAGGTGATAATTTGAGCTCTGTTTCTCAAAATCAAAGAAAAGTTTGAAGATTCAGAATATAATATTCCTTATAAAGTTGAAGTATCAGGCCAAACATCTCTTTTTTGGAACTCTCACAAATGTTTATAGTTTAAAATGATGTATTTAATATTTTTTACTGCTGCACTTGACAGAAATGACAGCCAAAACTGTGATGGCAGCTGGGAAAGGCAGGAGGAACACAAGATAAAAACTTATTTCTTACTGGATAAGGTTAACTAGCTTTATTGTTTATCCTTTTATCAATAAGAGGAGCTAAGTAGTGGTAAACATTGTTCCAGTCTGAGTGGAAGAAGAGGCTTCAATTTCAGGAACTCAAGCTTAACCGTCAAGTTTACTATCAACTAAGATAGAAAATAGATGTTCAAACTGATTGTAAAGACTTTCCAACAGAAGTGGCTGCCTCTTAGGCCCAAACTACAACCAGTTTACTTATATTAGAGGAGAAGAAAGGTAAGAATTAAAACCTGATATTTTCCCTCATTTACATTAACAGGACTTTAGGTTCCCTTCGTATTCACAGGTGATTTTGAACAAAAATGGAGAAAATAAACTAGTGAGCATGAAATGAGTAATAATTCAATTACTAATCCCTTCTAAATGGTGTTTTAACAAAACCCAATATTTTATTGGTACCAATTGCAATTAATATTCTGTGTATGTAAAAACCTCAATTTGTAATGCAAACCCAAACCACACAAAAAAAGAAATAATTTTTACCAGTGTAAGTCCTGAAAGGCAGAGCTGTATGACAGCCAATTGCTTGTCATTTCTAAAAAGCCAATTAAGTAACTAATTATTCTGAGTGAAAAATCTCTCTTTTTGCTGATGGCTCCTAAATGCAATATATATGTCTAAGGTATCATTACAGAAGAAACATTGTACCAGTAGGAGCATGGCTTTCTGTTTTCAAATAGCTGCTGGCGTGAAAGTGAAAAAAAGGTAATTTGTACAGGTGCAGTGAACGTTATCCTTCTGTCACAAGCCCTTATTTACATGTGCACTACTCTGAATAGTAAGGTCTGTGCAAAGGACGGCTTGAAAGACTGGCTGCTGTAATGGGCTTGAATGATTGAGCACTCATCAGGGTTCCTGTAACTCCTGTTCACATTAAAGAGATTTATGCTGTGTGTAGAGAAACCAATACATCCCTTATGGCCCTGGCCTGCCCTCAGGTTTTAGAAAGCAGCAACCATGTTTTGTAAAGAAGCTTTACGGCAGCTTTTCAATAGCAATATTTTTACACCATTTTACAGCATTCTTGAAGAGGGGTCATCAGCTTTCAGGACCAGAGTCCTGGTCTCATAGTATACACACTGAATTATTATCTTTTTGTGGTAAGTTTGCAGCTGGATTTCATTATTTTCTCTTGTAACACAAATATTTGAATAGAAATAACAGTGAACATTCTTTTCCACATTCAGCATTGTCTGTACAGTGTTGACATGCTTATTCACTGCACCAGAAGTGGTAGGTCAATATTGCCTCACTGTGGATATAGTATTAAAAAGTACCTTGCAGGCCTTGTGAGAAGGTTCTGAAGTAGGCAGACACAGGTAGAACTTATTAAACAATTTGTCTTTTTATTTAATTTACTTTTATTTTCCCATTAAAAATATGAGATTTTTTTGTTTTCTGTCTGATCATTAATTTTTTACAAGCTTGAAAGTCAAATAGGAAAATAGTTGCTTCTCAGTTACCTAAAGAAATTACTCTGTTGTGCATAGAAACTGCTTCAGCTCCATCCTATTCAATCCAGCTCCTATAGTAGGCCTTGGAATTAAACCACTGGACATTCAAGTGCAGGTTTCAATCTATGAAGGTCAACTTTGGTTGTTCCTGAGAGAATTAACTGGAGTGTGGATGAAAGGGAACAAGGAACCAGAAGAGTAACAGAGTTATTCTTTGACTAGATTGCCTTCCATTCAAGCTAGGCAAAACCACAGAAGTTGCACGGTACTATTGGAGTACATGTGAACCTTTATAGTAGCTACCTATGCCCTAAATTAGGGTGGACTTTAAAGAATTCTTAAAAAATTTATTTTTAGACATCGTCTGGAATTTTGAGGATTTTTAATTTCTTTGTCTTAATTAAATCTATAATCTTTAGTCTTATCTCTCAAGACTAAAGCCCAAAAGAAAAAATATTAAACTAGTAAAAGTAGTCAAGTGTACTGCAAAAAGACTATGCAATGGTTTTGGTTTATAACAGAAGGCCAGCTCAAGTAAATACCTTTCTTTCATTCAGTCTTTTCAAAAGTTGTAAACTGGAAGTAATACTTACTACAAGTATTTCTGCTTTTGTAGTTTTGCTACAAAAATGCCACCTAGTCTGAATTCCCCTTTTTATCAGTGATACTATCTAGGATAATAAGCACTTTTATATTAATATTACTTAATGTTCTCTGTGGTTCCATATTTAGAAGGCCGTAGGTACTGATCTGCCAGCCGAATTCTCAAATAAGCATTTCATCTTTCATCATGACATGTTTCATACTTTTACCATTAATCCACGAGAAATCTTTCAGCAAGACAAGACTGTTTATTAGAGTGGATTTTCTTCCTTTGGTTGTTGGTTTCATTTTGGTGACATTTCTAAATAAGAAAAAGGAAATCATTTCAGTTATGATAATGAGATTCTTTGTCAGATCAAAAACTGGAAACTAAAATATTTCCCAATTTGGACAGTTGCAGTTTAAAACAAGAAAAAAAATTAGTAAAATTTAAGCTTTAATTACCTTGTTTTAAAATTACTAATGACTGTAAGATAAATTGAAATTGAGTGGTTCAACTGCTTGCAAATTTATTTAACGTGTTGTCCTAAAACAGTTTCACAATAAATAAATAAAAAGTTCCTTCCCATGTCTACAACTTGCTGCCCAAGCTGCAACTTAAATAACATTTACAGTCCATTCTGTACTGGTGATGCATGAGAAGGTACAATATGACACTGCTTTCCTTTCCTTTCTCCTGCTATACTTGCCTAACTGTACCAGAATATATCTGGACGTTTGGGTCCTGAAACACCTCTTCTAAAATGCCACACTTGAGGAACTCTGGAGAATATTGGCTGATGGTTGAATTCTGCAACTTCTCCTGTAAAATGCTTAGCCAAAGAAAACATCTCATGGATAATTACTTTTTTTTCTGAACAAAGACATGTTTATTACTTCCTCTTCCTTTTTATATTACTTATGTCAGGCTTCATCTCATTCTACTTAGGTCTCTCCATTACTAGTCTGAGATTGTACTCTTAATTGACAAGTGTGGTGTATTCCATTGCTGTTCTAATGAAAATAAGAGAAAAAAAATAGTCAACTTAGGCTTAATTTGCCTTTTTTTTAACAGTGTAATAAATTGCATGCAATGGTCCAAAGGTTGTGGGGTCTTGTGAGTATTTGTTCATACAAGTCACTTAGAAGAAAAATATTTAGTCTCTTGATATAAATCTAAAACCTATATTGAAGAGCTACGTGCATTTTCATAAGCATATTGGGTTGCATGTCTGGTTTCAGAAATAAATAGTAGCACAAAGATTGAGAAAAAAGATGGTCAGATCAGAAATGAGCACTGTAAGTTCTGCAAGGAAAAGCTGTGCCACCTTCCCTCTCTAAGGGAACTGTATCTCCAGATGGTAGTTGTAATGATTTCCTGCTAACCAGCAGAATGAGAATTCAGACAAACAAATACCTTGAGGTTCAGCATTAGGATTTGTTCATACTTTGCACACAGCTGATGCAGCACTATGCAGATAAGATGCCAAATAAATTGATTTCACCATTCTCACTTGACAACAGATATAACCTGCTAAGCAGCAGGGTCTTCAGTCAGTGTATTTTATGACCCTTAAATGGAAAGAGATTATATGGCTTTCTGAGGCCATGACATTTTTATTGTCATAAAAAATCATCAGGGAGACAATTTATATAATGGAGAATACAAAGAAATTAAATAAACCTGTTCATTTTGAGACAGCCTTGCTTTATTCAAAGAATATTCATTCATGCCAGTGATCCTATCTCAAAAGTGTTTTTCAACCACATGAATTGCATTTTATGAAGACACTACTAACACAACCAGAGCACATATTGTAAATCTATATATGTATTTACACACAAAGGAGGAAAAGTGGAACTTCATATTATCTGTGCCCCTCACCCCGCAACATTCTAAGTAAATCTTCATAAAGGATGAATTATGGTTGTCTCCTAGAATATTTTCTCTGAAAATTTCAAATGTGTCTCATGGGATGTGGTTAAAGGTATATAGTTTAAATCAGAATTCGATTGTTTTACATGGCAAGAAATATGTAGATCCACCTGTTATGAAAGACTTATTGTGTAGTCTCTAGTTCCCGAAACAATGAATTGTAAAAAGAAGCATGACAAAGGAGTTCTAAAACTGGTTGTCTACACAACAGAGCCTTTATATTTCTGACACTTTAAAAGATCACCATCCAGAAAGTTCAGAATCAATTGCACTCTACATACTGCAGAGCTTTTAAAATAACTGCTACATCTCTAGACTACTGATTTGCAATTATCAGTCTCAGAAACCAGGACTGAACCCACACTCATGCACTTTTGCATTAACTTTAATTTGTACTGCTTTGCCTATTCATGTTACACCAGATAAATTTTTTTCTCCTGAACAAGTATGTTAGCAATTTCATTAACCATCTTATACTTTCATTTATGCTACCATTTCTACTTCTTTTATATTTTACATTTCTTTTCACTATATCTGAGGATTTATATTATTTTCTGAGCTAATAGTATTTAAGAAACATAAGAATTTAATTTCAATTAATCTAATCTATTTGATTTTATTTATTTTGTATACTTTTTAACACTAAGAAGAAAAAAAGAAAATTTAAAAAATAGAGGAAAATGTTAAGAAGTTTAACTTTCTTAAGGATCAAATACTTTATTAACTCAGAACTTTTAAGAGTTTTAAATAATCCACCGAGTGAAAAAAATTATTATTTATTTTGCTTTTTCTGTAACTCTCATTCTTCTTTCCTCTTTTGTAGTTCTGAACATACAAGTGTACATCCATTCCAAGACATATCACTGTTAGCATGTTCTAAGTGCCTTCATTTTTTGTATTATATTTGGTATTTCTTTATGAATGTTGTACAAAAATAGATATTTGGTAAATTGAGGAATGGATCAATAACAAAAGCAATCATCAGCAGAATATAACGTGTTTGGACTATACTAAAGCATAGCTCTTTTGTACTAAACTCCTTTATCTTGAACACTTTATATTCATGTGTACTCAGCTCCTTCTGTTGCTCTGAAGAAATGGTGAAATCAGTGTGTACATATATGTAATGAATAAAAAGATAGATTTGCTTAAATTGCAACAAACCTACTAATTAAAGACCTTTCTAGAACCATACATCAGTGATAAGAGGCTGACCCTCAGTGCTTTTTCCTGTGGTGGTCTAAAGCTCCTTGTATAAGCACTGTAGGACATTGCAACAGCTGCTTTGAATGCATTTGCCATCTGAAAAAGCTTTAAACTTTTATTAGTGTCTAATGCTAGAGAACTGGGATTAACATACATTAATTTATTCTTATATTTAGTTTCAGATTTTTCAGATCTGCGCACCAGTCAGAAAAAATCACTGTTAAAGCTTTCAAATAAAAATTACATTATCCACTTCTTGTCCTCAACCTGTGTTTCCTTCACTTCAATATCTTTCACTGAAAGTTACACAAAGAGATCTCTGTTCCATGAGACCCACATAGAGTGTTTTCTGGGAATAACAATCATTTATCCAGATGTAGGTTTAATGGATTAAATGGCGGTTTTAATCAATCATAGAATATCCTGTGTTGGAAGGGACCCATCAAGAACATGAAGTCCAACCCATGGCCCTGCAAAGGACCACCTCCAACAGTCACACCACGGGCCTGAGAGGATTGTTCAAACACTTCTTGATTTCTACCAGACTAGTACTGTGAACACTTCTCTGGGGAACCTGTTCCAGTGCCTAAACACCCTCTGGATGAAAAACTTTTTTGTACTATCTGGCTGAAACCTTCCCTGATTCAGTTTCAGACCAATATTCATGTTCTGTCACTGGTCAACATATAGCCAAGATCAGTGCCTGCCCTTCCTCTTCCCCTCACAAGGAAGTTGCAGATTGCAATGAGGTCTCCCCTCAGTCTCCTCCAGACTGATCAAATCACCTCAGCTGCTCCTCATATGGCTTCCTGTCCAGATCCTTCCTCATCCTCATCGCTCTCCTTTGGCCACATTCTAATAAGTTTAAAACCATCTTATATTGTTTAACCAAAAACTTCCCCCAGCACTTGAGGTGAGGCCACCCTTCTGTAGAGCAGAGCAGGACAATCCCCTCCCTTTCCCAGCTGGTGATGCTGTGCCTGATGCCCCTCAGAACTTGGTTGGCCATCCTGGCTGCCAGGGCACTGCTGACTCATGTTCAACTTGCTCCCAGTTCCCTTTTTGTATTATTTCTTTCCAGCATGTCATTCCCCAGTCTGTTCATACATCCAGAGATGCCTATCCCATGTGCAGAATCCAGCTTTTCCTTCCTTCCTTCCTTCCTCCCTCCCTCCCTTCCTTCCTCCCTCCCTCCCTCCTTCCTTCCTTCCCTCCTTCCCTCCTTCCCTCCTTCCCTCCTGCCTTCCTTCCTCCCTTCTTGCTTGCTTTCTTATTTTCTACTCTTTAAAGTAAAATACTTTGAAAACCTAGGAGAAATTTTAAGTATTGTAAGTACTGTACCTTTATTGTGTATCATACATAACATATGCTAGTAGATGGATTTGCAGGAAAAATATTTGAAGGTCTGAGGATATTTTTTGTATGTTTGTTTTAAATTACTGTTATTTGTATAAAAATGTTTTTGCAATACCTTGTAGTATCAATCCTCTAAGATTATTTAAATGTACTCTGGGAAGACTGGAGGCAAACCCTAACCTAAAGTATATCACACGGGCTTTATTATTTACTAAGTGGCTACTTGTTTATTCCCTGTATGTTCCTCCAAGTCCCTTATTAATTATCCTTTAGCTTCCGAGTTGAAGCTGAGATGCAGAAGCGCTATATCATCTCATGTCCTTCTTTGCCTAAGGAGCATTGAAATTTTAGTACTTAATACAGTGCCCCAAGGCTGTAGTCTAGGATTATTATGCGTATTATACAATATTGCTAAAGCATATAATGAGCCATGTTATACAGTAACCAAATATTTAACTAAACGTAGTGGTAAAGCCATTGCAGTATTGTTTGCTAAGTTGGCAAATCTTCTGATTAAATAAACTCATCAATTTAATTAAACTATATGATAGATATTCTCATTCCAAACTGCTTTCCATAAAAATTTCTATGGGATGGGACCACCTCTAAAAAAAATAGTACCACTTTCAGGAATGTTTCCATAGAAATCAATATAAACATTTCTTATGTAGAATTTTCTGCACTTTTTATATTAGCTAAATTATCAAGAGTTTATTCTTCTATTTTTTAGACTTCACTTAAAAAGCCACAAAAGAATATGATTCAAGAATGGTTGCTATACATGGAGAAAAGATCTTTGTTTATATATATTTATATATATAAAATAAATATGTTCATCATTCACTGTCTGCAATTTAAAATCTCTGTCCTCATGTGTAACTGTAGCACAGGAGGAAAAATTGCTGTAACCTTCTGACAGCATGGTGGATAGACCAGAATGACATGATTCCCTCTCTCACTTTTCCTCTACAGATTATTCTTATATTTTATGCTGAAAGATTTTGAATACCTGAAAACTGCCTCACTTCTAAAAACTTTAGTGCCACAAGATGATTTGGGACCATATCTGGTACATGAGAGACAGTTTCTAATCAATCATCATGTGCAAAAGTCTCATGGCTTTGAATTAATTTTCTATCAGTGGCCCAAGTTAATTTGAAGTTGATACCCTTCAAATCTCCTATATTTGCCATTTCATTCAAATAGCTGTCTTCTAAAATGTTTAAAATTTCACAATGTCATTTATATGTTCACTTCTGCACTAATACTGTCCAAAATGCTGCCAGTGCCTCACATATAAAGAAAATATTTGAATGTGTATTCCAGGGTATTTTCAAATGATTGAAGTGAGTTCAGTTGGAAAGATTTAAAGCATTAGGAATTCCTCGGGTAGAGATTAGTGTTTCCTCATTTAAATATTAATAATGGTTTTATTATTGAAATAGTGCAATCTACAAGACCAAATAGTGAGTGGGGCAAGACAATGTGCACACTATAGGTTTTTTTCAGCTAGACTACTGAGAACTGGTTAGCAGATGTAGATATTAAATATATGTCTAGCTGGGGTTTTGGAGTTTTATATTTTTTGTCCTAAATGAGCCTCCTTCAAGGGTCCAAAGCATTTTGTGACCTGAATCAAAGCATATTAGGAGGCTGTAAGGATATTTTTGCCTCCTCTGCCTGATTCCCCTCTTTACTTCTTGCCAGCTGCTGTAAGAAACATTAAAATACTCCCATTCTAGAAGCAGGTATCGTTTCAAGATCTATTAATCTGCTGTATTTATCTCCACTGCATCATTTTTGCTGTACACTGCCTTGCATGAAAACCAGCTCTGCTCTACTTTCATTTAATGTTCTTGCTGACATAGTGCTGTGCCAGAAAGACAGAAGTGAATGCTGGTAAACTAGTATCTGATGACATAAATAGTTTTGTGACTTGTAAAGCCAGAGTGGCAGTAAAACCTGGGCAATAGCTCTAGCTTTTTTATCAGCTAGACAAACATATATAGCTCTGAGTTGCAGTGACTTTGTCTCAAGCTGTTACCAAAAGTAAATTGTGTTAGCACTTGAAGACTGTGATTGAAATGCAGAATATTTTCTGTTGTTTAATATGATGGGATGGACTGCAATTTTTATCCTTTCCTAGGTGATAACTACAACTGCAGCAATTCAAATAAGAGGCAGAACATCAATAAGTTACTGTCTACTGAGTTTTGACTATATATCGAATCCCACCTGCCTTGCCACAAAAAAATATTACTTGGATATACAGAGTTTTGGAATTTTAGTAGTGATCAGCATCAATGGAAATGATAAATTTTCAAAGCCATTCACACAAAATGTCTTTCATTTACTCCTTGGTGCTGTGTTGTGTAATCAGGCCTTTAAAGAGAATTTTTTCTCCCACTGTGCAAGACTTTTTTTTTTTTATATATATATATTGCAATAAAGTTTGTAGAGATCTGTTTGGAAAAACATAGTTATCTTGGGAGATGATTCACAATTTATTTCACCTTGCCTGCAGGCTTTCCTCTTAATAAGTTTTCGACCACCGGGTTTTAAAAGTTAATAAAAATGGAGGAAAAACTTTTTTTTTTAAAACCTACAGTTTAAGGCCACCTGACAGTGTAGCATAAAATAAGGATGGTGGAGCTATAAAAGAAAAGAATTGACAGAGTTCTGTTGAAAGTTCCAAAATTTACTGCCATCTGCCAGTCTTACTGGTAGAAAAAGTTTAGAAATTTGTAATGTTTCTTATGGCTGTAATGGTCACAGCCTTCTAAAAAATGTGATAGTTTAGTTTAAGCACTGATCACAGATGATATCTTCTTGAATTGCCATTTTGAGACCTATAGTTTACTATATAGGAAGTACTTTGAGAAATAAAATGAGGGTGAAGAAATTAGATCTTTGATAATTTGTCAATTATCAAGCAATGCAAAGTTTATCAGAACACTATAAGTAACTCAAAAGATGAATTCTTAAACTAGAAGCCTTTAATCTCTGTATCTTCTTGGATTTGCACTTTATTTCCTTTTATCTTGTTTGGCTATGATTCCTAAGTGTTAACTACAGGCATTTTCAACAGGTAATATCACATTAATCTGGGTTGGGTTTTTCTTTATGAAATCTGACAGATTTTAATTTTTCAGAGATTCTTTCTTCAAAGGTTCTGGTAGGGGTTATTACAGTTGCTCACAACTTCTAGCCTAAATGTATAGCCATTACTGCAAGAACCAAGAATCTACTCAGAACGCACTCAGATCCAGGGTAGTTACTTTCTGGCCTGGGGCATGGCTAAGCCATACACGAATTAGAGCTATTTACAAAAAATGATGACGTGAACTTTGTGGACATTCCCTGTTGCTGCAGGGCAAATGCAGATAAGCCGCCACAGAGAGACTTTATCCTGACAGCAACAATAGAGGTTAAAGGTACTGTCAGCTTCAAAATAATCGTATGGACTACTATTTTCCTTAAGAAAGATAAACTGAAATTCTCAGATTTCTGTTCCCCAAAAGATACAGACCCAACATCAACTGTGCCAAGCACAAAGATGAAATATATGATAAAAATTCATTAAATATTATGCACATTCTTTTGATACAGGTCTGTGAAAAATGGTAAGGAACGAAATAGGAAGGGGACAGACAGAACATATAACAGAAAAACAAAGCAAAAAAGTAATGTCTGCTCTGAGTTCACATCTATCGTGCAAATCTCAGAAAGCCTGCTTTCTAGAATATACAAGCACTATGCATACACAAAAAAAGAGAAACAGTACATACAGTTTCCATTTTCTAATCTATCACTTCAATGTCCCCTTCTGCAAAATTGCAAATTTTGGTAAATTTTAGAGTGTGTACCCTAGTCTTATTTTTAATCTCCTCATGATGCATCTGCTCTGTTTTGATGAATTCTGCAAACTCTTCCTGAAGCATATCCAATGCTAAATGTCTGATGCTCTGAAGGTGCTACTGGTATCTGAGAATGCTTCAAGCAGAATGTCTGAATGTTAGAGAATTCTGAGGATTATTTCAAGGATAAACCATGTCTATACAGACATGTTAGTGAAGTAACTACCTACTGGCTGGAGGCCTCATTCCTGGAAATCCATAAATCAACATGAAAATATTCCTACCTGTATGCTGATAAACTACTTGTGACCTGTGCCTTTCAGGCGAAACAGATGAGAACACAATAAAGTGATTCTGGTTATGATCTTTTTAGCTGTCCGATAAATGATCTTGTAAACTGTCCAGTAACATATTTGCTTTCTTGGGGTATGGCTAAGCAAAAGTGAAAGTAAGCTAATTGCAAGGATTGTCAGGAGAAGAAGGGAACAGAAGAATGAAAGAGCATCACTTTGCAGCAGACTGTGCAGCATAGTGGCCTCCTCTAAAAAATAACTGGTTTTTTATGACCTGTCTTTCACTAAAGGTCCAGTATCAAGTATTACCTTTCCAATGTCAGATCTGAGAAAAGGAGGACCAGGTCCATGAAGACATAGTTTACTTTTCAGAATAGTAGGAACAGTAAGCAACTTCAGACAGTAAGATGAAAATGAGGTGGATGGTTGAATACTGACATAAGTATAATATTTTGGGTATTAAAAGTAAAAGCTGGATAGTACTGCATCCAGCTCTGGAGTCCTTGGCATGAGAATGACATGCTGGAGAGAGTCCAGAGGTGAGCCACAAAATGATCCACAGGATGCAACACCTGTCTTATGAGCAGAGCTGGAGAGAAGGAGAATAGAGAATGTTTAGCATGGAGAATAAAGGATTCTGAGAAGATCATTCTGCAAACTTTCAGTACTTAAGGGAGCCTTACAAGAAAGATGGCAAAAGAGTTTTTAAAAGCACAACAATTAAAGATTTTAAACTAAAAGGGGGTAGATTCAGGCTAGATATAAGGAAGAGATTTTTTCGTGGCAAGATTGGTGAAACACTGGAAAATGCCTCCTAGAGTGAGCAGCTGCGTTTGGGGTTTAGTTGCCAGCAGGGTTAAACCATGACCGTGATGGCGTTAGGTTTGAAGTTGGACTCAAAGATCTTAAAGTTCTTTTCCAACTTAGATGATTCTACAATTCTATGAAAATGAGGACTCAAACTTTACAGCTGTTGATTTGACTATTTTCATGCATCAGGAGAAAGGACTGCTGTTCTTTCAGCATGTTCCTGCATAAACTTTCAGGAAATACAAATACTATTACTTTCAACACTGAGTTTTGGTCTTTGCTTAGAATGTCAAACATGTTGCATTGTGATTTATGCTCCCTCCATACATATTCATGACAACCCTATAGCATTTTAAGCCTCCTTCTTTTGTTATTTGGATTGATAGAAGTGTGAATATACGTGAATAGGGAGGAGAGGAGATAGAGAGGATATATCAGTTCCATTCAGAGGCAAGTGGAAGAATTGCTGCTAAGTGACAGTTTCAGAGCTGTAAATGTTATCTGGGGACATAAAGGCAAATAGGCATTTGTCATCTGCTGACTGGAACAGGAATGCTCTTTGGAGTTATAGTTTGAAGTTGGCCATGAGAACATCAGAGTACAGGCATCAAGTGTTACATCCTGTTTGCTGCAAGGACATATGCTTGCCTGGTTTAAAGTCACACTCCATCAAGAAGTTCAGCAAGTGAGTGGTTGTGTATCTGATTTAACTTAAGAACAGTTAAAAGCTCATTCAGTGCAGTAACGTGAGTACATAATTAATTTATCTGTTTTAGGAAGGATTCCAAGAGTCTTCATGAGCACTGGAAAATCACAAACAGAAATTTCATAAACTTTCCATGCCAAAACCAGAAAACTAGAGAATGCAAGATGCCATACATGTCTGTGAGATACTGTAATTTCACTTCTGACTTTATTAATATGCATGCTGATTTTTGCTGACTCACATATTTTTGTTACTGAAGATGAGATTCTCATTTTGAAATAACCATGTAATAAGATAGCTAATATGTGTTCATTTATGAGGTTGCTTGGGTGGTTTTGATCGTTTTTCTTTAATGCATGCACCACAACATAATTTTGCTTCTCTTTTTTTATTCTGGAGTACAAAAATATACATTAATTGATTGTTGGATTTTTTTCCTTCATAGCTACACTGTATCTGTTTATTTTCCAAAAACGTCCATTCAAACAATTTGAAACATGACTACATAGATACTTACGACAAACTGATGATATTTTACAACCTCTTCTGGAGAGAGATAAATTATATCCACCAGACCTTTGATGAATTAGTTATGTTTTTTATGGCTACAGAGTCAGTATATTAGTTTTGGCCAGATTTGTGCTGAAACTGATGTTTTATCAAGCTGGGTTAATTAGATGATTTTTTTTTTTTATATCGAGGTTACTGCATGTAAAATTCTGAAAAGAGGAGAAATAGAAAGTTGTAGCAATTACCTTGCATTGTGAAATTAATTCTAACAATGTTCTTTTTGTATTCACATTTATCATAGCTACTCTGAAGCCATGAGGGCTTCAGAATAAAGAACCTACATCAGGCGAACCTGAAATACCTGTGGCCTTTGAACACTACTCCTACACAGAGTGATTTAATTCTGTGCAGTCTGCACCGCCCAATAAGTCCAGGACTTGGATTTTACATTCTTGATCCTTGAGGCAACATGCACGAGTTGTATAATTTTACTAAATAGGAGTAATTATTAAATATGCACAAAAATCAATGTATCGGATAGAACATTGTGGGTATGGAAAAGCTGATTTTTCTGCCGGAATGAAAATAGAGTGCACTGTATCTTGTTCAATTTGAAATTTAACTGTATAGTTATTCCATAATCATGTGTTAATCCTTTTTACACACTTTCTATATGTGTTTCAAGGCCTTTTCCTTTCATACGGAAGTTCATACTTGGCCATGAGTCTCATGCAGGGTTGTGTACAATTCCTCTTACTCTTGAGAAATTATGAATCTTCAAAATACTCATGTGGAAAGAAGATTAACATATTCATACAAAAGAGAAATTGCACTTTATATGAAAAGTACCTTATAGACTACTATAAGTCATTGTCTTGTTTATGAAAAGAAAGTGTCTCTGTACACAGAGAATGAGAGAGGCCACAGTTGCTAAGTAGAAAAAAATGTTTACAAAGCAGGATGTATTTCTACAGAAAAGTAATAGTTGACTTTTAGCCTTCATAATTGTACTTCATACTTCCATATCAGTATCACAATCAACTATGGTTTAATCACACTTTTCCAAATTTAAAGTATATGCAATTGCACTGCAAGTACACTGATATAAATATTGATACATTGTTTTGGATATCTAGGAGTATTTACTAAAAACATTTAATACTAAATATTGGATAAGATTTTGCTATGAAAAAAACGGTAGCTTTTGTGCTATCTAGAATCCATAGCACCCCAGCAAGGACAAAATTCATGTGATTTGACAGTTTGACCTGAATTAATTGGATTTTAGAGGAAAGGTAACACCACAATGTATAGCAAATTCAAGTTAAAGAACATAAAGATTTGAAAATAGAGCATTAATGAATTTTAAAATCATGGGAAGGTAAGCGTTTTTTTAAAAAAATACACATGAGTTTTTAGAATTTATTTCTATTTTTTTCACTTTGGTAAAGCTGAGTTGAAAGAATGTAAAATGCCTTGGGTGATTTTGATAGAAATTCTATAATGCATGGCAAATGTAGTGAGGCGAAGTGGTGAATATTTAAGAAATACTTGAACAGACTGCAATTGAAATCCATTCCTGTTTAAATTTAAACAGCATAAAGGTTGCAAAAGGCCAACATGATTAAGTAAGGTGATATAAAGAGCAGTTGAAGCAAGAAGTGAAGGACGTTAAAAATATATACACACGACATAATAAAGAACAGGATCTAAAAAAAATATGCAGAAGTTAAACCGGTAACTGCAGAAAAAAAAATGGAATACTGAAAGCTGAATTACCATAATGCTGAAATAAACAAAGGCCCCTTCAAATACAGTGGCAATACAGAGTTTGAAAAAAGAGAAAATTGCCCTACTAAGAAAATTACAGGATAATTTTGAGATTGGAAATGTGAGACTAATCAGTAATCTTATTTTTAGCTTTGTTTCCTGAGAAATATGTTTCACATGACCATTCTGTCTGTCAGTACTTTTCAGAAACTTTTGAGGAATTAACTGTTTCAGCCATATTTGGCAGTGAATAGGAGGTCTTTTAAAACACCTGCATTTTTTGTGTTAGCTGGCAACAGTTGGTGCTGAAAAGGAAAGGTTATGATGTGCACCGACAAGCTGCTGTTTTAACCAGATGCTTGTTGAGACTCCATGTACTACCTGGTTACTCTACAGTCAAACCCAGACTTCCATGAGCCATTTCTCGCCAGCCAGGAGCCAGAGGATAGAGCTGACAGCATTTTGGAAACAGCTGGCATAGAGGCAGGGGTTGGGAGTGCTGCAGCAGAAGAGGAAGCAGGTCACAGCGAGGGTGTGTATACAACATATGTATGGATGCAGGAGCAGATGGTGGAAGAAGGTTGCATCAGAGAGCTCTGCCTGGTTCCCTGTCAGAGGTTGGTGTTATGAACCAGAGAGATTATTCTGTGCTGAGGGGAGGAAATAATTACCTCCCTTTCCTATCTATTCAGAAAATTGAGTATAAGATCTGAGATGCTGGATCATTGTTTTTGATCGTTGTGAATGGGTTAGAGAAAAATTTTACTCTGTGCTATCTACTCAGACAGAAAGTGAAGTTAATCATAGATTCATTAATTGGTTTTCTGGGCAGTAAAATTTTAAAATTGTCTTTGGTGTCAGACATTCTTCAGAAGAAATGCAAAGCAAATAACAATCATCACAAAATGTGGTTGTAACTCCTGATCACCTGTTTTGGATCCTAACAGAAAAGCACCTAGCCATGTGTTTCTGTCTAAACTGCAGGGTGCTCTACCCACATGTCCTGTCTGATTCTTCACACTCCCTGAAAGATATTTGATTCCTGACACTTTTATTTCTAGCTGAATAACTTGTAAGAAGAAAACTGAGAACACGGCTTTCAAGGGAAAAAAAAGGGGGGAAAAAAGTACAACAGAACTCTGTTCTAGAACTGCTTTAGTGCAATTTTTGTGCTCCTTCTGTAAGCTTGAGTAAGTGCAACTTTTACATTTTGTTTTCATGTTTCACATAGGGTAATAGAGCGGGAAATCTTTCAGGTATTTGCAATAATTTCATCAATGGGATATAAATGAGAACAGGATTAAATCTTCATGTAGAATTTCTAGAAACTTCTCTGCTATCATTTAGTCATACTAATTTCTTGCACTTTAGTGGAACTTGGCTGTTCCAGGTCATCAAGCCTAGCTCACTTATTTAAGGTGACAACCTCCTGTAACCACTTCCACAAACTGATGAAGCTAACACCTTCTTGCATATGTGTTAACTCATTGGACCCATTACATTTATCAGAAATGTGTTTCTTGTGAGTGGGCGCCTTCTAACAACCACTGTAAACAAAGGGGGGCTTAGGCAATGTTATTTCATGTCATATCATGATGGTATAAGTGTTTCTTAATAAGGAACTTGGTTTAAAAAAATGCTTGTTTTCTGGATTTAAATTTCAATAGTACAACACAATGTATATTAATTGAATATCCAAAATTGTCAAACTTCATGTTTAGAAGATTAATCACTGTAAACTGTGATACATGAATTCAAAGGACAGTATATCATCATTTCCAAAGTATTGAAACTGCAATTACAATGATTTAAGTTTATTTACAAAATAAAAACTAAATTCATGTTTGGTTTAATGATCTAATAGTTCTAAAAAAAAAAAAAGTTCTGCAAGCTAAATTTTTCCACAACCTTAAAAAATTTGATTATTAATTGATATGGTAATTTTTCTTGCTTTTCAGAATTTGTTATGCCACAGCAGACTGTGCACAAAAGGGTTGAATTTATAGCATTCTGATTTATTTTATTGAGTTCTATTTGTGGAAAAACTCATATTAAACAATGTACTACGCAAAGCATGATTTTGTATACCTGCTTTGTATAATTTTCAAACAAAATATATAAAAGCCCTAAGTCTTATATTTTCTTGAGTTAAAAGAGAAATTCAACAAATCCTACTTCTTTCATAAGAAAATGGCAATTTATTTGTTTTACAAGAATGCCTCTTTTTCTTTTTGGGAAATATTTTGGCTGTATATTTTTACAAGGAATGTATAGAACTTTGGTTGCATAGTTTGAATCTGTTAAGTTTAAATTTCTTCTTAGTAGTTCTCTATGTTTCAATTGTTTATGAAAAGATTTTTTAGCAGCATTTGGATTTTTTTGGCCAAACTCTCCAGTTAACTGAGCTAAATGCTATTACTGTTGGCTGAAACAACAGCTTTGAAAACCTACATTCAGTTCAGTCTCAGTGTTCAATTTCCTCTAAGCAGACCAATTGATGTTCTGTTGGGTTTTTTTTTTTCTTTTCCTTTAAATACTTTTTGAGATATACCATTTAAGACTTCATGAAAGAAGCGCAAATTTAAGCATCACATAGTCAGAGGATAATATGGAATTGTAGTTATCAGCTTGATATTTCACTCAATCTCCCACCCAGATCAAAATCCTGTGCTAGTAAGAGTCATACATCTCTCTGTCCATGAATGATAACTACGCAGTTTAAACCACAGAAAAAAAATTGGAATGTCCTGTTGGTTTTGGTTTTACACTGATCAGCTGTGTTATATTTTTGTTTCTATAAATATCCTGGGCCATTCCTCTTCATTAGCAAGGCTTAGATTTTATATTCAGTATACTTATAATGTATATATATTAGACTTTACATTGAAAATGGAGTTAGTTGTTTTTTTAACACAGCATATTAAAAGACACAAGAAAGTGACTTTGTTCATCTAGGTAGCATACTGCTTTTGCATTCTCTCTTAACCATGTTGTTAGTATTCAATTTTTATATTTAATTACATCTACTGAAATGACCTAATCTAATGAAATTGTTTAATGAAATGACCATGTTCTTGACTGCAAGAACAACAAAATAATTCCTAAGGAAACGAACCCAGAACAGTAAAAATCAAGTGCTTCTTTTACATTTCCTGATTCTTTGTTCCTTTTTGAATTTGTGATACAATTTTCCTTTTTTTTTTTCACATAGGGACTAATTATATGAATTTTCTCATCATATGAATTTTCTCAAATTTTCATCATTTTCTCATTCTGTTCAGATGTAACCAATCTAATATTTTCAGCATGATTTATTTTTAATTCAATTTATTTGGCTAAAAAAAAGCATATGAATAGCCCAAATGAGTAACACCAAAGGTTATCTTGTCTTTATGAATTTCAGAGATATAAATCGATGTCTCATTTCAGGCAAGCAGTTAAGGAATCAATGCCCAAGGCAGTGCAAGGAAAAACACCAGGATATTTCACTCAAGCAATCCCCTAGTCTCATGTAAATCAAATATGTTTCAATGTGACAATTTAAATTCCAGTAGTGTTACATTTGACTTACCTGTGTATAAATAAGAACTTCAAGAAAATGGATTATTGCAATTTTCTGTACTGTAAGAGGTTTTGAGCCATAATCACCTAAATTTCTGTCACAAATGGTTCCTGGCTTTCTGTTTTTTCATCTCTGAACTTCTCAGTAATAGCTCTAATAATCAGAAAACATCCATGGATGTATGATACTGAAACTTCTCTTGGAAAACAGTGACAATTTTTCTGTGAAGCCGATAAAATAGAACATTTCTTTTGAAAAAATTAAAAAGCAGTGTGAATTAAGAATGCTTAACTTTGTTGTGCCTTATATGGTTAAGCTAACTAAGTAATTTTCCTATTTTATATACAATATACCTTATTTTATACCTTCAGGCTCATTTGTTCCAAAGATTTAAAAAGTCCTTACACAGGTAGTAGGTGCTATAACCGTCTCAAAAGAAGAAATGTCATGCTTCTGTTATTACACATTGCATTTAGAGTTCTTGTATTATATTTTACTATATTAAAATGCATTTTAGTCTCAAGATCCATTACTTTAAATGTTTGCAACCATGAAATTATCTGGATATTCTAGTTAGACGCAGGACCTCATCAGGTGAGATGGTAATAATTATAATAGATGATGTCTTGAAGAATAGTGTTTCTGATAATCCATGTCATATTACTCAACATATCAGCTAGGTTTTAAGAAATTCTAAGTGTTAAATCTGAAAGCATTAAGTTCTATTTAAGTAAAATCTGGTGTTCAATGCTAGAGGTAATTTAAGGTTAGTAAAAAGGCATTGCTTCTGCATCTGTAGTGATTTTTAGCATTTGTTAGCTGTTTACCCTCAAATAGAGTATTGATTTGGTCTTATGTCCCATAACTATATTTTAGAGAGAGGCATCATGCTGTATGTTTACACTGTTTTATGTGGTACTGTATGCACTAAGAAGTTTTGTTTACACAGGATCACCTGACAAATTAAGTAGAGAACATCTATGCTGCAGATGAAGTTCAAGTAGTTCATGTTAACTAAAAGAAGCTTTTCGTTCAATATTGGGAATAATAAAAACCAACAGCAGCAAAGATAAGGCACAGTGTATTTATTTATTGCTAGGACTACAAGTCCTTGCACTGTTAAAAATTATATAGAAAATAAACTAAAATGCTACTAAATCCATATAAATTACATTAAGTAAATGCAAAATAACCATTTATGCTTCTAAATAGGTGCATTCAATTAACATGCAGCCTGGAATTTCATGAGTAAAAAAATGGTGAAACCATCCAATTTACAAAAAAACTTTGGAGAGATATATATCACATCAAGGTTATTTCTGGCAGATTTTTAATGTCTTTGAGTAATTTTGACTCATTATTTGATTTGCATAATATTTGCCATTTCTATACTTTTCAGCAGACGATGGTTTTGTGAATTGTATGTCAACATGGAATTTTATCACTGTGAGCCAAAGTAATTTTATTTCAAATTCCAGAACTTCAAATAAAAGGTGTAGCCACCTGAAATTAAGACAGCCTGCAGCAACATTTCAGTGCTCAGCAGTCCTGATAGATTAAGGTCCGTTACAAAATTACATTGCCCACAATAAATGAACATTTTCTTAAAGCGTAGCTTCAAAACAAAGTCATTGTATTTGCATATATCTGAATAATACACAGAGACAGTATCTATAGGAGCAATATATGATGATATACTTTACTGTAACACACAAGATTTTCTGTGTGAAGACCAGATGATTTTAGACATTTCATTTTTTTGAGAGAGTGAAACAGAGAATCTAAGAACTACCCAAAGAAAATTTTTCTCCAGTAATACTTTTTGATAAAGAATGGATTTAGAGTAAGTTAAGAGGAAATATATATTTTTTTATATCCTAAATATTTAATCAAAGGAGATTCTGGAGTACTGGTTTCTTTTCATATTTCTTTTGACTAAAACAAAACAAACAAAAGACAAACATAAAATGTTTACTATGGAAAAAAAGAGTGCAACAGCCAAAGTAATTCAATACTTATTCACCTCCTAACCAAAAATTATGTGAGTGATAATTCATCCCCTCAATTAATTTCCACACATAAAGCATTGCATTGTTTATTTATTTATTTATGTATTTATTTTCTTTTTTATTTTTCCTGAGATGGATTAGAAGTTACTTCGATTATTTTTCTAGAATATTCATCAACATAAAGGTCAACCATTCCAAAAAGAATCACCAACCTAAAAACTCACAAAAACCAACACAGTAGTTTGAATGTCTTGTACATTCCTAGTCTAACACGAATTACTCCTTTTGTAATATGGATTATATCACTTTGCCCCTTTTTTTTGCAGAAAGTACTCTATACCATTCCTTTCTTCTGATCTACTTAGAGAAGGAAATTTCAAAGGCAATATAAACTTTATTATTGTCCTACATGTATTCATATTTTAGATTAAGTCCTTAGTTCTAATAATTCTAAATTTAAATAATATCTTACAATACATACCAGCAAGGCCTGATATAGGTGCCCCACCCCATGGTCTGACCACCAGGCTGGAGTTTAATCTCTTCCCCCGTCTCTCTATGTTCTTGGCATCTATGACTATTAAAATGTTTTCTATAATGTGGATTTGTTTCAACATAAAGAACGTGAGAGGAATTCAATGGCCTTATACATCTTAGGGTGTTCCCAAGAGGTAAGAGACGATATTTTCAATTTCTGCTTACAAATCCTACAGACATGGGATTTAAAGTAGTCTCTGCTTCCTCTCCTGTGAATGCTTTAAGCACAAAGCTGCACTATATGTTGAGTTGAAACTCTTTAGAATTCTTCTGTCAAGAGAGATTAGACCTTTTCTATGGTATAATATACCAAATCATAAAGGACGATGACAATTATGAATACTTAGGCTGATATTAAAGATTCAGTATTCCACTCTATTTATTACATATTTCTGTATTTCTCTAAGGAGTGCCCATAATTATACTCTACATGATCCCATAGGATACAAATTGTGTATTCATCATTGCAGACAGGGGATACAGAGACATTTTTCCCTCCTTTTGAAAATATAGCTTGTGCTTGACAGACTTCACAAATTCTAATTTAAATTCAAAAATAAATTTGTAATTAACATATCTATCAGTAATGACAGGGTTTTTCTTTTTTTCTCTTTGTAGTTTTCTTGTGAGTCAAATAATTAGTTCTGGTCATCATTCTAATGTTTATCTCACCTTTTCTTTAGTTGTGGAAATTTGGGTGCCTACTCTGTCTTCCAGTATTTTTGTCAAATAATATACATTCAAGTAGGAGGAGATTATGACTGTTTTTGGAGAAGAAAGAAGGACCAGTGAACTGAAAAGAACTGAAAGAGCAGCATTACAAAGATAAGTACTCTGTGAGGGTTAAACTGTTCAAGTGAATATATTTATTTTCCAAGTACTTTCAGAATTTATGAGATGTCTGATTTTAAGATTTATGGAAAAAATGAATCTAGAATTGTAACTTCAATTAAAAAAAAACCCTAAAGAAACCCAAACACCATTAAGATACCCAAATAACATTAAGAAGCCAAAGTTAGTGCTGGAATTTGTCATGTTTAGCTCTGGCAATCCTTGTGTAGATAAGCATTTTTCTGAAACTACGTCATGGTGTATTTAGTCATTACATTGTTGTCTCAGGTTAAACATAGCTGATCGTTCCTATGTGTGATGTCTACCCTAATTATAAACCATGAGCAGGACAAGTCAAACAGAATCTTTTGAGATCGTCTGGAAAGCTCAGTCCTCTTTCCAAGAGATAATCATCTTACCCACCCCTCTCATTTTTGCCTTGCATGTCGACTTACCCATTTATCTTGCACTTCTTCAAAGCATTTTGAAGCATCTACTACAACCACATCAGAAGATAATCACATATCACAAAGTTCAAAAATAAAACATGTCTTCAGCAGAGAAAATAAAATGTTGGTAAGACATAATTCTGTATGTTTTCCCCAGAGGTTCAGAAAAATTGCTCTCTCACCTACTCTCATGCTGTCAATGAAAATATAAATTGGTAGGTAAGTAGTTAGACATGCAGACACAAGCAGAACAAGTTCCTTCAGCAAATCAGGAAAAGACAGAAGTGAAAGGGAGAAGACATGACTACTCTCTCCATAGAACAGTTGCGATAACTGTTAAAAGACACAAGTCTAAACACTGAGCACAGTTTGACAATAATGAATTAAAAATGAGTTACTGTAACTTTTCCTATTATAGGTACAGAATAAATTTTCATTTGGATAATTGCTTTTCTTCTGCTAGCAGTGTTTCTTGTTAATTTGTTTCTTTTCCTGGACTTTTTTCTTTCCATCTATTTCCATGGTTTATAGTAGCTGAGCCCATATTATTCTGTAATATATAACTTAGGTAGGAAGAGATCTAAATCCTGGCAGGGATCTCTCCAGACAGGTTTCTTTGATGTTTCTCAATTAACTTAAGGAAAGATGTGGGATCTTTCAGTTATACTGAAATATCAGAGCAAACACAGAAAATATGGGATTGGTGAATGTACAGAACAAACCTTTTCACCCATATTTCTATCAATACACATTATGGTATAAAATCAGTATCACAGAACAGATGATTTTGGTATGCACCTCTGAAGAACAATTAGTCTGAAACCTGCTCAAAGTAAGGAGATGCCTAGAGCAGACTTCCCAGGATAATGTCCATTTACATTTTTAACATCTCTAACATGGAAAATTTCACAGCTTCTCTGGGCAAACTGTGCCAGTGTTCAGTCACCCACAGAGTAAAATAGGGCTTCCTGATCTTGGGAGGGAACCACAAGGGTATGTTGCTGGCTCATGGTCAACTTCTTGCCCATTAAGGCCCTCAGGTCATTTTTCTGTTGAGCTGCTTTCCAGCTGGGTATTCCCCAGCCTCTGCTGGTGTCAGCTTGTTCCTTCCCAGGTGCAGGACTTTTCACGTCACTGAGCTGCACAAGGTTCCTGTCAGCCCATTTCTCCAGGGTCTGGGTGGTAATATGACTTTGGAGTGCATAAGCTACTCCCAGTTTTGTACCATCTGCAAAATCCTTGAAGGTGCACTCTATGCTACTGTTCAGATCATTAATGAAAAGGTTAGCAGTATTGCCCTCAGGTACTGATCACTAAGGTACTAGAGATTTTGTGCTGCTGCTCACAGCTGCCCGAGACAGGCAGTTCAGACAGTTATTAGCTCATGTCACTGTCGTTGGTCTAGGCTGCACTTCATCACTTTGACACTGAAAATATATGATACAAAATACTGTAAAATGTAGCATAGGTTACTTATTCTGTTAGTTGCTTTTACACCTCTCTCTTCCTATCTCCACCATGTTTTCAAGGCTGTATAGATGAGGCAGCAATTTTTCCGTATTTTTATGATATATGAAGAAGAATGTAAATCAAATAAATAAGAAGCTAGATATTTTCAAGGGAATCACAAAAATAAGATTCTTGCTTTGCATTTATTTGTTCTGCTAGCGTAAGTATATTTGTTCAGCAAAATTTTTGAGGACAAAATATGGCTTCAGATCCTGTTACACTGAAGTTTAAAAATATATAAACACCCCCAACCTCAAAAAAAGGCCTCCAAACACAAAAAAACCCCCCAGTATTTTTAAACATTCTTTCAATATGCAACATTTTTGCTTGGACTCAGCTGTGTTTCATCTATTGTTTTATCTATAACAAAATATGCAAGAGACAAAAAAAAGAAGACATAGAAATAAAAAAAAAACATAAACAACCACAACAAAACATCATACCTGCATCAAAATCTATTAACTCTGAAGCCTGAAAGTTATCCACTTGAGGAGAAACAAATGGACAAAATCCACTAAATTAAGTGTTGTGTATGTGTGTATGGAAGACAACATATAATTTTTCCAATTTGGTGCTTATAAAAAGTGTCCTTAAGACATCTGAAAAGCAGAATTTCCTTCCACACACACAAGTGTAGCAGATTTTCAGAGAAAAAGAGAGCATGATCTGTACTTAGAATAAGACAGTGAACTACCCAGCTGAGACCTCCCTGGCTGAGACTTGGCCTTGAAGGCCCTGAGGCCTTGAAGCTATGGCGCAGCAAAAATTAGATGTTAAGGTAGTAATGTAAGATAGTGGATTTTCTAGAGGTCACTGAGCGCAATTATTAGTGCGCACACTTTAGCCACCTTAAAAGTAAGTTAAACAATGTGTGTTTGAATTTTTCCTGTGCTGAATGCCAATGAAAATGTTGCTCTAACTATAAACTATACAGAACTGTATAAACCTGCCATCTTAAGCAGAATAAACGGCGAAAGTGTGATTAATCATATTGGTCAGATCTGCGTTGCTCTTGGCTCAACTTCTCTTTATTTTAAAAGTTCCCTGCTTCACATAAGCAACTGAAACATTTCCTCATGATATCTGCCCACAGATCTCAGCTCTGACACACCATATCTACAGGTATGGCTCACTTAATGACTAAGTAAAAACTTAACAAAAAAAATTGTTAGTGTAGATCACTTTTCTGATGTAGAAGTCAATAACATATCATATAGTCATCCTAAGTACTTTTAGCTGATACTAACAACAGCTGAATTTGAACTAGTGACCCACAGGTGAAAGCCTTACATTACTCATCTCTTCCCAAATTGTGCCTCAGCTACTGCTGATGTTCCTTTGACCACGCAGGAAACATTTTTATGAGTTTGGAAAGCTGCTGGAGTCTGAGTCATAGACTGAATTCTGCAAGTCATGTGTATTAGGCAGTGCTCCTGCTTTACAGCAAGAAATGTTAACATTAAGAAGTGTTTCTATCCCATTGAATAAAAACCAACATTCATAAATTCATATAATTATGGAGTCATAAACTCTAGAAAAGAGCTTTAAGATCATCAAGTACAACCCAGCACTACGACCATGTTCACCACATTCTTAAGTGACATACCCAAATATTTTTTGAACACTTCCCTAGGCAATCTGTTCTGAAGCTTTACAGTTCACTCCATTACTTTTTTCCTAATACAAAATTTAAACCTTCCCTGGTGCAATTTGAGGCCATTTTGTCTCATCTTGTTACTTGTTTTTTGGGAAAAGGTCCTGATCCCCACCTTGCTACAACCTCCTTACAATTCACTGTAGAGAACAATAAGGCCCCCTACACTCCTTTTCTGCAGGCTAAACGTACCCAGCTTCCTCAACTGTTTCTCACAGGACTTATGCTCCAGCCTCTTCCACAGGTCTTTTTCCTTCTCTGGACACAGTCCAGCACCTCAAAAAATTATTTCCACTTAGAGGTCACTCCTTCAAGTCAGTAGCCCAAGTTGGGTTGGAAAAATTCTTCTAAAATGACCAAATCATTTGGGGTTCTTTTTTCCATTCTAAAATAAAAACTGTCTTCTTCTTCAAAGTATCTCTCTTTACAGAATATTCTACACTTCACATTTTCTGTTAGGTCAGCCATATGCCACTCTGCCATTCTTTCATATGAGCACTAACTCACTGTGTCCTTGGGAATATTGTGTTTGTATACTTGCTGTCATGCCACAGACTGAATATTTGTTAAATTAGCTGCGGGAATGCCTGAAGCTAAGCATAAGTGAAAGTTCTGTATGTGACTTAAATCAGCATCTGAGCTATCATGGATTCCTCTGGAGCTTTAACAGTCATAGAGGTTTCATGTTTTTCTGACTTTTGAGTACTATCTTATAGTTTACAGCAGCCAGAAACTAAAACATTTGAGGTCCAACTTTCTAAAATAATTTTGAATGTTAAACATCTGCCCATACAAACATCAAGAACTACAGTTTGTGTTCACACTGGCTGAAAGACTTGATTACAACCAAGACTTGATGGCCCTATAAAAGTTTGGGGTATCTCTAAAATAAGTGAGAATGCTGGTGGAGGATGGTTTTCCTTCCGCTGATCATAGAGATAGCACATTAAGGCTTTCAAACACCTGCTGTTTGTGTCGCAGTTTCCAAAATAGCTGAGAAAATGAGCAAAATTCCTATTTTATGATTCCATTATGAGTACTTCTTTACAAAATACAATTTGATATGATTTTAATTTTCCAGCATACAAAGTGAAGTTTCCAAGCAAGTTTCAATTCAATTGTTACAGCAATCACCAATATGTGGAGTCATTTTCTTTTATATATATATATGCATATATTTTAATTTTTTTTTTCATTTTGCAACTGAAAGATTCTGTTTTGTCAGCATTGTCAAGTACATTTTCCCCGAACTTATCTTCCCATTTTTTTGTGATCAACTTACTGATTCACAAGGAATTCAGGATGGTGTCACTCACTTTTTTATTCTTAAGGTGGGTGCAGTTATAAATGCAACTGTTTCTTTTTTCTGGGATCTTTTCCCACAGTATACTGTTAACCTATCATTCAGCCAAAAGTCTTAACCACTAACTAATATTCATTATGTGATTTCAAGGCTTCACAAATTCTTCTTAGGCTCATATTTTTCCATGCTACAGGCAGCTACTGAGTCATGAAAAATGACATACCAAAACCACTACCAAAATAATAATTTAGGCCATGTTTCAGTCAAGTTGTACTGGAAACCAAAAGTGGTTGGCTCATGAGACAGTGTCTGGAAAGTGGCCTAGCAGAAAAGGACCCTGAGGATGATGCTCAACAGCAGCTGAAAATGAGCCAGCTGAGGCCAGGTGGCCAAGAAGACCAATGGCACCTGGACTTTATCAACAGTGCGGCAGCAGGAGCAGGGCAAAATCCTTCCCGTGCTGGACACTTCTGAGGTCTCACATTGAGTCCTGTGTTTTCAGTTGGGCTCCTTGTTACAAGAAAGACATCGAGACGCTGGAGCAAGTCCACAGAAGAGCAGAGGAAGGGTTTAGAGCACAAGTCTGATGAGGAGCAGTTGAGGGAGCTGGGATGTTCAGCCTGGAGAAATGAGGCCTAGTAGGGACCATATTGCTTTCTACCACTGCCTAGAGAGAGATTGTAAACCAGGTGGGGTTTGGTGTTTTCTCCTGGGGCGCAAACAAGACAAGGGGACACAGTCTTAAGCTGCTCCAAGGGACGTTTAGGTTGGACATTAAGACAGATTTCTTCACAGAAAGGGAGACTATACATTGGAATGGGCTGCCCAGAGAGGTGATGAAGTCACCATGCCTGGGGAGGTTTAAGGAAAGACTGGATGTGGCATTTAGAGCCATGGTCTAGTTGATATGGCAGTGTTCAGTCATAGGCTGAACTGCAGGAAGTACAGAAGGCCAAAATACAAAGGATGAGAGAATGGCAGAACAAGAATATTGTTTTGCTCCTTCACAGGTAAAAAAATCTGGGTGCTAATGACTACTTTGGGATGTGACAGATGTATATATCTGATTGAGGACAGCCATTAAAAAGTGGGTTTAGGCTAAAACTATCTGATTTGGTTGTAGTCTGCCTTATTTATTTCATTCAATTTGATAGGTCAATAAAATAGCTAGAGAAAAATAAAAACAAAATTTATTCTGTGTGGGGAATCTGAAGTGCAGCTGAATTTTCTCTGTATGATGAAGTTGGTACCATAGAAAAGAAACTTACAGCATCATTCATTCAACTGCATAGGGCACAAATTGTCTTTATTTATTTATCAAATAAATAAAAACATATTTAATTTAATTTCTGTAGATTTGTTGACCTTTCTTGAAGCCATTTAGCTAAGACAGGGGGCTATCGTTTCATAAAATAGAATTTTAAAAAGATCATATGAGCTGAGAGATTCAAATATGAGTTTTTGATGCACAACTTTGATACATATTTAAACTATATAACAGCAAATGTATTACCCTTCAGAATAAAGAAAGGCCCTACCCCACATAAACCATCCCAGGTTAACTCTAGATAATGCTTTGAATTATAAAAAGATGATGCTGTGAGCTAAGAAAAATTTCTCCATGGAAAAAAATACAAAACAGAAAACCGTCTCTTTATATAATAGGAGATAATATTTTAAACCACATGTTCACCACAATGGAAAAGAAACAGGAAAGAAGCATTTAGAGACAATGATGTGAAAAAAGGAAGATAAGTGTTGGAGGTATTTCAGGGATTTGATTTATAAGATATATTACTAAATTTATAAATGCAAATTCTTCTCTAGTAGTAGATTTTTTTTATCGTATGCCGTACATAATTGAAGAAGTCTCAAAATTTTAGTAGCTAGAAAACATTGGAATTAAAAATGTTAAAAATGTTTCATATTTGAACTCTGGCATAGGAAGTCAAACCTGATACCATGATTGGAGAAGTTTACTGCTAGTTTGGGGTTAAAAGTTATTTTTTTAATTCACAGGAATGATTACCGCTCCACAAAAAGGAGCTAATAATCTTTAACCTTAAATTCCCTTCCTGCATTTCTCTCTTCCATCACTGGGAAGATAGATTATAATGATAAGTCCTCTGCATTTTTGTGTGCTATATTGTGCTCAGATGCTTGATTAGTTTTGCTTTTGACCTAATGTTCACTAAAAATGAAGATAAAATTGAGTTCAAACTTGTGTTTCAGAGGTCAAAAACTGGAACTGTCCCTACTAACTATTCAGTCCATTATTTTTGTATCATTGGAGTAGCACTATATGCACTACTTGGTTACAGAATTTTTAGGCAATCTCTGTAGAAAGCACAACCCTATGAAAAGGTTATGGGCTCTCAGTCTGCAGAACAACACTCTATTTTGGAGGACCATTGCTAAAGCCTAGCATAGTTTGAAAAATTCTAATTGGAATAGTATCTAAGAAATATTGGGATATCAAGTATTGAATGAAGAAAAATACGAAATTGGCAGCATTTTCTAAAAACCCCAAACAAACAAAACTAAAAAGTTTTTCTGATGACTTTTTAATGGATCAATGCAAGCTTGATGTGACCAAACCTGTGAAGAAAGTACATTTCAAAAAATTTGCTTATTTGTTCTGCTCTACTATAAGGATGTACAACAAACCTCATTAGATATGTTTTTTCGTATTTCCTTTAGTAAAGTACGTGGTTGTATTTTCCACAGCTTATACTTAAGCAACATGATTTTCCAAGAAAGAAGTTTACGACATAAAATCTTAACTTTAAAAAAGCAAAGATGAATAGCAAATCTTAGTGTTTGGAATTTGAGGCTGAAAAATTATTAGGAAGAATGAAGTGCAGAGATGTTATAAACTGTTTGTAGCACTTAGTCTTGGATTTTTGGGGTACTTTTAATTTGAATAAATTTCTTCTGCAATACTGAAGTATTTTACCTCAGCTCACTTTTAGACAAATAAATTTACACGTTAAAAAAGAAGGACTCAGAAAGAGAGACATATTTTGTCTTGTAGAAAGCTAAATAGCTTTTTCTGCATAGGGAGTACTATGATTTCCTTGATGAATCTTCCTTATAAAGTCCTTTCAAATAATTTTAGAAAAATTCAATTTTTCTTATGACAATGTAAAACTGAGTTACTAAAAAGTACAGTATAAGATTATCTGCTATGAGTCATTGAAATCTTTAATACTGAAATTGCTGTATATTTACTTTTACACTGAAATTCACTTTTGATTCCCTGGAAATATGTCCTTTTTATTCATTTAAGGATAACATCTTTACTATAATATGATTTTTGTATTCTAAAATATTTTATATTTCCTAAGGGTCTTGATTTTACTTGACAGATTAAAAAAAAAGCCAAAAAACACCAAAAACACGAAAAACCAAAACAAAGCCAACCAATCAACTAAACAGACAAAAATAAACCCCTCAAAACAAAACCAAACAATCCTCTGTTTGGTGTAAATTAAGATCTCCCTTGTTGGGAAAACTTGGCTGAACAATTATATGCTTTCTAGAACTAGGTTAAGAATGGGTAACTCTTTATAAAAAGTTTAGATATTATTTTTATATCTATACAAATATTAAATATATGTATACAATTTTCAATCAAGGGTCACAAAAGAAATTTCAAATATATTCATCAGCAGGTTTTTTTTTTAATCTGTTTAGGTAGACTCAAACTTAAAAAATAGATTTAATCTCACTGGACTCTGAAATTAAAGAAATAATTAATATTTTTGCATTATAATATCACAAAGTTTAATTCATTAAAACTTGTGAGAGAGACCACTTCAAAAAACCCAAAGGAAAAAGAAACCCTTTCATGAAAAAGCCTTTCAGTGGAGAAAATTCAGATAAATATTTTGCGTTATTTAAAACAGTGACATTTTTCTACATTGTTTTATAAAATAATCTTCTAGAATTTGATGGCTTGCAGATGAAAACTCTTACTGAATCCAGTTTCATGAGATGGCATGCATTTAGCTACTTTCCACTTTTTAACTAAAAGCAATCACACACTGCTGGAATGTTCCCACCAATTTTTCCCTGATCACAGTTTAAAATTATTTTTCTTGGCTAAACATAAATCAAAATCTATTCAAGATTAATAAATTACAAAGCTATAGCTGAGAGGCTTGTAATAACAATGCATGTTAACATGAAATAAGGACCAGTTTTTGTCAAGAATATTTGCATGCAAAGTTGGCAACATCATATATGCCTTCATTATATTTTAAATTGTTCAATTGACATAAGCAAAAGTATTCCCAAGACAAAGAACTTTTCTGAAGGAGACACTGCTGAGAAAGAAATCTGGGAAGAGAGATGACACACAGTGTGATTGGCATCCACTATAACTCACTGATTACAGCTCAGGAAGATGGATCAGACCATAAGTGGACTTTGCTTCCTGCAGGCCCATGGAGGAAATGAAGGAAAAATACATGCATCTTTATCCCTCCCTGCCACTCAGGGTGAAAATTATGATGTGGGGGAGAGAAAGGGAAGAAATACTTCTCTATGACCTGTGGATTTTGTAGTCTTCTTCATACTGTGCACTACATCACAGGATAATCTTGCATGATAGAAGCACAGTTTTTCCTTCATTTGTCTGTGATAGTTGCTATACTGGCTTCTGGGACAGGATGGCTCTAACCAATAGCCAAAGTGGAAATCAGAAGAAATATTATTTTTCTATAGTACTCATCAGGTCTGGACTGAAAAGGCGGTCTTTGTTTCACAGAGTCTTAAACCGGTACACCCGAGCTAAAAGGAGTAAGAATAGATTTGGGGAGGTAATGAAGAACCTGTGGCTGTTATCTGGTGAAGAATACAATATTCAGTTTGGGAAGTCAGAATTTTTGTAGAGTTTCTGAAACTGAACAAAAATGTGTCTACGTTGATCCAATTTTTGACTCTTCCTTGTAAGTTTTGCCTGTCATTTTGGAAAAAACCAACAGGTTTAAATTACGGCAGCCCTGGAATCTGGCTTTGCAGTACCTCTACAAGAAATGATATCTCAACTCACCAATATCACTGCCAAATGAACATTAAATGTGCTGGTTTTAATCTCTCACTTCCCTCCTCCATCGAGTTTCATCCACAGTCTAGCTCTGATACATATACATAGCCTTTTCTCAGGCCTCTGATGTTGCTAAGTTGTAAGGATGAACTACAAGAAATTTGGAAGACCTGTGCAAGGTAAGGACAGCAAAACTGCAGGCAGAGGTAAGATTGCTGAAAAAGGGGTAATTATAAAGTCAAGGAGTCAGGAGAAAGACCACTGACCTGATAATTTAGAAAATCCCAGGGCCAAAAAGATGAGATTTCAACAGATCAACCAGCAACATCAAATGTTTAGGAGCAGGGGGATCTGTCTCATTCCCATTCCAGCTGAAAGCTGCCTTGCCAGCAGATGCTCAGTGGCAGTGCTGGGCATGCTGACACTTAGTCCAGTAGTTTGTTCCTCCTTACCATCTCTTGCACACAAGTTGTTTATACTTCTGAATTTGTAAACTCTACCTGCTCATGGCAAAAGCTGCATTAGCAAAGTAACCAGGAGAGGGATGGATGTGGGGATGACGTCTGCGCTCTTTGCTCAGTTTTAAGAACTGAAGTCTGGTCTATAAGTTGATTCTTCTGCCCATGCTTTATACACACACGTGCTCTAAATACTTCTGGAATCAAGCTCTGGACTGGTCTTCAAGTCCCAAAATACTTCAGCATTTTTTATCCTCTATGGCAGTAGCCTTAAAAATACAGTTAATATTTTCACTGGCTAGTAAAAATTACATCAATGTGTGAAAGGGATAGATGCTATGTCCTCCATTTTTCCAGAGTTTTGCATTCCTGATTCCAAATGCCTTCAGTTAGATAAAATAAGTGTGGCTATAATTCAGCAACAAGATGACAAAACCTTTGAATTATTTTACTAATTTTTTGTGCTACTATGAACCTGATAAAAAGGTTAATGAAGATTGTAAAACAGCAGTTAGAGCTTCTGGCAATTATAATGGATAGTTTTCATATATTTTTCTTAAAAATATTTGTGTGGGGCTACATTAATAAGAAAAAATAGCATATATTCTGTGGGTTTTTAAAAAAACACATATTTAAATGGTAATATTTAAATACGTCATATAATTTATTAGATGCAACAAGATATGAGATTCTAGTGGTTTGTTTTTTTCAAATAGTCACAGTAGGGTAATAGTATATTGAAACACTTTACTCAAATGAAGTTGGATGTCTAGAGTTACTAAATCTAAGTATAATAAATTAATTTTGTAATTCAAGTAGTTGGGACAGATAGCTTAAAATAGAACACAGGTCCTAGTTACTTTTCATCCTTGTACTGGTTTTGGAAGACATAGAACTAATTTTTTTCACTGTGGCTGGTACAGGGCTGTGTTTTGGATTTGTGCTGGAAACTCCATCGGTAACACAAGAATATTTGCTGAGCAGGGCTTGCATAGAGCCAAGTTGTTTTCTGCTTCTTACACCAGCTGTGAGCAGGCTGGGAGGGGATACCACCAGGACAACAGACCCCAGCTGACCACAGGGATATTCCAGACCATACAGCTTCATGCTCTGCAAATAAAATTGTGGTGAGAAGAAGGATGTGGGGGAATGTCTGGAGTGGTGGGGTTTGTCCTCCCAAATCACCATTATGTGTGGTGGGGTCCCTTTCTGCTGGGGATGGCTGAACACCTGCCCAACCATGGAAAGTAGTGAATTCATTCCCTGTTTTGTTTTGCTTGTGTGGTTTTTATTAGACCTATTAAATTGCTTGTTTCTCAATCCATGAGTTTTCTCAATTTTACCCTTCTGATTCTCTCACCATCCCACCGGGTGTGGGAAATGAACGGGTGGCAGCGTGGGCTTAGTTTCAGGCTAGGATTAAATCATGACAAATCTATTTTTCAGGAAATAGAAATATATTTCTAAACACACAAACAAAATTATAAAATTAAAACATGAAATAATTATTTCTTCTGAAGAATACATTTAATTATATACTCCACTTGAAAGTGAACACAACTCTGGCAATGGGATTAAATGTCTATCTAGTTTTAGAGTGTAGTTAGAGGCCATATCTCCCTTTTTAACCAAAGAACAAAAGATTCCTTCAGAGCAGGAATCTAAATTCAGAGTTTCAGATTTTTTCACAAGAGAACCTTATGCCTCATCACTGCTGGTTTAGCTTAGGGAATGTAAGCCAATTATTCTGCATATATCACTCAAGAACCTCACTTTATATACTTTGAATACCTCTCACTGCTTTAATTATTTGTGTTTAGATAAGGTATAATTGTCATTATTAGGCAAGTAACTTCATGCAATCAAGCAGGTAATCCAGGGATAAATAAATCTATCTTGGCAGAACTAAGGACTAACTTGTAAATAGTAACAAAAAATCTAAAATGTAATAATAGATTTTTGGGAAAAAAAATTCTTCCTACAGCGAGTTTCTTAGAAATATCATTCATATTTCTAATGTCTATTTGTCAGATTCAGAAATCTTCATTTTCATTCCACAGAAATATTTTGGAGGGGCTTCTTGGTCAGAAAAGTTTGTCACTTTTGCTGTAGGGTATTCAAGTGTGAGGATATTCAGTCTAGCAATTCTGATGGAGATTGTAAAGAAAAAGTGACTGTTTTGTTATCACTTTTGCATTCATCTATAATTGTACTTCCTGTGCTGTATCTTGCAGAATAGATTGAAAAAATTAAGCAGCTCCAATATAAAATAAAAAACATTTCAAAAAATGGAAGATGATGCTGTAGTCCTGAAATCCACAGAGGCTTTCCAAAGTACCTAAAATCCCCCCGAATCTCAGACTATACCTTCACACAAATTCAGAAAAGATGTTACTGTTATGATCCAATTATAAGAGATGCCTCTGCTAGAATTAAGGTGCAAAACAGACCACCTTCCAAAGTCAGTAGTACAGATTTTATTTAACAGTAAACATGGGGGAGAGAGAGAGAAAGAAATGGGAGGGTGGTGGTGAAGGAGGAAGAAAGAGAGACAGACAGATAATAGAGACACCATCACCATGTGTGTTCTGTGGTATGGTATCTCCATGACCCTTCTTCACCCTGGTCTTCCCAGTGTTGGAGAGGTCCCCAAATCATTCTTCTGGGGTATCACCTTTATACAGTCCACATTCCATGCAGTCCACGGGTACACAGATGCCATTACAAAGACTTGTGATGGCATGCGTGTCAGCAGATTTTTCTTCCTCACAGGTTGCCATGGTAGGAATCTTTGGTCTGGATGCTAACTGAGCTTAGGCCTTCCAGCTGTACCATCTCTGCTTGTCTCAAGTTCCATTGTGGCTTATAGAAAATTCCTTCTGTGGCCTTGACAGTGTTCTGAAACAGACAACTGCATTCTTTAGGTCCTTACAGTTACAGGCAAGGCACAGAAAGGACCACATTGAACAGTTTCAAAGAGAAAACCCAGCCACGTAACTCACTGTGTAAATTAATCCCCTGAAGCTCTTCTGTTCTTAGTGTACTGCTGCAGTATTGTCAGGCACAGGGCATTGTATTACAACCAGACCCTAAACCACAGAGAGTTGTAGCTCTCAAGAGCTCAATTCTGTGGGGTCTTGATGGGGAAAACAGCTAGGATGTAGACTCCTATGCAGCACTTTGGTGTCAGAAGCAAGTAGCATTCAGTGGTTGCTTCAGCTTTTAGAGCACCTTTAGCTCTCCATTCTTTATAGCAGAAACTCAGGATTTTTAAAAGGTGACTGTGACTTTGCCAACTGTGCGAGAAATGAGATTTTTTATTTAGAGTTGCTTCCAAAATGTACCGCCTGTTTCTTGGGTTGTTGGTAACCCACATGAATAAATGATAGACATTTCAATGGTTCAGTGATGAAAATTGTAGATAATACTAGACACTTGGCACAGATGCACTGCCAGTGTTATCTTTAATTTTTCTACATCCTGATTATCTGATTATAAGCAGGACTCTGATTTTTCACAAAAAATTTACTTCTTCCATTCATTCTATCAATTCTGAGAGGAAGTGAGCTATGACAAAGGAGAGTAAGGTGTAATATTGAATAATAGAAGAAAGAAACAATATTAGCTAATAATAGGTCTTTTGACAGTGTGAACTGAAACAACTGATTTTGCTGAAACAAAGATTTGGGAAACCAACCACTACAAGCAGCATACTTGCCAAAAGTGAGTAGAATGATTGGCTTTTACCCCAGCCATGGTTATTGAATCATATTTTTAGAATGGCTTTCTTGGCTTATACATCACAATTTATGCTAAAGCTGTCTTTTTCAGGTAGTTTTTATCATCACGTGAGAAATAATTAAATGGATTTTAAAAAAGCAAAAAAATTAAGAAGAAAATTACATAACAAATAGTCTGAAAATCACAGTTCATCTTGCCTTCCCTTTTTAGCAATGTTGTATTTGAATATTCTGCAACGCCAACATGCAAATTCTCCATAAAAACCTTAATTAGAAATATATAAGCGAGATGAGTAGTGATGGAATAGACTAAATAACAGTAAAACAAGGATAGATCCATTAAAAGGTTACGAATCCATTACTTCATTTTTTTATCTGTAGTTTGGATTGCATCATTACAGTGTCCTATAATATCTGAAAATTAATGGTGTGCTATGACACTGAAATCAAGGTGAAGTACATCTGAAGAATCATTTAATCAGCAAAGTGCTTGGCCTTCCTTTTTTGTACTGGAAGAAGATTTATTAGTTATTGGTCATTTTAAAGACTTCTTGCTGTGATATGGCATCAGAGGGAAAAAAAAAAATGGAGAAATACTTGAAAGAAGATGGAAGGTAGACCAATAATGTTGCAGGTCTGATAATGTGAGCTATCAGAGATGTGAGCATATGCAGAGATAGTACACACAGGCAATAAAGACAAAAGATATAAACACTAGGTGAAAGAATTGGAAGATTTTTTAAATAATCCATTTTACATGTTCTACTGGGTGATGCAATTATTGTAAAAAAATAACATACGATGATGTGAGGATTTTGAATTTCTCTTCTTCTCACATTAAGAATTCAAATAAAGATTTCTTTTAGTTAGAGCTTGAATTGAAACACTAAGAAAAAAACAAAAATAAAAATGAAACATAATGAGATGATCTCCTACAAAAACGTAGTCTAAGCAAAACTTAGAACTCTAAAAATAAAATTACCTTATTAATAAGAACCATCAAGTAAGTGTGAAAGGAAAACTTCTTTCTCATAGGGAAACCAATTAAAATGAGATCAGAAACTGGATTATTTATAAAACATAGCACAATGCACCACTCTATCCAAGATTAAAGAAATTAAGTAACTTCTCATGTAAATGGCAACATGGGAGTTTTTTTTTCTTAAAAGTTCTGTTCCATGTTTCAGTACTAATCAATGAAATATGATGCATAGAAATTGGGAATGCTGAAATCTTAACACTTGATCACTTAATTTGCTAATTTAGTAGCAGAATACAGATTTTCCTTGTGTTATACATTGCAATATGAAATGTAGAAGTCTTATTTAAGGCAGAAATTATGCAAAATGTAAGAGTGTGGTGTAGTCTATGATTATCTGTTTGTTTCACCTGGATGTTGACCTCTGTGGGTACAATATTTATGCACTGTGCGTTAGGAACACCAGTATTTATCCTGACAGGGAAGCTTATCCATTTACTATATTGTCATGGTATGGAAGTAAAATTCCTCCTTTTCTTTTTCAATAAGGCAAAGTTTCTTGCCCATCAGCCTAAGCTAAGACTAATTTAACACTGCTTTTGTGATTCGCTTGTGTTAAAGCCAGTAAGATTGCATCCCACAAAGCCCAAAGGCCATGAGCCTTGCCCCAGTTGTGGGGACACTGAGCACAAACTCACAACTTGGTCCCAGAGAAGGATTCTAGGGTAATCAAAGCAGCTGAGCATGTGTCAGGTACAATGAAATTGTTTTCAGTTCAGAGTCTCACATTTCATAACAACTGAGGAAGGAGCTCAGAGAAAAAAATTACTATATCTTGTCTCTGTATGACCAATTCTTTTTTTGCCCTCAGGTATGAGTTTAGCCTGCAAAACACAAGATTAATGTTTTGCATATTTAAAACTAACAAAAACCAGATAACACTTCATTGAATGGTCTGTCTGGTGATTTTTTTGTTAGCCTCAAAATCAGACCTGAATTTTCAATTTTTTTAGGGGATTTTTTTTGTTTCTTTTGTCTCTTTCCATCAATGGATTTATTTTTTTTCTAAGCTGTGTTTCTTAAGTCATTACTAGTTTGACCTAAGTGTGAAAGATGCAAGAAAATTACATTTGAAACATTTCTATTACCTTAATTGAAAGAGAGATAAGGATGACTGGTTGGAAGTTCCCACTGTTCTAATTTCTATCTATTTTGAAAAAAGGTGTGATATTCTCTTTTCTGCAAGTCACTGGGAACTTCACTGACTACCATGACTTCTCAAAATGCCTCAAATGTCTACCAAATAAAAAAAAAAATTAAACAATTTTAAATGTTCAACCAGGGAAAAATAACTATTTATGTGTTGAAATTCATATACAGAGCAATATTTATTTTTATCTTCAAATTATTTGAAGAATGCCACTCACAGAAGTGGACAAAATTTGGACTTGAAATGAAGTGTTGCATTTTATGTACCTATGAAATTATTTCGAAAGTTGTAAGATCTCTTCTGTTTTAATTTTAGTCCACCTTTAAGGGAAAAAAATAGTAGATGCTGGGCCTCGTTTCTCTTTGGTATAAGATGTGCAAAATCATTGGAGTAACACCAGGGACTAATTTGCTTCCTTTCACACCTACAAATCCTATAAATGAGTCAAAGAAAATTGCAGCTTGGTGAACTAACAGCCCCTGATGAGTGAATAAAAAGATGATGAAGTCAGCTTTTTCACTGAGAAGCCTCTCAAGGCAAGATAGCTTTAAGGCTGATATCAGTCATTCTTCAGAGCTATCAATATCAATCACTTTTTCAAATTGAGATCTCTTTTCTCTCCTTAACCTACTTTAACCTACTCTTAGAAGGAATATAATCAGGACTTAATGCAATGTGACATATTGGAAAGACATGTTGGAAAAGAGAAAAATCAACGTTTCCTGTGATAGAAACATTTTATTTTGCTTTTGTTATTTAGATGGCTGAAAAAAGAACAGAGAAGAGGTCACAAATGGTCAGGCTGAACAGAATTTGAACAGAACATCCAAATGGAAGAAGCAGCCCTTGTCAGAAGACTTAAAATTTAGTGAAGAAAGGCATGTATATACAAAGCTGTCTCGATCTGTCAGGACTGGCTCTGTCTGATATGTATTACTTATCTTGATTACTGAGAATGACAGCACTCCATTCTCAGAGAGCACACAGCAATTTTACTGCTCCCCCAATAAAAGTACAGACCACTCTGTGAACTCACGGTGCATGTTTCCAGACAGTACTTAATTTTGAGCAAAGAGGGATATAAAGTTTATAGAAGGGTTGAACTCAAGAACATTAAAATGATTCTTCCTAAGTTTGTACAGCAACTGGTGCACAGCCTAATCTGATACACTGTTTTTAAAACCAGAAATGGGATTTAAATACTGTGAAAGACTGTACGACTTTGTTGTTATAAGTTTACCAGCAGAAACTTTCCTTTATGCTTCAATTATTTTCATGTTTCTATGTGACCACTGTAGAGCAAGGAAGGATTACAGTATTTCAGCATTAAGGAAGAAATGAAAACACATCTAAGTTTAAAGACAAGGCGCTGCAAGAAAATATGAAAGTAGACTAGTTGCGGGTCAAAAGGAACTAGGAATGGGAACAAAGAAAGGCTGTTCTGAAACCATTTTCAAGTAGAATTATTAGAGACAAAACAAGCTAACTAGTTTGAAAGAAATTGGTCACTAAATGAAAGAATTTGTAGTATTGTGTGCATAATCCCAGATGCCTGTGTCCAATGGTTGCAGCCAAACACTTCCATCTTGCTTTTACCACCCTGCAGTATCTTGAAGTATCTTTGTTGCAATCCAGTTGTGTTCACACTGTACTATCAGGCACTTAAACTGCAAATATGCTGCACGCTTACCCAGGCCATTTTGTCACCCATTCCATGATGCTTTACATTTTTTATATGATGGAATCTGACTCTAACAGCATATACATGCAGTGGTGTCTCTTATATTGTTTTCTCAGCTTTTGAACACTTCCTTTGGCATACGTTTTTCCTTACGAACAAGCTGGAGAAAAAAATGATGTGAGGTTGGTTCTTTGTCACAGCACTATAAATTACAGAGTCAGGGTGAGTCCATCCAATCTTTGCAATAAGTAATGAAGGTACTCCTATGGCAAGTATTCATTGAGCCTTTGTGCAAGAAAACAGTCCTGTCAGTGGAAAAGTTGCATACCTTCTCCTACAATGTGTTGGCAGAGAAGCCAGACAGATCACATTTGTGTGAAGTGAGATCTTATCCTTTATCATTGAAACTCATGAATGATTTTGTCTGTCTGTCTTTTCCTTCCATTTTTTTCAGACTTGTCTCTTTTGTGCAGGCAGAAAAGTTGCATGTTTGCCACCATAATACTGTGGTTATTTGAACGCCATGTGAAAATACAGACTGTCTCATGGCATCTTTCCAACATGGTTCAACAGGGTGAAGGGTCCTGAAAACTTATTCCTTGCTGCCACACAGAAAATTCTTCAATAAAATAACTTGGCCACCTGTGGATAGCAAGCTGAGAACTTGTATCAGCCAGGGTGTCATTGATAAAATGAAGAACCACGTCTTAGGAGACAGTGCAAAGATCTAGCTACTCAAGTAGGAGGAAGACTGACAGGCAGTTTATCCTAGTTCTTAGGAGCAGTCACTGTGATACTTGAAACAAATATTATTGCACTACTTTTGATGTTCTGGAAGTTTACTCTGAATCCCAGAGATGTGTTACAACAGACTCCACAATTCTGCCATGTTAGATTCAGTGCAAGGCCTATCAGTGTCAATTATTTTGGTATGTGTCTGGGCTAATATTTTCTTAATGTTCCCAAAAACATTTTTTAAAAATAATATCCTTATGTTAGAATTTAGTGGTAAGCTCATTTTCTACTTCTTACACAACTGACGTTTTGTTCTAAAACGTATTTATGGCAAGGCTTAAAGGAAAATATTGTAAAATGGTCCAAACAGATTGGAGGTTTTATTTTGGGGAAAAAAAAAATCCATTGCTGGATCAAATGTGATCATTAAAGTGCTGTTAATTAATTCCAATTTGTATTTAGTATTAACCATGAAAACCCAAGGTTTTAAAGCTCTGTATCACCTAATTGCTTTGGGCTAGCTGTTTACATTTGTGCTCATTGTTGCATTGCTATGTGTCAAAGACTCCTTCCAAAGGTGGCAAGGTGTGAACAATCTAAGAGAGACAGGGATCATCATTTTTAAAATCTCTTTGGGAGAAAAGTTCAGCTTTTAGTCATCCTAAAGTATCTCATATTCTGAATGCCCTATTGTATAGGAGAATGGTGAATAATCCATCTATAATTAGCTGTGCTATGATCTTTCTATTACCCTAATACATTTTTCTTTAGAGCAAAGAGAGAATTGCTCTTTCTTTCTTCCTCACTGATATGCAGCTTTTTAAAAAGCAGATGGAATATTTTTCTAACCTTTCTCTATATCTTCTGCTGGAGGCTAACGTATTGTGTAACAAATTACTTGTGGCTCTGGGATGGATGAATTTGCAAGTATAATCTACTCTAGACTGAATAAAAATGAAACTATTGAAAAATACTACAAGAAGAATGGTTATGTTCTAATGCACTAACTTAAAATGCAGCATTCTTTTTCCAAATAAATGTATGCACGTGTACATGCAAAGACCAATATATGTTTGCATGTTATATACAGAGAGAGAGGAAGAGAGGACAGAAGATGAGTGTGACATTTTTGAAATCAAATCTAGTACCACTGATTACACCAGTTACTCATTTGGCCCAAGGTGAGTGATTTAGCAAACTAGCATCAGAAAGGCCTAAGTGATGAAGCAGAATACGTCTTATGAGCTTTAATGTGAACAACATTCCAAATAATGTTAGCTGGGTATTAGCTCAGAAAATAAGTAATTTTCTTCACTTTCTTGCTGGTTACATAATTCACATTATAGAATCAAATAATGGGACTAACATATGAAAGAAGACACAGTGAAATACTCTGCCAGGGAAGCATAGAAAGGCTCATACTTAATTATGAAAGGCCTTAAGAAAAAAAGAAAAAAAAAAGTGGGAGTAAAGGAAAAGGAAAATGTTGTTGGATATGGCAAGCAAGTGCTAAATTTCTGAATATATGTGAATCTCACCATGTGTCACAAGTTAATTTTCTGGTAAGTGAAAGCAAAACCCCATCTATAATCTACAAGTGGGTTTTTTTAACCCTTCAGCTGTAGCTATTTTGATATAATACTTTGAAAAAAGTGAAACTGCATGTGTTAAGTACTGTCTCACTTCCCACACACATACATGGCAAGTCTTCCAGGCAGAACTGATATCAATACTTGTCATTGCCATTACCCAGCATTTCCTAATACAGAAGGTTGTTCAGCATGTCATATACATTATCAATTTTTACATTTGACTTGAAAGCATATTTACAACAAATATGTCTGCAGGTACTACGCCATGTAAAGTGTTTTCACATTTTTCCCACAAAAATCTTCTTAATAATCAAATATATACTTAAGAATATTCTGTTAAAAATGCATTAAAATTTAGTGATATGTTCAAATCTTATTAATTGGTGTTGAAAAGTGAAAAGACAAGCAAACTCCTGAAAAGACAAAACAAGCACAAACACAGGAAAGACTTTTCTGTCTAGCAGTGTTGGAAACAATGATATCCCCTTGTTTCATGGTATCTAGTACATATTTTACAGACAGGCAATGCAATTGAGTTTCATTTGTTTGGACACAAAAATTAGAAATAAGAGACACAGGGAATCATACAGACGCCCTGAAAATTATCTTCTTTAAAACTTGAGCAAATTGCTTGTTTTGAGCTTTCTCATCTAAGAAAGTAAAAATTATACCTTAATACACTTTGTACAAGAATTTGAAGTATTTCACACATTTCACACATTACAGTTTCACTTACTGGTCCCTGCCACCAAAATTGCTTCCATTAAAAAAAAAAAAAAAGTTTATTTTAATTTTTTTTTATTTCATAGAAAGCTACTTTATTGTCTCTTTATTCTAGTTATTATGAGAAGTCCTTCCAGAGACTGTCGTTCAATCCCAGGAGGCAGCTACTACACCCCACACAGCTACTCATTCACCATCTCCTCAAAGAAGTTGGGAAGAAATTCCACAAACTACCTTTTAGTAGGATATGAATGCAGCCCTGCCAGGGAGATCAGCTGAGCTGGTCGTCCTCAGAGCGTCAGTTTGCAGTTAGTACTTTCTCCTTAGTAACTCCTTAAGGAATTGTACCCTTTGTCTTATTGGGTGAGTGATTATCCATTCAGAGCCACTGTCTTAGTTCAGTCATGTAGTGCCAATACCCTTTGACATCATTAATCTCTGCTCAAATGTAGATGGAACTTTCATTAGTTTAATTTGTTTATTTGGTTAACTAGTTTATAAATAAATCTCATTTGAATATATTTTTAACTCAGTTTTATAAACCTCCATGGCATTTTAATTGGCTTAGCTAGCAGAATGTCAATAGAGGAATTGCTATGGAGGCATGACTGTACTCCTTTTCCTCCAGGAATTAAATGGGTAAAGGTAAAATGGGTCAGCACAACTGCAGAGGTAGAGAGAAAAGAACAATGCCACAAAAATAATTGTGATAGTAGAGACAAAGGAGCTATGTGTGTCGTCTTGGGGACATGTCTAATGCAGGCATAAAAGAATTTAAGAAAACAGCAAAAATACATGTTTCAAAAGGAAGACTGAGAAGAGAAAGGGAGCAGACATATCTCTTAGAACAGAAGACTGAAATCATGATACAACACTCAAAAAAACCCCAACCAACACCTTGAATTGTCCAAGTCAAAAATAAGTCATGGAAACAGAACCAAGGAATTGGGCTGGGAACATTTGGGGAGGATCTGAATAAAATTATTTAGAAGATGAACCAGAAGACAGGGATGTGCAACCCCTTACAAAGAAATAGAGATCCTGAGTCTCCAAGGTGGTTAGCTCCATAGTGCTGTCCATACTGAGATATGTCCAAATTGATATACATGTCCATGAACAGGATCAGAACTTGCTGAACCTCAAGGTAAATTCTCCTGTAAAGAGGAGGGGAACAGAAAATGAGTATTCAAGAGGAGTTTCTGTGATGTGCTTGAACTGGATAATTTTAAGTAATGAAGACATGCCTGGATTCTGTGATGTCCTCCATTTCTCACGATTTCTGATCTACACATTGTGATTTGTCTTAAGCTTCTTTCCTGTTCATATACTGAATTCAGGAAAGGAGATAAATAACAACAGTTTTCTTCCTGAGACTAATTTAGAGGAAGGTGGTGTCGCAGTGAAATTTTACACTAATAGATCTTGTGGATATGATGTAATACTCTTTAGAAGTACTTTGCATGGATATTTAGAAAGTCTTTCCTGAAAGAATTTGTGTATAATCTAAAATGGATGCACAGAATTATGTTCATAAGAAGACTTCTGGTGAATATGGTTTGTAAGCAACAGAACACATAAAAAACCTGTAACAGTCCAGGTATAACTTCATCGGCATGCATGATATTAAATCAGTTACTTGTTATATTTTCTGTATTTTATAAATATAGATTCTATATTTATTAAAACACATTTTCTCATCATATCAGAAGTGAAACAAAATTTTATCTCCTAGATGGAAATGTAGCTGTATATTTCTTTAGGTACTAGTGTCAATATGAAATCTAAAGTACAAGAATCCATACTTAAATTTGGTTGTTGGCTACACTTTCCTTCAAAATACATAGACAGCTCTAATCATGAATAACTCAAAAGTCATACATCGGTCTTAGAGAAATGCATACAAACAACATATATTATTGAAAATGTTTCATTTACATAAAGAAACCAAAGTTCCTTTAAAATGAAAAGGTATAACATGGCATAAATGAAATGAAGTATGGAGACACATGACATCCTAATGAAAATTGGGACCATTTGAATACCCTTCAAAAGGACTTAGAAGACACAAAAGGAGCTTCAAAGCATATATATAAACAGAAATGGATGTTGGGTTGTGTCATTGGGATCAATTAGCAGATGCCTGCCTCAGGATCCAGGAGGGTTTTGGCAAGGAGTGCTGATGGGGGCTGGACGAAAACAGGCAGGCATGCCCAGCCAATCCCCCAGTCGTGTAAATGTGGGCCAAGAAACCATAAAAGGCTTTGGGCAGGTGGAGAAGCCACATGTTTGGGGGGAAGGTGCTGCAAGGGCCTTGTAAAGAACGCTCCAACTGCCATTGGGAAACTGGGCAAAGGAAAGAAAGCCCCAATCCAATAGGGCATCTCCATTCTTTTGGGACAGTCCAACACAAACCTGCCCCTGCTTCTAGGTCTATCTTGTGTCCCATTTTTTGGGACTGAACGTGGGTAAACCACCTGCCCCTCAAGAGCCACCCCTGAGTTTTAGCCTTGGCCTACACAGACAGAGGCAACGTCCTGTTGTTACTAGATGATAAATTACGTGCACCAGGTTAGCTTGTTTCCAAAAACTACTGGCCTATGGAAACTGCACAATGCCGTAGTGCAAGAACAAGACCTGGAAGTTCACCAATCTCATTGTGTCAATATCCTGCAAACTGGTCCAGGTCATCTGGAACTTTGGAGTTTATTACCACCATGGCCATCCAGAAAGACCCCCAGGACAGAAGAACATATGTGTAAAGGGGAGGGGAAATATGTTAATGATTTCAGGGAAATGATTATCACATGTATGTTTAGTGTGGGACATTCAATGTATGTGTATATAGAATACAGTATATTGACAGAAATTTCTCTGGGCTCAGCATGTCCAGCTTTGGGAGATGCAATCCCCCTGTGCATCCCGCTGAACAATGAATGCCTGCTTCTTAATACTACCATTTTGTTAAGGAGTATTTTTAATTTTACCAAATTTTTGGTAACACTGTTGCTGGTGTGAGCACTGTGAATGCAGACAATGTGCTGCCTAAGAAGGTCGACTATGGGCTCTCCAGCAACCAAGAGCACAGTAAGTTCTGTCCAATGGACACATACGAATGTTAAAATGGACTGTTTATTGTGGATCTCTAGTTTTAGATTATATTAATTACTTATAGTTGAATAATCAATGAAAACATTTTTCAGGCTAGCTTTTTCTCACATATAACCTATGTGAAGCACTTATTTAAGGAGAGTGAAATACTTTGACATTTCCACAAATGGCTTTATCTTGAGCTTACTAAACATTCCCCCCCTTCACCAAGGTAATGCATGACTGAAGTTCTGCAATGGAGGCCAGAAGGTCTTCAGATGGGACAAGGAAGGAAGAAGTAGGACCTTTATAAATTAGAGAATGTTTTGACTGTGTAGAGCTTGAGGACAGTGGCAATAAGGTTGAGGGTGTGTGAGTGGGAACCAGGAGAAAGGCCAACCAGGCAGATACGCTGGTGGGAGTCTGTTACAGGCCACACAACAAGGATAAACTTGACTATAAGTGGCTGACTGATGTTTCAAAATAGTCTTGTTGTTGGAAGCTCCAACATGCCAGATATCTGCTGGATACTCAACACAGCAGAGAGGAGGCAGTCTAGGAGGTTTCTGGAGTGTGTGGAAGAGAACTTCCTGACCTCCTGGTCATGGTGATGCCCAGCTGGCACTGATCCTACCAGGGACAGTGCCCCACTGGACCTGCTGGTTGCAAACATACAAGGGCTGGTGGGAGATGTGGTGGGCAGAGGCTGCCTAGGGCTCCTGGAAATGATGGACTTTCTAGTACTTGGTGAAAGAAGGAGAGAGGTCTACCCTGAACTTTTGAAGGGTCACTGTTTTGAAGAATACCTTGCAAAGCAAGCCATAAAACCAAAAGGGGCCCAGGAAAACTGGACTCTTGAAGGCAGAGGAGCAGATTGTGCCTGTCATGCTGAAAGATGAACTGGTGGGAAAGCAGATTGGACTGGCTAAGCAAGGATCTTTTCCAGAAAGTCAGGGAAAAAGGAGTGCATGACCTTTGGAAAAAGGGACAGGAAAACACAGAAAGTATTCAGGGATGTTATCAGGTCATGTAGGAAGAAAGTTTTTACACTGCTTTCTTTGAGACATTTTTAGCAAAAGCACTACAATTTTATATCTGACACTTTATTCACTTTCCATAGGTCAATCATTATTTGATTCGCTCTTTAGCAGTGACTATGGGTCTAATTTGCTGTGATCCCATCCATGAGTTACAGCATATGCCTGTGAGAGAAAAGAACCTAAGTCCATTATACTAACTACAAATAAAATAAGAAATAAAAACTTAAAAATATTGAAATATAAATGCATTTCTAAGAGCAATAGGTGAGGGTTTCAGGGCTTTCCTGATGTTTAGAAACATGAGTATGCTTTGTTATATTTTTTTTCATGCATTTTAGGCCCATAAAGTCGAGATGTTCTATTTTTACATAATAAAAACATAATGAAAAGTCATGTTCTACTTATATGAAAATTTATGCTTTATATTCAAAGCACCATATCTTTTCAGAGTTTAGGCTGGAAAAAGAAATTTCCTGTATTCAACACACCCTACCTAGCTTTTTAGACAATTACTTGGCAATCACCCCTTTTTTGGTCTTTTTTCAGTCTTTTCTAAACTCTTTCACTAACTTGAAAAAGTTTTGATTTATATTTGCATGCCTGCACTATGTTCCAGTATATACTGTTACAGAGCCTTGAATGACATGTGAGTTGTCACTTATACTAGGTCTTTTCAACTATATAAAGAGGCAAGCAAGTTTAAGTTTGGTTTTACTGTGCTGCACTTTCTTCCAGTGGATAATTTGCATTGAACAATGGAAAATTTAGTGGCTTCCACAGGATGTCTGCATCTCCATCATGGAAGTATACATTATAAAAAAACTTCTTAAAACTATCTACTATGAAAGACAAACATTTATGTGATAAAACACTTACTACAACTGTATTACCAAAGCCAATAGGACCACAATGCTAGAGAAAGTCGATAATGAGCCACAGAGGATTATTATATTATGGCAACTCCGTAACAGGATTTTAGGCACTGTCTTAACAATCAGGAGCCAATTTATTAAGTGGGGCAGGCAAAAATACTTTAAACTCTGAAGCTCCTTTTTGTATTGCTGCTTGTTTTGTATCAGTAATACATATAATATTAATTGATAAGCATTAGAATGTTTTGTAATTGCTAATAAGCATGCGACTCAATTAGGAAAAAAACATGGTATGTTCTTTTATGATTTTACATTTCCATAGAACTTTACATTCTTCCTTCCTTTAGTATTTTACAAGATTAATTTAAAGACAATGCATCCTTTTATATAAGGTCACATTTTAAAAAGCTTTTATGTCAAGTGGACCATGACTGCTCAATATGCCTATTAAAATCATAGATTTTGTTCATTACTGAGAAGAAGTACTCATTACTCTAATAAAAAGACACTCTTATTTTTTTTCCCTATTAAAACCAAAAGTAACCCCCCTTGTATATCTGCAAAGAGGCTAGAAGAAATTAACCTGTAAAACCAGAGAGCAATACTTTCTATTCATTCCACATACAACCTCCCATTAAAATTAGAAACAGGGTTTCAGCTCCTGGATCCTGACACCTTATGTGGAGTGAAACTCTAAGAGGTATGTTCTGTATTCATTCTGTGTGCAAAATTGCCACAGATGTCAGCAGAAGAAAACAAATGAGTTTTGGATTTACCCCGATGGTATAGTAAAGTCAGACTAATAATTCATTTAGAAACAATCCCAGGCCCTTGAGTATCTGTGGTGTTAAGACAAGGGCAACTTTCTTGTAACCTCAAAAGTAACCCCTATCTTAAGCTTATGCAGATGCCTATATTTTCCTTCCCTTCCTAAGCATATTCCCATTTACACTTTGGTTCAAATGCCACATATTTGTCTCAGAGGGATATAAATGGACTGAGCATACACAATATATCGGTGAAATATCAGGTAAAAGAACTGGAAAATGAGCATTCTTCTCTACTAGCTAAGGGACCGGTACCTTCAGTTCTTCAAGGCTCTCTAATATTTCCCAAATGACACCACAAAGTACAGTTAATGAGAATTAATATCTGCCATAACAGAAACAGCTACTGTTAAACAGACTTCTCTTTTTCTTCCCTCAGTGATGAACCTCTGAGGAGCATATCGTTGTTTACAGACTACAAAAAAGCTTGGAAAGAGCTTGTAGGAATTTATATTTATGTGCACAAACAACTTCAAACTTTAAAGGTGACTATTCTCTAGCTGTTTTAGCCACGTTTGACCATTTCCAAAGCCTCAAACTACATTAACTCCTACATCTCCTATTAGCTGCTCTGGATCAGTAATTTTTCCTAGCTGCCAAAATGCTGACATGTCAAATTTTCACTTTGACTTAAAAGTAGCATAAGAATTTTAATCTATCACTTCGACTGCTTCTTGAAGCAAGAAGTAAATCAAAGGAGTATGGATATCTCTAGATAAAAGAGTGGCAATAATACAGTTTGGTAGGGACATAAGTGTCAAAAAAATACATCATTCATATGTGTTGAAAATTTCACCTCTGCATTTGAGGACTATCCAAGAACAAACTACTATCAATTTTTACTTCAAAACTTAATATTATCAATTCCACTGAAGTCTTCAAAAGCTTTACTAAATATCAGATCCTGAATCAGGTTCTTGAACTCCTGAACTTTCTTGAACCCTTCTCTTAATAAAACCCAATCTAAACCAAACCAACCAACCAAACCGAACCAGCCAATCAACCAATCAAAAAAACCCTCTCTTAATGTACACCCCTGAAAAACAAAAAATACCCAAAAAAACCAAAAAAACAAACAACCAAAAAAAACCCCAAAAAAAACCCCAAACAGAAGAAAGCACTTCCCTCGACACCAGAAAAGAAGTTACTTAGCACTACAGAATCAAATGCAACAATGAGGCAGAGACGTAGTTATACAACACAACTGTAATCCTTCTGGACTATGAAGGAAATAATCAGTGTCCTGGGGTGACTTTATGATGCTTGTGTCCCTAATCCTCTATTCTGTTTGTGTTGGGCATTGTGTTCTGTACATTTAAGACTGGTTCCAAGAGTGAAACAGGAAGAAAGGGAAGTACAGTTTGTTTTCAGAAACTACACTCCCTCCTCCACATTCTGCTCCTGGACTGTGTTGTCTGCAGCACCGACAGACAGTGGGACAGAGATCTCCTTTGCTTTTCTTTGGTATAGCTAGCTAGGACAGAAAAGTTTGCTGAACTGTGTTTTTTGCTTTTTCTTGGAACTGTTTAAACCTGTCCTGGACTGAAAGCCCAGAAAAACCCCAGGAGCTCACACCTGTGGCCCGCCAGGTTCCAGGACGTGGCATTTTCCAGTGCAGGAGGGACTGGGCAAGCTGAGCTACACCCTGCAAACAGGACTTTTTAAATTTGCCATCTCTTCAGAACAGTGAGAGGTTTTATTGTTTAATATTATTCATTTTTTATGCTTGTGAACACTTGTTGAATAGACAGTTTTTTCCACTTTTCTCTACGGAAATTTTGTCCTGGACCAGCTGGGGAAGGGATCACTTGGATTTGCTTTCTACAGGGACCCCCTTAGGAGGTTTCCTCCCAAATTTGCCCTAAACCAGGACACTGAGATAAAATGAATTTGTGATTGTTGTGTTTTGTTGCAGAAACCATAGACAATGGCTACTTTAAATGTTATGAAAAAGTTCATAGGCTCGCCAGGTGGGCTACTGATACCAGGTCAAGTGTCATAACGCTAATAAAAATTTAATTCAACTTTTGAATTGTCTCACCTAACAAGACAGGTTGGGTTTGTATGTTAATATTTGTTTTTATATTGTTGAGTTTTGCAAAAAGGCATAGGCCAAAGTGATGTGCCCTTTGGCACTTTCATTCTCAGACTTTTGTTAAAATCTTGAATACAGCATTAAAGATCTTCTCAAAGATACAAGGAAGTGATACTTTCTCTGAGGTATACTCATACAAGAGGAAACACCTTTCTGTGGTCACTGGAAATAAACATGTAGCTAATGAAAACTTAATGAAAACCTATTATGAGTTTGCCCTTATTAAAGATATTATCCAGTATCATCATCTTCTTCTTCTTCTTCTTGTTCTATTGATTTAGAAAATGAATGTAACAATGACAAAAACCATCTTTATCAGTTTGTAGTCTTTTCAATGTCTCTAACTCTTCTGTTTCAGTTTATATTCAATTTCTATTTTTATTCAGCTAGCTGATGATTGTCTTTTATTAAGCAAGAATATATTTTCAGCCAGTAGTCTGACAGACATTTTTCTTATATATTTCAATCTGCTTGTAAATCTGTAACTTCTAAATCTATGACTTTTGAAAGTCCTTCTTGAAGGAAAATGGATAAGAAGTATGTCTTGTATTTTTGACAGAAATGTTATATGAGCACAAAATACTTGCTAGAGAAATTTACAACAACTTCAGTACTGGCTGTGTGGTTGTTTGAACACCTGAAGTAGTTTGGGGTTCTTTTGCTTTCCTAAAGAGTTTATATTTCCTGTTTGGAAACTTCATTTGATTCTTCCCTGCTCAGGATAGGGTCAAAAAGGAAAAAAATCCCCAACCTTTATTATGCCAACAAGACCAAGAAAGCCATCATTACTTTTTCCTTCCGTTCAGCTTGCTCTTTTCTTTCTTTGTGCTCCCATAGCACACATTTGAATTACTTGACAAACTCTGTGAAATGAAAATCAAAATTGACAAACCATAGAAAAGAACACTCTACTCTTGCATACTTTTCATCCGAATGCTTATTTTAAATTATGAATACAAATATCAAGATATTAATATAAGTAGAAGCTTTAGTGATCCACTTGTGTTTAGGTGAGACCCAAAAAGCTTCCTAGCCTTCAAGTATATTTGATATGAAATATGTTTTGTACCCTGCTCTTACCAGAGACTCTCAACATGGGTAGGCTGTCTTAAAACCTGATTTCTTGCTGTTAAATGCAGTCACTAATGTGATTTTTGGTTTGTATAATCAGATTTGATAGAGACTCTGTCTCAATACAATTTGAGTTTACAAATGTTTTTGTAATATCTCACTGATATTATTAGAACTGAGAAGAATATAATAAATCATATAGGGGAGGAAGTGTGAGCTTCAACAGACACATGCTTTTGAAAAGATGTATTTTTTTAAAGACCCATAGCTCTTTTTCATTTCTTTGGGGCACAGATTATGTTACATCCTGTTCTCATGTTTGCAGGTTTGAGGAAAGTAATGTAAATTAGGTTTATTTCCAACTGTATTGATGATGAACAGAATTCAAATATGTTCTTGATGGCACATCTGCAGCAGAAGTAGTGTCCTGAAGCCTTTGCATTTAGATATAAAACTTGCTGTATTTTCTTTTCTCAAGAAAGGATTTACCTAATAGACTTTTATTCTTCCCTCATGTCTGAGTTGAAAATAAGACAAAAAAAAAAGGCATGAGTGGCCAAAAAAAAGAGTCCACTTGTGAGTTCACAAAGTGCATCATGTTCTGGGTGCCAGGAACACTTCTGTTAGGAGACATCAGCTCTGTATTTCTTGGTTTAATGGTGCATTGAGATAGAACATACTCAGTTAAAATACTTCAAAAGAAGATGTCTAAACAGGTTTGACCTGGTAAAGAAAATATGTTTTTTTTTCTGAACTGAGCATGTAAGGATGGACCCATCATTAAAATAAAGAATTATACCTCTGCAGAATTATACCTCTGCATTTCTGTGTCAGGTTCAGATTCTTACTTTGAGATACAGAGCCAAGACTATATTTAGAAGGCAAGTTCAGCAAAACAGTTGATAACATAAAACACAGTATGTTGATCAAGTGTTCTTCTTTCATTTATTAAACTTTTTAGCAGAAAATCTTCATCCTTCTTTTGTTTAAAAACATTTGAAACAATGTCCCCCAATGGAAAATGTTAGGCCTCCAGTTATTTGGAAGTAGCACTACTTGTTATGCATAGAATATACTCACACAGCTTTTTCTCTTTATTAAAATCTACATAAAATTAATTTATGTCATTGTTTTCTTACAAATTAAATCTCTAATTATAATTAGGGAAGTTGTGAAAAAAAAGACCCTGAAATGAAAATCGCATCAAACTAATTTTATGTAGTTTGAAGAACTAAATTCTGCTACTCTTTCTCTTTACATGACCTTTGTTATACATCAGCCTCAGAGAGCATATCAAGAAAAGAAATAATTTAATATATGTTGTTATAACTTCATCTTGCATAGATGATGGGGTATAGGTCAAACTATCCTACAATTTAACAGTATCTCCAAGAATTAATCCAATATTCTTGACTGGCAAAACATCAATCTTCCACTACTTTTGCACTAGGGGCAATTACAAAAATCAATACCCTAAGAAAAAAAACTATTATTGCTCCCCACTCCTTTGCAGAAAACTTCCTAAACAATTTGACCTATGGAAGAGATTGTTGTCTGCATGCATACAGTTTCTAGAGGTAAATAAATTCCTACTTATTTTGTAGGGAGCCATAAATATAGATTAATACCTACAACTAACTGGCAAGCAAAGAGTTACTCTTTTTGCAAGTACTTATAATTCTGCAGATGCTTCTAGTTGTTCATCAGTTAGGCTTCAGAAGTGTAATACTTGGAGGATACTAAAAACTTTGTTGTCAGCAAGCATCACAAGTCTCATAGGAGAGAAATAACCCAGCAGCTGAGAGTAAATAAGCATGAGTTTGTTAAGTTGGGGCAAGATATTTAGTGATTTATCTCCATTTTCCTTCTCTGACATATATATGCTATGGAAAAAAACCTAGATGTTATTGGACTGAATTCATAAGTAGACATAGATATCTGTGGCAAGAACTATGCTGAAATGAAACACCTATGTAGAGAAAATACAGTGAATGGTTTACACCTCTATCCAGTGAGGATCAAGGAACCATTTCTTAACTCACCCTAATGGAATATGAACTCCTCACTGGGGTTTTAAAATTACAATTTTCAATTTAATATGAAAATATTTTCCAAAGAGATGGTCATGTAAGCCTAAATTCAACCTTCCATTTGATAGGTCAAAATTATTAATGAAAAAATTCAGTATCCACCAGGTCAATGCCATCTTATCACATTCCCCCACTTTCCTTCTCCCTGCCTTATGAATGCTGAACTCTTTCCTGGCAGTTGTGAAGAATCATCCAGCATAGTGGAGAACACTCCTGCCCAACAGGTGGCTAAATCATTTTGTGAACCAGTAGATTTGAAAATTCTTAGGCAAAAACAGAACCTGAAGTGAAATTAAGGTGTCTCTAAGACACCTTATTCTTCAATAAATAAATAGAATAGAATTTATAATTTTTTTGTTCTGTGTTTTATATAATGACAGTAATCAATATATTCTCTAAAGTGTTGTCTCATACCTGATAGATTAGACGAGCTCTGAGTCAAGTGCAATACTTAATTTTCGGGTTCTGTCAGATGTAGGCAAAAGAGTTGCTAGACTGTTCAGCCACACCTACAGCAGCACACATCTAAATAGAGCCATAATAAAGAAGAAAAGAGGGAAGGAGAGGAGGAAAGAAAGAAAGAGGGGAAGGAAGGAANTGTTTGAGGGGAGTGTTGTTCCTTCTCAGTTTGTATGTCACAGTTTCTTTCACAAATAAGTCCGGAGTTAACTGGAAGCTAGTACAATATCATGCACAGAATCACCTCCTAGTGACTGTCTCATTCACAAGAGCATTCTCCACCTGTAGGAAAAGGCGTCTGATGCATTTACCAAGCCACACATTTGAAAAGTCATGACAATCATATTCAATATATTCTTTCTTGCTAATATGTAAAAAATCCTAGAAGAATCCGGAAATTGTTTAACGTGCCACACAACCTCAGTTCTCTATTAGCAAAATAACTCCTGTCTTTTTCTATCATGAACAGTGTTGAAAAGATAACTATTTAGAGCCCAGGAAGGAATCTGGACTATACAATAATGGTCTGTAGCCTTCTGAAATGGTTACCCTAAACATTTAAACATTTGTTGTAACTGATTAGAAAAATTAATTTTAGTTTTTACAGTAAATACTAAAACCTCTCTACAGGAAAATGTAATCTCTTTTAATTAAAATTTAGAAAAGGAAAAGAAAAGCAAGAAATAGACAAATCTGACTACCTGCTTCAACCTTATCTAGATTGAAATATTCCGCATATTCCAGTCAAGCTGCTATGTTTGATTTTGGGTTTGTCATACCCATTTATTGTTTCCTTCTACTGACAAAATACTTGATAGAATCAGTGTTTCATCTGTGTCATACTTTTCTTCTCTCCTAATGCCTAGTCATCCTGCAGCTGGAGTACAGCTCCTGTGATATAATGCAGACTTCAGCACCCTGAACAACTGCAAGGCATCAGTGTATCCCAGAATTTATGAGCTGGCTGAGGAGCATCTGTTAAAAAGAAGAATGTGGTTTTGTGGCACCCAAATGACAGCCAGATCACACCTAACACTGCAACTCCACTGAACAGTAAATAAAGTTGGATCATTCTGGGATACAGGGTTTTAAAGATACATTGAACAAGCTGAAATAAAGTATTTTTTATTTCAAGACTGTCAGTGTTTCCTTTTAGTGGACAAAGAAGGAAGGCAAAATTGTTTTGCATATCTTTGATACCTCCAAATGTCAAAAGCATCCATACATTTTAGAAAGTATGTGAAAAAAAATAATAACTTTATTATGCCCTTGATATTCTATATGCTTAATCAGAGCTAGAAAAACAAAAAATGATACCATGATGGGCTTTCAAACAAAAAACATATTTTAAAAAGAACAGGGGGGAAAATGGTGAGTATCCTAGTTGTAAAACAAGTGATTATTTTGAATTTTTTATGGGAAAAATTATGTACTTCAAAGCATGTTGAGCAATTAAATTTTTCCTACAAGAGAGGATACAACCAGCACAGAAATTATCTACTTAAAATTTTTCATCTATTCAAATGAAGATTATCTTTTAAATATATTCAGCAGCTCAGCTGTTTTAATACATGGATGAAATGAACGGCTGGTCTGTTAGTAATATGCAATAAATTTCTGTAAAGAATATAAGGTTATTGGAAATCATTAAGATAAATGGGCTTACTGATAGGATAAACCTTTAATTTCATTTAGCATCTTCTTAAAATTGTTCTCAAAACAACACAACAACAAACCAACCAGAAAAAACACACACAAAAAAGAAAATAAATAAAGCAAACCAGCAAACCAACAACAACAAAAATCCACCAAAAAACCCAACCCCCAAAAACAGATGGATTACCCTTTTTGCAGGTAGTTTTTTAAACTGCTGAAATGGATTTAACATCTCTTTGGAGATCTCTTTGGAATTAATAAATTATTTTTCTTATTTATAATAAAGTAAACTAAGATAGATAATTCCAAGAGAAAAATTACTCTGTTATGCATATACATGTGTTTTCTAATGTTCTCCACTGCAGTGTTTTTTTTGTTTTTTGATAGGTGCAGAAGACACCCCATGGCCTACTGCACATCCAGAAGGCAATGTTTAATTACTGTGTTCTGATGGGCCTTGTGATAAGTGGGGACTCTCAGGAGTCTGTACTGGCACAAATGCTTATTAATGTCCTCATTAATGATACAGACGAAGAGATTGAGTGTACCCTCGGCAAGTTCTCAGATGGCACCTGAGTGGTGCAGTTGACACTCCTGAGGGATGGGATGTCATCCAGAGGGCCCTGGACAAGCTCGAGCAGTGGCCCATGGGAATCCCATGAGGTTTAACAAGGCCAAGTGCTGGAGCTGGGCTGGGGCAGCCCCCAGTGCCAGCCCAGGCTGGGGATGAACAGACCCAGAGCAGCCCTGCCCAGAAGGACTTGGGGGTGCTGGGGCTGAGAGCTGGACACGAGCCAGCCAGGGGCACTCCCAGCCCAGAAAGCCAAGGGTGTCCTGGGCTGCATCCAAAGCCCCGTGGGCAGCAGGGGAGGGAGGGGATTCTGCCCCTCTGCCCCACTCTGGTGAGAGCCCACCTGCAGAGCTGCCTCCAGCCCTGGGGTCCCAGCACTGGAGGGACATGAAGCTGTTGGAGAGAGTCCAGAGGAGGGACACCAAGGTGATCAGAGGGATGGAGCATCTCTCCTTTGAGAAAAGACTGAGAGAGTTGGAGGTGTTCAGCCTAAAGAAAAGAAGAGTATGGAGTGACCTTAGAGCAGCATTTAAGTACCTGAAGAGGGGTTGTAAGGACACTGGAGGGGGTCTTTACAAGGGCATGTAGTGCTAGGACAAGGGAGGGATGGCTGTCAACTCAAAGAAGGTAGATTTTCTCTTTACTTGCTGTTCAGTCTGTATTTTTCTCAACATTTAGACACTCCTACATTTCTATACAATTATGTCACTTAGTTTTCAATAGTAGTTGATGATCATAGTTGGGTTTGGAGCTTCTTACTCCAAACCTGACCAGCATTCTTCCTACTGCTTCTTCTCTAAATCTCCTTTTGTTGGAATAACTATTAAACTTATGAGTAAGAAGTAATGAGGTACTCTAGAATGTGCTGAAAAATCCTTTGGCTTTGACAATTCCTGATTCTAATCTATGACAATTATGCTTAACAAAGATGAAAAAATTAATGTAATAGATTTCCTAATGCTTTACCCAGTCACTTTCATAGCTTCTGATATTTCTATTGGAAAAACATTAAATGGATCAATATATTCTACTACCAAATAAGTGTTTCTTAGTACTCAAATATTTTAATTTTCCAACTGCTCAAAAGCTAATAAACTCCCTCTTGTGCTTACAGTATGCCTTGACTGCTAGCTATTAAGATTTCTGTCTCCCCCTCATTCACATGGCTAATTTATACATATTTATCCTTACTAATTTTTTCCTTTATGCTACTTTCTCCATCCTGATGATAATCTTTTGTTGTTTGCTAACCTTCTTAGATTTTAATTACCTCTCTCTTATAATGACATGTCAAGGGTTGCAGAGATTTCCAGTGGTCAAGAGAGCTAGAGACCTAGAGGAAAAAGAATTCTTATTGTGTAATTTTAGGTTTTGATGCATTATTTATGAATATTACACACCAAAGTTTTATTAGGATCATCTAAGAGGTTGTCTAAAGCATCAAAGTTTTAAAAGCATCTTTTCTTGCAGAAGAGCCAAAGCAAAGAAGGTATGAAAGAATCATGTTTATCCTTGAATGGCAAATATGTGAAGCTTGAAATAGAATGGCTAATTCAAACTACTGTTCTGTGTCCCTGCTACAGAGCTTTTTCCATTATCTATCCCATCATGTTCTGGCCATACCTAAAGAGATCTGCCACACAGTGAAATTTCTGCAAAGTAGCAAAGGAGTCATTACTTCTAGTAAATGACATTACATCAAGTTTCTAATTTCATTTTGAGAGTTTTCTGGCATTTAGTTTGCAGATTTTTTTCCTGTAAGTCAATACAAAATTGGTAAGTATTAAGAATCATCTAATCCTGGAAGAATTAAGCAATCATTTACTAAATTCTAGCCAGAGAAGCTCATGCTTGTTATAGAGATCATGCTGTCACAGTCTTTCTTAACCATGATTTCACTCTATCTTCACGATAAATTTGCTTTCAACTGGAAATTAAAAATTGACTAAGAGAAATATAAATGAGAATTGCTAGTAAAATCAGTTATATCATGCTGTGTGATTAAGTAAAGTCTAATAAAACTACCTTTTGAACTGCTGATGAAGACATCTTTCTGTTTAAATCAGGAGCGATAATCTCAAACCTTTATTTCCAAATAATATAAAAAAATCTTTTTCTGCTGTTGTCTGTCTGGAAATGTAGCTAAACACTTTTTAGAATAAAAATTGTATTTTGGTATGCATGTAAAAAAATATCATCTCTCTATGTAACATTTTTAATTTCTGTGGATGAATTCACCCCTACATATATTTCATTTTACATCTTTACTATCTATAGATCCATATTGGAGAGACATACCTACAAAAAATACAAAGGCAAGCAAAGAGAAATCAGAATACAAAATAAGAAAGCAAGGATTCACTTGTCTTAAAAATCATTTTATCTTGAAATAATTTGGAGTGGGGTTTATTTTTATTTTTCTAATTTAACTTTTATTTGAAGACCCCTCTGAAATTGTTATCATCTGTGCTGTGCAACGTCTTCTAGAGGTGTCTGTGAAAGTAAACATTGTTGGGATTTGGAACTCTTCTTTCTTCTTGTTTTTCTGCCTTCTCCTTCCTATCATCTACACATGATCAGCAAAGCACAGGTATCCCCTATTTTTCTGATTTTGATCCATACATTAATTTCTGATTTTAAGAATGACTCCTACCTTCTCAGGTCATCTTTTTTTAACTGAATATATCTTAATGTATTTTAAATAACCAAAATGTGCTTTTCCTACATCATTCTTTCAGAACATTTTTTCTTGATGTTATTGTTCTGCTAATAAACAGAAATTATTAGCTTTCCCCTCAAAACCAAATTTTATTTTTATAAGGTTTAGTTCAAGGTAAATACTAAATACATGATTTTTAAATTTAGTGAATTCTGTAAATTATTCAGATGGAATTTTAAATTTTAGGGACTAGTGGGAATAAATATGTGTCAGGAACTAAAATCAAAACACAATATTTATTTCTTCATTTGAAAACAAAAGAGAATTTCAATTAAACACTTTCAGGGCAGAAAACTAGTTAATTAAATATGCTACATTTCTTAATCATCAGTGCAAACTCTGTGAATTAGACGGAATAACTAAAAAGGAAAAAAAAAAGACATAGTTTCCAAGGTTGGATAATACTTCATATTGCAAATGGTGCATATGTAGGACTTTTATTAGGCATTTAATATAGCTGGATCCTACTGTTCCATCTGATCATTACTAGTTAAATAAAGGATGCTAATATTAAGACTGACTACTTAATTAGCACTATCTACTTTATGATGAGATGCCAGCCTACCAACAGCAAATGACTTGTGAAGATGATATTCAAATAAAACAATTAGGTGGTTTCATAAAGCTTTGAGGCTGACATTTAGGCAGATTCTCATGACCATAAAAACTCTGAACACACACAGGCAGAGCACACAGTATGATCTAGCCATGAAATATATACTTAAACCAAAAATTGTTTTGGGAAACATGTTTGGGAAATTTCATGATCCACCTCAAGGTGAATGGAACACATATTAATGCTTAAATATTAGAAGAAAATTTAACTACCCATATATTGGGCTGAATTTTACTACATTAGGCTATTTGATATGGACTCTACCAAGATGTGTCACAGTTTCCCTACATACACTTCATAGAATGAATTATAGAATCATAGAAGGGCTTGGGTTGCGAGAGACCTTAAAGGTCATCTCATTCCAACTGCCCTGCCATGGGCAGGGATACATTTCATTAGACCAGGCTGCTCAGAGCTCCGTCCAGACTGGCCTTGAACACTTCCAGGGATGGGGCATCCACATTTTCTCTGGGCTAACTGTGTCAGGGCCTCACCATCCTGACAGTATCTAAGTCTATTCTCTTTCAGTCTAAATCAGCTGTCCTTTCTCCTGCCACTGGATACCCTTGTAAAAAGTCCTTCTTCAGCTTTCATGTAGGTCCTCTTTAGGTACTCCATTCTCCTTCAAGGCTGTATTTGGGCTTGGAGTTGCCCCAAGCCAGGTTCTGGTTTTTGTCCTTGTCCTTGTTGAACTTCATGAGGTTCACATGGCACCAACTCTCAAGCCTCTCAAGCTCCCTTTTTCTGGCATTCCTTCTGCCCAGAATGTGGATTGCACCACACAGCTGGGTGTTTTCAGTAAACTTGCTCAGAGTGCACTGATCCCACTATCCATGTTACTGAAATAGAAGTTAAAGGGCCACCCCTAATACCAAACCCTGAGGAACACCACTTACCACAGATCTCCACTTGGATATTGAGCCATTGACAGCAGCTCTTTAAGTGCAAGCGTCTAAGCAATTCCTTATCCACCGAGTGGTCCATCTGTGAAATCCATGCTTCTTCTCCAGTTAGAGAAATATCATACTTGCAAGCAGCAGCAATCCTGAAATCAGTTTTATGGGGTATCTCAGTCCAACCATGGGTCCAAGCTTCCTGGCCCAGGTCTGCTGCCTAGTAGTGGGCTTGGAGCTTGGGATCCTGAATCCTCCCATTCCAGGATGACTACAAGACAATGCTGATGAATTTTATTACCTCAACATCAAAGGAAACCTCATTTCCTTGCAGGAATCTGTTCTGCCTCTGACATCCTCCTTCAGCCAGTTTAATCCCTTCTTGTGCCTGGCCTTGTTACTGCCAGGTAATTTGTGCCAGATCATAAATTCCCACAACTGAGTAGATGCAGTTAGAATTTCCCTTTCAATCTTCTTGGAGTTTTACAAGTGTTTAATACACATTACATCTTTTCAGGAAAAGAGCAGTCCAACAAATAAGGATCCTGGTGTTTGATGATTTTTGAAGAGTTTCATGCAAAATTCACTGAAGCTGAAGAATCTCAGGATAACTACCTCGAAGGAAATAGTTAACTGACTTTGAAAAATCCCTGTGTACCACAATGAGTTACTAACTTCAGGAAAAGGTTTGTTTGCCTAATGTAAGAATGGCATCTTACCTCACTGTAGCACTGGCATGGTGGTTGGCAAAGGATGTGTAGTGCTGTAGTAAACTAAATAGAAACCAGGGTACTGTCTTTGATAGGACATATTTTACCCTGTGTCCTAGGGTGACTATGGTGCCTGTATCCCCAGTCGTCTGTTCTGTGTGTGCTGTGTGTTCTGTACCTTTAAGACTGATTCTGAGAGTGAGCAGGGAAGAAGACGCCTGCAGTTTGTTTTGAAAAAACACTTTTCACTCCTCCTCACTTTTTTTTTTCTTAGTCGTCCTTGGTGTGTTTCGTCAGAGGCACGGACAGCAGGGAGAGAGAGAGTTTTTTTTTTCCCTTTTTAGTTAGTCTAGCTAGCTGAGGCAAAAAAGCTTCCTGGACTGTTTTTTTTTCTTTTCCCTTTTTTCTTGGGACTGTTTAAATCTGCTCTGGACTGAAAACCCAGTGGAGCACCTGTGGCCCACTGGGCCTGGACCTCGGCATTTTCCAGCACCGAAAGAGACTGGGACTGATAAGAGGCTGAGAGAGTTGAGCCGATTCACGGCAAGGACTTCTCTCAGTTTTGCCATCTCTCTTCGGACCAGCAAGAGGTTTTATTGTTTCATATTATTCATTCCTTATACTTGTGGGCAGTTTGTTTGTTAAATAAATAGTTTTTTCCACTTTTCTCCAAGGAAGTTCTTTTCCCAGACCGACTGGGGGGAGGGGCCATTTAGGTTTTGCTCTCCAGAGGAACCCCCATTTGGAGGTTTCCTCCCAAATTTGCCCTAAACCAGGACACCCTGGTAGGACACAGTTAACTGGAAGAAGAAACGGGAATAATTCTGCATCAGCAGTTTTGTCTGCATTTGAAATTTAAACTCAAATGATGGAAATCACTTACCTTTTCTCAAAATTTAAATTTGAGGCAATCTATTTTCTTATATTTCAAAACCTGCACAATTAATCCTTTTATATAATTAAAAACTTTTCAATTAAAACCAATCATAACCTAAGTTACAATATACATTTATTTGGTCTGAATTGTCTCTTTGCATCTGTCAAAATGCCACTGTCTCTTAGATCTTCATATCTCATACTCCTTTTTCTTCTGCATTCCTAAAATTAGCAAAAAACCCCCCCTAAATTTAGTAAAAAATTAAATAATTAAAAATACAACAAATTATATCAAAACGAGTACATGCATTGGTTCCACAGTGTAATCTTTCCTTTGTACAATACCAGCCCACTGTCAACCCAGCCCACTCCAACCCATTTTGATTCAACACAATTAAGCTTGAAAATTTGAGTTGGAAAGTGGTAAAATATCTCATCATACAATGAAGTTTTGTTAGGATGCAAGTGTTATCCCAGGATGTTTTTTTTTTCACCTCTCGGAGTCACTAGTAGTACATATCAAAGTGATGTAAATGTTTCTTGAGGAAGTTTCCCATATAGGGTAGAACTTCTAAGAATACAACCATTGCGTATTTTCCCATTCTGAGAGAGTGACAGAAGGTTTTAACATGAGAAGACTGAGAGATTCTTCTCTAAATGACATTACAATTAATAGTAAAGACTTCTTAATGTCCTGCACTGAAAAAAAAAAGTATTTATAGATGATATTATTGCTTTGAAATACTCTCTTTCAAAAACAGGGTGGAAGAAACATACAGGTGACATTGAGGAGATATAATATTGTCATTTTTATATTATTCATTAAGCCTTGCAGTATACTTCTATTACTAAATTACTTCAGTCTTTCATTCAGATATTTTTTAGTATTATGTAGTGTGACAGATGCACTGGGCCCCTTAACCAAGGAAGCAGCAGCTTGATACAGGTTTCAAAGGAGGTAAAATCCTAAACTATACCTGTGCAAAGCATTCCTCTAGGAAACCCACAAAGGAGCAGAGTGAGCCAGTGAGCATTCATGCTCATGAGCTTGGAACACTGATCACAAGGTTAGCACATGAATAGTGTGTGGCTTTTCCAAGACTCATTTATTGAGGAACAAAGAAAATTATGGACACAAGAAGTCTTATGGATACTTCTCCCATTGCACGCAATTTAACTATGAGCCATCAACTCATCCACTCTATTTTGCAGATATTCCTGCCCAAGGGAGCATTTGACCTATTTTCTAGGCAGTGTGGCTGCACGGTGGTATTCTTCCCTGAAGTTAGGATGCTTCTCAGGGCTCTCTTCCAGGTGGAGAGACTTTGTAACAATGACAGATTTTTGGACGAGTCCAGTTTGAGTTCTCTCTATATTGTAACTCTACTGCATGCCAGACGACTCATCCTTTGAGCAGGCATGCCTCTTGAGACAGGAGATTCCTTACTTGAATTTAAGAGATTCTTCCATCCTCAGAACAGAGAGATCCTTAGTAAGTGACTGACAGCACATTGAATTCATGCTATAGAAATCCATTCAGTCAATATTAACTATTTCAAACCTTGTATAGATAACTCCTTTAGATGTAAACCTTTGTGCAGGTTTATATATTTATGATAAGGCAGTGAAACCTCTTCCAAATGCAATACTTCAAAAAGAATTTTTTAGACAGTGCATCCAGTACTGTTCTGTATTTCAGGCCATCTGTACTGCCTCAGTATTTTCAGAGTTGATTTCTTTTATACTGTCAGATAGATAAATAAATAGATAGATAAACTTGAGTTGAACATTCATGAGCATTTCAGAAAGTGTCCGCTGGAAAAAATCAGCATGAATTCTGCTTGAAACATGTGCTATTAGTGATTTTGCTTCAAATATGAATTTATTAAGGAACTCACCTGTGAAATAGTCTACAGCCTAAAAACATCCAATTATTATAATGTAGGTTTTCACTTCGAGACTTTTTATTGTGTGGTTCTGATTACTTTACAGAACTCCTATTATAAATTTCTGCAGACACACTTGTTCTTTGTTCTACCATTCAAAGCACTGGTCACCAAAACAGTGTAACTGTAGCTATCCATCCAGGCAAAAATCACTCATGCAGTACGGATTTCAGGAAGACTAAAAAAGAACTCAGTGGGCCTGAATTTTGTGTAGACATGTTCTTGAATAATATTTTCTACCTAGTTTTACTCTAACTCCTGCAACTTAATTGACACATGTATTGAGATTAGCCTAGTAGGGGGCAATTTATTTTGAACAAGAATTCTTCAGTGAATCCTAACCAATAATCAGGCCAAAATGCTTCTGAATAGTTTTCTCTGTGACAACAGATCTGCAAAGCAAAGAGTGAATATTTGTTAATGTGGATTTAAACTGGACATTTGATACCTAAAGAAAAAAAAGCAGGATGGTGAATGCAGCAGAGGATACGTTTCTGAGGAATGAAGTCAGTAGATTGCAAGTGACAGGTTCAATTACTTGTCTGTGGACCAGTGACACATCTGCCTTTAACTCTGAGAAATGGGCAGTGGAAAAGGGATGAATAACTCTTAAGATTTGGAGAAAATATGTAACCATTCAGGCAGAAAATTAGCAATTACATTTTGTGCCATCAGTAATAAGTATTTCAACAAAGATCTTAGGTTAACATCAGACCGTGTGACAGTATATCAACCATTACACCTGTGTTCAATCAGCAAGCACATCCCTCAATGTGATACTGAGCTGCTTAGTTCAAATGTAACTTGTTCAATGATAAGTAAGATGGCTGACATCTGCTACAAAAGTATTCAAAAGCAATTTATTTTATAGTCTTGATGGTCACTGTTGAAAGGTTTTATTTCATTTTGTTAAATCTATGCATTGATAATTTATCTCCATGCTCTTGTTCTGAAACCCCATCCTATTCGTCTCAAACACACACTGTCACATATGCCCCTCATAAACTACTACAAATAGATAATTATGTTACACATGCAAGCAATATATTTGCTAGTAATAACTATGCAAGTGATAAATCAACATACTGAATTCAGAAAAATGGAACTTGTTTTTCACCTCACTATGAAATCTAAAGTCATTATATGGAAGCTAAGTTCATTATCATTATTAGGCCATGAAAGAATAAAATTTAGTGTCAAAAGCCAATAGACGACTGTCTGATCAATGTAAAATAACATTAAAATAAGACAGTTTTAAAAATTCTAAAAATATGCCTCTGTTTTCACTTTTTAAGCTAAATATTTTTGAAGGAATCTCAAAAGCTGCTGAGAATGTTTTCATCAGTTTTCTTTAGAAATGAGAATGTTTTCATTAATTCACAGCACAAAAAATTCTACCTATATAAGGTATGTCCTACCTAAGCCAAGGACAGAAACAGTTTTTTCATTCTGGATGGTTTTCAATACTGTTTTTTCAGGTGTTCTTTTTTGGGCTTGGTTTGTTTTTTGGTTTTTTTCTTGGTGTGTAGTTTGGAAGTTTTTTTTCATTTTTTGTTATTAATTCCTACTCTTAAAGTCTTTCAGGACATGCTCTTATTGCTGGCAGAAGTGAGTTTGTAGCTTTTGTCATCACACCAGGCTAAATCTAAAACACACTTTTTACTACACCCATAGCACAGAGGCAATTCCAGCTATTTGTCTGTGGGACTCGTAACACTACTCAGGTATTCCAAGCTCCACACTATTACAGTTTCATTGACAATAACCTTGCATAGAAGTATCATCAAAGCATGTTGTGCAGACTTACTCTCAGTACATCATTAAAGTATGTTGTGGAGACTTACTCTCAGTATATTGCTCTCTGAACACATCTGAATTTGTTTGGCATGAACTGGGGATCACAAAAAGGAAAAAAAACCCAAATAAACAAAAACCTAAAACAAACTAACAAAACAGAATGTAAGCAAAGAAATGCATGGAACAAATTTATTTCACAGAGAGGTGTAAAACACTCTAATCAGCAATCCTAATCCCAGTATTTATGTTGCTCTTAGATTGCCCCACAGGAAAAGTTCTTACACACACTCACCACATTCCTTTGAATTTGAGGAAATGCAAGAATTCCAACTGTTCTTTTCCTGTTCAAGTGTAGCAGATAACATTAAATCACCTGAGGGATATTTCTTCACTTGACTTGTACATACTCCTATTGTCATCATGCATGTGAAGCCACAAACTAAAAACAATAACAAAATTATCTTTTTGCTGATATAGCAATCCAGAACAGAATTATGAGCATTATGTCTCTCAAAAAGCTGAGTATGTTATGACAAATACACCTAGATCTTTCCCTTTATAAAGGAAATCTGGGAGGTTTTTTTAAATTTGTTTATTTTTATGTCTAACAGCCTATCTCTTTTGTTTGCAAATGCTGCATTGATCAATCCTCTAAAAAAATTTCCCACATGAACATTGTGATTTGTATAATAAATAACAATTTTATCCATTTGTATTGAAGTAAAAAAGGAACTGATTTTTGAACAAGTTAAAATGTGCAATAACAACAGGCAAAGAATTTTGGAAATAAAAGCTTTGGGTTTTATATATTGTATATTTCTAGAACTGTTTTCAACTAAAATTACATTTATATTAAAATGTGTGAATACAAAATAGCAGAAGCTGTGATCCTTTGAAAAAAATCTTAAAAATGGACTTTTTCTAAGCTTACCTTATTTGCCTTTCAGATTTAGTTTGTTTTAGAAATATAAAAGTTATGTTTTTTCAGTATCTCAATTTCAATATTTCTTTTTGCAAGAGAAATATTGACTAGAAAAAGTAGGCTGATGTCTACAAGCACTAGGATAATCTCAGATGGGATCCAGTATTGGTGACTTAATTCCCAAACCACCTTGACGTTAGTCTTTTGGTTTGTCTACCTGACGACATCTTCCAGCACAACATCTGTCACACAGAAAGTGTCTTTAAGGACTTATGAATTTTTGTCTACTGCCTTGCTGATTTTACCTTGCTTCTTGCTATATCTGTGTGATGCGTAAGTGCAGATGAGGGGGGCACGTTATCACTACAGATTTATAGGTATTCACCTTTCCACTAGAAACTGGCAGTTACAAAAACTGCTTCTTTTTCTACCATTTCTTTTTCTACCATTTCAGCAGCTCAAAAGGAGTGGTACCTGAAATGACAATGCCACTCACTATTTCACACAAAATCTTTCTTTGTAGACAGTTACTTATTCAACTTTGTTTTTCTAGGTGTGATTGGTCAGAGACTCTTTCTCAGCTGGAAAAAAATCCTCTTTGAGCTCTGCCCAAGAATGTACAAAAGTAAATGCCATTCTTTTGTTGCTCACAGTATGGAAAATTTCCCGATTTATAGACATCAAATCCAAGAGTTTCAGCCAAAGATAAGTTCATCCTGGGGAAAAAGTCATGCTGAAGACAAGTGTCACAAAAGGGAACCCACCAAACTGTTTCAAGTCAGACTTTCAGGTTTAGGGCACATTCAATCTTCCAAACAGTCTCTTGACTGGGAGAGGATTAAAAAAGTAGGTGAACCTTCCTTTCCATTTTATCCATTCTTACTGTTCTTTGCCAAGGTTAGAAGAAATTAAACTATAGGTGTTCATATTTCTTCCTACACATATATTGTCATGTATTATTATATTTTAGTGCTTTGTGTGAGACTGTTGAAGTAATTTAGCTTTCTTATGGAAAAAAATATTTATCAAAAAGCTAATCTTGAATTATAGAGCATTCGAAGAAACTGCCTAAAAAATTATATATCAAATTGATAGTTAGTTCCCTTTGCTCACCATCAGAGACTGGAACAGCTGCCTCCTTGGTCTGCAGATCCAAGCACCTTTCAACTTTATGAAGAGAAAATAATAGAAAGCCATTAAAATCCTCATACATTCTAGAAGTTTGTACTTTTATGTGCAAAAATTTGATGGTATAATGGCATTAACATTATATTGTACAGGTCATTATCCAATTATCAGGAAAATGCCAGTGTGTTGCACCATGCACTTCTAATACACGCACAATCCCCTCAAAACCTGCAGCAATACTCTCTGGAAAGCTGAGTTGAGGACACAGACATCTGTTTTCTTCTGGGTGCCAGCCTGCATTGCCCAGAGCAGCTAACACCAAGAGTCAATGTTCCAGCCTTTTCAGGGCACCACCTTGGACACAGATGGCTCTGCATGTGCTTGCAGACATATCTTCTTCTGTTCCTCTCTGTAACTTCCATAGAGTCCATGTTTCAACCTAATTTCAACTCATCTCAATGCAGTTTCTCTAATGCAATAAACTTTTGTTTTAAAATGTTTTTTTGCCTGAAATTTTTCTCAGTTATCAGATGACCTTTCCACTCTCACTCCCACCATTCATAATTGCGGTGGTAAGACTTCTACATGAGATACAGCCTCAGTCATCTACAGCCAGATAATAAAACGAACAAGTTTTCACTTGATTAAACACATATGAATATGTGACATAGAGTAACACATCTGCCCTTTCATCTGTCTAGTGTTGAAAAAATTGAGGGTCTGCTTCTCTCATTTCTATACAAGTCAGTGGGTATGGGATTGTGATCCATCAGTAAGTGATTTATAAGCCTTTATCAGCTTTTGCTAAGATGCTTATGATGCGTAGCTAACAAGTCATAACAGAGAGGAAGGACAGAAACACTGCTATTAATGCAGTGCACCAAAACCCTACTTCAGCATGGGAAAATAAAACTAAAACTGACAGTATAAACCAGATTGTACGAGCATGAATAGCTGTTTAACCCTCTTGTTATATAGGTAAGAAATATGAATCTGTAATGTATCTGCAGTTCTCTCAAAAATTGCTCTTCCATATGATTGTATCAATACATTGTTTTCTTCCATCAGACTTTATTTTCTGGAATCAAAGATGACAATTCTAAAATATTCAGGTTGATAATACAGGATGTTTTGCTATAAACTACGTTATTTATTCTGCTTTTATTTAGCTTTTTATTAACTAAGACTAAGTTTAGATCCACAGCATGAAGACTGGAGCAGACACCAGAAGGTCACACAGAGAACTGTGGTTTCTGAGTTGTGTGCAAATGTTCTCCATGAGGTCATACCAGCTGGTGAGATGTAATGGGACAGAATGAAGAGACAAGGAACAAAACAGAAGTTTTCCTTTATTCTTCATGGAAAAATCATAGACTGATACAACACTTTGGTTGGAAGGGACCTTAAAAATCGTCAAGCTCCAATCCCCCTGGGACACTTTCCATTAGACCACATTGGTAAGAACCCCCTCAGCCTGGCCCTGAACACTTCCAGTGATGGAGCAGCCTGGGCAACCTGTGCCAGGGCCTTACCACTGTCACAATAAAGAAATGTTTCCCAATATTCAATATAAACCTACTGTCTTTTGCTTCCCTTGTCAAAAGTCCCTCTCCAGCTGTCTCGTAGTCCCCCTTCAGGTACTGGAAGGCTGTCCTAAGGTTTCCCCAGAGCCTTCTCTCCTCCAGGCTTAACAACCCCTAAACTCAATACCTGTTATCATAGCAGAGGTCCAGAACTTCCTGATAATCTTATTGTCTTTCCTCTGGATTAGGTCCAGCAGATCCATGTCCTTCTTATGTTGGAGACCCCAGAGCAGCATGCAGTAATGTAAAAAGACATATTTAGCCAGTGCAATGCAACAAAAAATATAGATGAAACATGGACTTCTAAGTGTGAAACATCTACATAGATATTTTTTTCCATATGAGTACTTTTCCCTGGCAAATAATTTCAAGCACCATTCTAAGAAATTCACAGGATTTTGCTACATATCTTGGCAACCACTTTCATGGAATATATTACCAATTGCTTAAAATTTTAATTCCTAACTTCAGTAAAACCCACTTTTGTGATAATGAGCATGCATGACATCACTTTTATGAGTATTTTCATTCATTACATGTATTCTGTATATGAACTGTAGGATGTGGTGCCAGCTCATATACGAGGATGCAGCTGAAACCTACATCATACAAATATGGTGTAGTCAACAAAATCCAAAAGTTCTCTAAGAAGGCTCTATGAAAGATTCCTGAAGATTAGTCAACTAAAGGTTTCTTGACACCCCTGCAAGAGCAGAAGACAAAGACAGATAATTAACTGTTGGCTGTCAAGTAACATTGCATACCCACAGAATTAAGCTCTTCCTTCTAGAATTATCTGTTACATGATTCTAACCTCAGGAGGATTAAAATAATTAATAAGCACTGATGGGATGAAAAATTCTCTCAAATCTCTCCCTGTGTTGGAGCATAAAGGCTGCTTTAAAAGCAAAAAAACTCAGTTACTTCTGTGTTTAATTGTTGTCAGGTGACCAAATCCTTTTAAGTGTAAGTAGCTTATCTTGGCTTATCATGGTACCTCTATCACTTGTAATCTTTCACAAAGAATGACAGTTAATTTCTTTTCATTTGCATTTCTTTGTCACGTTACCATGTAATTCCCAAATATGTCTGGGTGTTTCTTTCAGTAATGATAAATTTTAACTTTATAACCCACTATTTGAAAGCAGGCACTAGAACTTTTACTTTATTAATAAAAGAAGAGGATTTTGTCCACCTCAACAATTCCCATGCTTATACTAAAGACACAGATTTTCCATTAATCCCTATTCTTTTATCATGGTACTTACTCTTTTCTGAAATACAAAGCGTGATGTCTCACGAATGCCTTTCTCCCATCATATCAATCAGTTACGCCGGCTGATTATGTACTCCGTGCTTTCTTTCACACTTTGCATTAAGTACTCATTAATTCCCTGATTTTACTCTGTTCTTAATTTTGGGTTTTATCCAGAAAGGCACTTAAACATGGGCTTATTTCCCTGACTTCAATGAAACTACTTATGCACTAGTTCCGTCCTTGCTGGTACAGGATGTGTAACCTTCTGGTTATAAGCCTTCATTTTTAAGCCTGTTACAGCTATGAATAATTTATCTCTTTTAATTTATCATTCACTTCTTAGACTCTAAATATGTAAAATACTCCACAGTCTCCTTTGTATTTCAGAATAAACACAAGTTGCTTCTTCTTTTTTTATAACACATGGATTTATTGCCTAGACAAAACAAATACAAAGGGTTATTTTCATTGAATTATTTAATAAAGGCATAAATAAAAGAAATGAAACATTTTTCTTTGATCAAGTGGATATGCTTCTCAAAAGACCAGAAGCAGCCATACATAGATTTGAGTACGACATATGATGTACTGACAGCAATTCATTATCATCTCAATAGCATCTTTGTTACCATCTTAACTGCTTGGCACAAATTCGAAGAAAGTTGAAGGCCTTCACCCAATTTATAGATGATTTGTCAGCATCAAAAATCCACCAAGACAACAGCTGATCATTTCAGGAGACAGTCCTAGAGCTTAGCATTTCACTTTTCTGTTCAATGCTTCTGAGTGTAGTCAACTAGAAATAGAATGAAAAAGAGAAGGAAGAAAACAGTGGTAGGTAATATTTACTTGTTTAATCATTAATCAGAAACTCATTGATGATACTTCTAAAATTTCCTCTCTGAATTTATCTTTGATTGAAAAAGCAAAAAAGCATATCTTTCCTTTTTTCTTGTCTAGATAGGTTATGTACCTTACTCTTGGCAGACTGCAAACAATGCAGCTTGCATGGGACATATCAGTTAGATTCTAAACAAATGTTTTAGACATTCACACGTTGTAAGTCTCATAAATTTCTTAGAGACAGACATAACAATAGGTTTACTTTACTGAGTTTTTCTGTTTTATTTGAGTTTCAGGGGAGATTCACTGCCCATGAAAACTGATAACTCAGAGGAGCATTTACAGTGACACAAGATTCACTGAGGTCTGACTGGTTTCCATGAGAATAAGAAAAAACAATGTACTAACATACAGTTCAGAATTGGTATTTGTCACAGAGATTAATTTGGTATCCTTTGTCTACTGCTATATAGATATGGTGGGTTTTAATTTTTGTATGCCTTATGTTCCTATAAAATCATGTGCTACAGGAATAGATCGAGTTGAACCAATCCCCAATGTTAGGCATGTAATGTGCTATGTGTCAACAGTTAAATTCAGGCTTATTCATTTCAGCAACACTATAGGCCCACTGACCCTTTTCCTTTCCACTTCTTTCAAATTTTCTTTATTTATTCATCTGTTTCCCAAATAACCTTTACAAAATTCTCAGATTATTACAAATAACCTTTATAAAAAACAAGTAACTGATCATGTCCTCTGGGGAATTAACAATAAATTCCTTACATACTAATATGCTTTGTAGACTAGCCATGTACTGTAATGATGGGAGGAATTTATCTTAGAATAAAGACTTCTGATTTATGTTTGTTTGTTTGTTTGTTTGTTTACAGTTGAATTTTATCTCTATATCCCTTTCTCAAACTTACAAAAACATCAATCTAGCACTTCATGATTAATTAGATATTTAACAATACATTACACAATGCATTTGTTTTCCAAATTAAGCCTATTTCTAGACTATCTGCTGCAATAAAGGGGAAAAAAAGGCTATCCTTCCATTCTTTGAGCCTATATATAAGAGGAGGCTAAATGATGTAAATATAAGAAGATGATTATGCAGAGTCGGAAAATACTAACTCCCACTACTTCTTTCCCCAAAACCGGTGAACTAATACTCGAAGTTATGACCATGCAGTTATAATTTTAAACCTACTGTAAATACTTATTTCATTTTCTGGAAGTTCAAATTCAAATTATATACAGATACATGTAAGGCTAATTTCATAGGAAAGTAGATGTTAAGTCATGGACATCTGGAATTTAAAATAATTTTAACTAGTCTCTCAAAGTAAATTGTTAGCATGGACAGTGCTATTACTGAATTAGATTTTCCACATGGTTTTAGAGCTCCCACACCATACAGAAAAAGCTTAACCTTTGTTACATTTATTATGTTAGTACATCAGCTCTTTAGAGATAGAGTTTTTGATCACTTGGTGAAGTGAGAGATTTCAGTCTGGGCTTTGTTGCTGGACCTATAACATCAAAAATGTTAATAGGTATAGAATGCATGAGGTGGGATTAATTTCCCCTGAAAGTTAATTTGTATAACTCCTGTAAAAGATAATGTAAGAATATGGGAAACATCCTTTTATGAGACAGTTTGTGAAGGCATAAACTTTGTCTTGGGGATATATCAGCTTATTGCAACTTCTCTTTCTGTTTATTATAACTTAATTTGTGAACAAAGAGCATTCTGAAGATAAAGTGCCTATTATACTTTTTAAGACTTCAAAAATAGCATGAAAGCTCTTTGGAAATTTACTGTTCTTGGTGAGTAATTCTCACAAGAGAAAACCAAAGCTTTTGGGAGCTATTTCAGAATGTGCTTGGCTGTGTACGTTTTCTCCTTTCACAGCTGACTTTGTAAAACAGACTCATTCTTTCATTAGGAAAAAAGCATGTAAATTTTATTCAGTTTTACTATACTTCCTCTCTTATTCTGTTCATATCCAATGTTTTAAAGTATTAGGTCTTACTATAAATTTAGTTTGAGAGTTGATATGAAGTAATTTGATTGCAGTTTTCAAATTTTACGTAGAGGTCAAAACATCAGAAGTATAAGGTGCTTATTCAGTGACTGTTAATTCAACCTCATGTTTCCAAATCGCATTTGCAGTTATGATTTGTTATTAAATTTAGAGTGGATTGTGAGAAAGTTCTTAGTTAAAAAGGTTTAATATCCACTATTTTTGAAAGGGATGCTTGATTCTGTGCAGGTCATCAAACATGTTTGGTCTTAAAATTAGGCAATACCAAAAAGAGAAAATGGTATATGTAGTAAAGAAAGGAAAATAAAGGATCACTCAATTCCAACCAGCTGAGTTGGAAGAGACCCAGAGGGATCACTGAGTCCAACTCATGATTCTGCACAGGACCATGTGCCTGAGAGTATTGCACAAACACTTCTTGAACAGGCTTGATGTTGTGACCACTACCCAGGGGAGCCCGTTCCAGTGCCCAACCACCCTCTGGGGGAAGAAGCTTTTCTTGATATCCAAAAAAACCCTCACCTGAGTCAACTTTAGGCCATTTCCTTGGATCTTGTCACAGGCCAACAGAGTGAAGAGATCAGTGCCTGCCCCTGCTCATACAGCTGGAATGAGGAAGTATGATACTTGTATAGGTGCCTCCTGGTAACTTTATACATGTTACTGCGGTTTGTGATCTGGGATCCAAAGACAACTGAACATAAGCACTGGCTAGAGACTTTGCTGAATATGTGCTTAGAAGTGACTAGAGGACATAAGTGGCAGAAAATTTGTATAATGCTAATCAAATATTCTTGTTCAGTAATAGATACTCTGAGAAATACCCATCTTTAATCTGGATGTATTCCACTGATTTCTTGGCAGTGATATCAGTGGTGGCAGTGTTCTCCTTTTCAAGGGATAGAGTGTTAGCACAGACTAGTTCACAGCCCTCAAGAGTCTCTGAGTATGAGAATGTGCTCTATGTCATTCAGTGTTTTGTATCATAGAAGACTTCTCTGGTTGCTCTGGAGAGGTGATGCCATACTGAATATCACAGAACACGCTTCTATTACCAACTACATTTACCTTTCCACACAGTTTGTTATATTCCATCTGTAACTTGCCTCAGCCTCTCAGATCCCCAAGTAACCTCCATAAAACAGAGGTGAAAGTTGTGACCAGCCTCTGACCTCCCCTGAGGGGCCTTCCTAGATACTGGTTGCCCTTTTTGCCCTGAGAAATCCCAGTGAACTCTAAAGGGATGGACATATAGCAAGCATCCATGAATTCAAGGGTAGGTCTCAAATATCTCCTGGAACCATTTGTTTTATTTTCATGCTGATTTAAACCATGTTACTTTTGTGATTGTAATTCGTCTGTTTCACTAAGGCTAATGTCTCTGCTCATCTGCAATAACAGTCCAAAGTAATTCTGCATTTGCATAGCTGGTAATTAGTACAAGCACCATTATCATCGGGTTGGAAATTACTCAGAATTCAAAAATCTGCCTGATTTATTTAGCAGGAAAAAATTCAGGAATTACAGCTAATAGCAGCAGCTATATCTGAGTGAAAGACAGCGGGGGAGAACTGCATTTTTTCCTAGCCAAACAGTGCTAAAAAGAGATGCAGAAAGTGACCATTCTCATGCAGATCTCAACTATCATGACAGCTTAGATGAATCAGTGACTACTTGTCTTCTGCTCTGTAATTTAAAACATGTTAGTTTACACAGTGATCAGCTAATTAAAAACTTTTCTTTTTTCTCTTCACATTACAGATATAACATCTCAAGCGTCTTATAGTAGAGCTATTTTCTCAAGTATGATTCTATCTCCTGTTACACCCAGGTTTAAATTTTTGAAAGACTTTTTCACTTAAACCCTATGTTTAAGGAATAGAGAAGATTGTATCTTACTGATCTACTGCTGATATATGGCGTAAATTTTTTATTTTCCCATTAAGATTGTTTTATTCTCCTTCAGGGCTGAAGACCACTCAGTATCAAAACTCCAAAATCACCTCCATCCAAAGTCTAGATTATCATTAAATCAGTATGCTGAATCAGTAGGAAAACCACAAAGTCATCCAAAGAAAGATATATGGAATTACATTAAACAGAAGTGGAATTTTCCAACTTATTTAATGAAAAAGCATGGCTGAAAACACTTTCGATGGTTACTTCAAGTTTGCTGAAACCTTTTCAGATTCACAACTGTCCTCACCTTCCAGCTAAAAAGCAATCACTTACCATTCGTTCTGAAATGAAACAGAAACTTTATCGTCTTTAGCTAGAAAATAATTGATTATAATTTTATGTATCATTTAAGGGCCTTAACACACTATCTCATGTGCCTTTAAATGAAAGGAGTAAAATCACCTAATGTTTAAAAGCGATGGATGAAAATTCTATGAACTATTATATATAAAGAATAACAATGAACATTAACAATGGGGGAAAATGAACAAAATAAATACAAGAGCAATTTAGGTCTGAACAGAAATGTTTTGTTTTAAGCATTATTAAACAAAAACAGCTTCTGCATCTTATTCTTTATCTGTTCTAGAGGGTTCAGTTTTTTGGTGTTTTGAATATTTTCAACAAAGGTACACAATCACATTATCGTTTTACTCTACGCTTTTACATTACAGTCATTAAGTTGAAAAGGTAGACTACTCATCTTAAATTGATAATTTATGAGGGTATGTGTATCAATTTATATCAAATTTGATATGGATTGCCTAGGTGGACCTAACTTCATTCAGTTGAAAACCTCCATTTCCTCCTCTAGACGGTAGAAAGGGTTTAAATGAGAGACCAATTTATTTTTTTTTCCTGATAAAAAACATGAAGTGATTGTTTTATACTAGCTACTCAGAAGGACACATTTCTATCACAAATTTTCTCTGTAAAAAGTGTGGCCAAATATGGACAATTTTTCCATTCAGGTTTCATTCCCTTGCTTTCACTTCCTCTCTCACTCCTGCTTGGGCAAATCAATTCCCTTGGACGCAATTTGTTTCTGAGTTTCATTTAAAAATATTGGTGTGAATCAAGAACTCAGCATGCAACAAGCATTTTTATGCATCTGTCATAATTTTATGCCCACCTGAACTAATATGATTATTTCACCATTAAAGTTTTCATTTTAAATGGATAATTTATATCCTCAGTTATTTTTTTTCTAAGAAATAGTGCTAAAATATACATAAATTGATAAATGCCCTGATATTAAGAATGTTTAATATTCAGAAAACCTCTTGATTACATCTTTCATGTAACTGGTTAAATCTTGTATTTCTTTTTTTTACCATGCTTACTGGGAATATTTACTACTTGCTTTATCAGAAATAGATAATCTGAGAGTGATACATTATCAACAGAAAAATGTATTTTAAATGTGTAAACTTTATTTAGGCTCTTAAGTTTAAACCACACAAGTTACAGAAGTTTAAGATATAAACATAAAAGTAACATCTACATAAGAGAATTATTTTCTTTGAAAGCTAATTCTACAATAGAATTTCATACTTGAAACAAAGATATAAATTGCCTAATCAACTTGTCTCAAGTTAGACTAGCAAAGAAGAATTTGATCTCTTGGATTTATGATTTTGTTTTATCTGTCTCAGAACATTGTACGATCAACGGGAAGCAGTATTTTAATAGTAAGAACAAAGCATAGTACAAGCATGGAAAAATAAGAGGTACAAAAAATTACATATTCCAATGAAAGCCTGAGAGGATGCAGTATCAGTGTCAGAATATTAGAGAAAATATCAGTTTCAGAAGTAATTTGATTAATTCCTCTGAAACCGATTCTTCCATTAAATATGAAATTACCTGAAACACAAAACCACTTTTGACCACATGAAAAATCTATATGTGTGAATGACTACTGAGCTTTACAGAGTTATTGTATAATAGAAATTATGATATAATAATATTAAATAATATTGAGCCTTCCCTTTCAAATTTCCTTTATATTAATATTTACCACTCATAAAATTTCTAATACTGCACAAAAGTATTTCTATTAATTTTCTATTATATCTATAAAAATATTTCTATTAATTACAGCTTTAACCACAAAAAACCTTAGCCAGTAACCTTAAGTAGGAAAATAAATGTTGATAAATGTATGCTAGAGTTTTGTGAATAACACAAAATGGGAAGTAATTTGGACCTCAAGTCCAAAAATAGCTTGGAGGGGAGAAATCAGGTTTTAACTGGTTGCACGCATTAGCCTGAATGACTGTTTGACTCTAAATACTAGAGTCTACATTTGATTTACTATTACTCTAAGTAAACAAAGTTTTCTGATTTCATAAAAATAGTGGAGGTTTTATTTTCACTCACCCAAAAAGGAACAGAAAGGTAAGGAGGAAGTCAAACACAAAGCAAGAAAAATACATCAATCAAAACATGAACAATTTTGGTTTTAAAATTCAAGAGCTTAATGAAACACATTTGTTAGAAAAGACATCATTTTGCATGTCAGAATGCAGCCTTCAGTCTTGCACACCTAATATCTGCAAAAAAAAATCCCCAATATATCCGGAATTCTTCAGAATCTCTTGCACAATGTAACTACTGTTTAAAATTTCTTCAGCTTAAGCATTGAAACTATGAAAGCATTTTTAAGACCTTGCAGATGCTGATTGTCATCCTGATTACAGGCCCAATCATTACAGAAGAAAGACTCTCCGTAAGGAGCAAAATTTCTCTGTTCCTCTCACCCATAAAAGATTAAGTCTAGAGCAGAGTAGTATTTTCCTACTCTTTTCAGTGTCATAATGTGAAATTTCTGACAGCTATGATTCAGTTTTGTCCCTGGAGATTATTTGGCCTACAGAAACAAGGATTTAATATTTTTTTGTTTATGACTCCCATGATGTATTCTAATGAAAACGTCAGTCTAGTAACAGGATGGCCTGAGCTAGAAATATTAAAAGTGAGTTCACTGAAGTTTTCTTAGAGGTTTACAAATCATGACATTTCAAAAAGTATATTAAAAATGTAACTTACCAAATAGCAGTATTAAAAAATTATATTGTTTACAAATAAATGTTTTATAAGCCACTTGTTACAGTGACATTTAAAGAGATTTAATACCCAAGTGTGGTTACTACATTCACTGCAGTTTGGGGTGAAAGAAAAAAAAAATCAATAATTACTTATATCATGTAGAAAATTCTTCTATGAAATTGACTAGATGCAAATGTGAATTCTTTTAAAATAAACAAAAGATGGCATTTCCTTTCAGGAACCTTATTTTAAAATAGAATCCACCAAATCAATACAGTAATTTGTCCTTCAAAGATTCAAACCTGATCAGATTTTGCTTCAACAAAATTATGGATGGACATATATTTTTAAATCTCCATCCAGATAATGAGAAATTCTGTCTACCATTTTTGTCTCTTCTATATACGGTTCTCAATGCATTTAAAGGATTCTTGCAGGGTTTATCTTCTTGGTCAATTTTGAAAAAATTCAAAGTAAAGAGAAAAGTATTACTTCAAAAATAATAGTACTACCTCTGTATACTAAACAGTGGAGATTCACAATATTGCTTCACTGTATGTATACAACACCTTATTAAAAGCACATATCTGACTTAAAAGAATTTTCACATGTAGATTTGACACATGGTTCTATCTGGCTCTAACATGAGGTCCTTAACACAACCACAATTATAAAGAGGTTCTGTACTAACAAAATAGAGTAAAATAATTAAAAACCAAAGATGCTAGAGGAAGAGGAACTTTGTTTTTGCAATATTGCTCTTTTTTGATTACAGTACCTATAAGTATGCTCTTTATTTTAAAGGAAAGAAGAAGAAATGATGACATGAGGATTCAGTCCTACCTTACATTTCTTCTCTTTTTATTTTCCCAAATTATTATTTTATTTTTTAAAAACACTTTTTAAATGACGTTTAGTCTTCAGCACTTTGATCTTAAGCTGTTTTTAGACTCAGCTACAATAGTCTTATTGGTAAACCTAATATGTCTCAATGGAAATGAGTGAACTCACATCATCTAAGCCATTCTTGAGAAGTCAACTCTGAATTTGCACTTTACTGTCAGGCGGGAGACCACAGTTAAAGAAATTTTTTTTGTTTCTTATTGCCTTATCTTTAAATATTGCTCTGGACCTTTGCTCTACTAATTCTTCCACCTCTGAGTTTAAAAGCTTCAGCTAGCTCAGGAAAAGAATATTATTATCTCCAATTTGAGAGAATATATTTCAATTTCAAAACAACTTCAACTGAAAAGCAAAATAGCACAATTTTGGTGCATACTGTCAAAGATTTAGGGTTATTTCCACTATTTGCTTTATTGTTTCATCTTTTGTTCTGACTTGGTATTTAGCATATATATATCTTTACAAATGAAAAGCTCTCAAAATATTTGCAGTTGGAGATGGATTAAAAACCATTAAAAATATACATGCTGTATGTGGCATACTGTCAGTGATCTATGTAATGTGAAACACACTCCTATGTAACAGCATTAAAGAAATATTTTCAATCCACTGCTGTTTGTCTAGCTACTATCACCTCACTAGATGAACCACTGCCTCATTTTTCCACACTTGTATTTTTCCCTAGAAAATTGTGAATCTGGGTTCCTGTCATGGTTTAACATTGGCTCAATGTCAGGCACCCACAAAAGCCACTTGGTCACCTTTCCCTGTCAGGACTGGGCAGAGGAGTGAAAAAATTAACAAATGGTTCATGAGTTGAGATAAGGAACAGGAGAAAACACTTCAAGGGCAAAACAGGAGCAAATTAAAGTTGCAAAGTGAATTTATTACTAACAAAATCAGAGAAGGATAATGAGAAGTAAAATAAGCCCTTAAAACACCTTCTCCACTCCCTCGTTCCCACTGACAGCACAGGCAGACAGGGCATGGGGGGTTTGGTCAGTTCATCCCCGAGATTTTCTTCCGCTACTCCAGGAGAGGAGCCCGTCCCCTGTGAGCCCGTGGGGTCCCTCCCACCGGAGACAGCTCTCCGTGAACTTCCCTGGCGTGGCTCCACTCTCCCGAGCAGCAGCCAAACCCCACCTGCTGCAGCGGGAGCTGCCCCCACGGGCAGACAGTACTGCCGAAACTGCAGCCCCGGGTCTTTCTTTCCACGGGGGACAGTCCTTCAGGGACAGGCTGCTCCAGCCTGGAAGCAAGGCCCTCTTCTCTCCTCCGCGTCTCCCCGTGGATCACAGCCTGCTCCAGGCATCCACCTGCTCCAGCGTGGGCACCTCCCACACGGGCTATGGGTGGATCTCTGCATTCCCCATGGATCCCCACGGGCTGTGTGTGTATCTCTGCATTCCTGTGGATCCCCACAGGCTGCAGGGGCACAGCTGCTTCACCATGGTCTCTCCACGGCCTGCAGAGGAATCCTGGCTCTGGTGCCTGGAGCACCTCCTGCCCCTCCTCCACTGACTTTGGCGTCTCCATGTTGTTTCCCTCACATTTTCTCATCTCTTACTCTTCTCTGACTAGAAGAAAAAACTGTGCCCACTTTGTTTTGATTTTCTTCTTAAATATGTTATCCCAGAGGCATTACCAACCTCTCCCATTGGCCCACTTTGGCCAGCAGCATCTGAGGGATTGAGGGATGGATCTGAGGGATACATCAGGGATTGGCTCTGCTGGACATGGTGGAAGTTTCTGGCAGGTTCTCACAGAAGCCACCTCTGTGGTCCCTTGTTACCAAAAACCAGGCCATGCAAAAGCAATAGAATTTCTTACCAAAAACCAGGTCATGCAAAACCAATAGAGTTTTGTAGAAAGAAGCCATATGAAGTCAAGTTACTGTTTTAAATAAAGTGGTTCTTAAAAACTTTCTCAGTGATTGATTCAGCACACCGTAATGCTAGACTATTATTTTATTCCATTTTCAAGATGCTGTCCAGGATTACCAGATGAAAACTACCTGCAGACTGGATTTTATAGTTTAACTATTTAATATATGATACATAATCACTGAAATCATATCTTAGATCATGAAATTGGATCTAAAGCCTACTGAAGTCAGTAAGAGTTATTTTTACAACTTTTGTACCTGGCTTAGTCATAACTTTTTACATGAACAGGCCATGCTTTCTCTAGATTAAGAAACCATTTTTCTTAGACGATTTATTTTTCTAAGTACTGAATTTTGGTAATCATCTTTCAGGCTCACTGCTAGAGTCTTCTCTAGTTTGTGCTAGCAAAATTGTACCATTCTAAAACATTTCTAACAATATGTACCATCACATGACGGTGAATTAATGGATAACTGAATTGATTTGACTTAATTGGCAAACCTTGGGTTCTCTCACTTCACTACTTTTCATGAAACTAAATTTGAGCTCATCTACTTAACAAAAATAAACCATTTGTGACTTTCTTACTGGCTCTAAAATTATTTATGTAGAAGCAAAGCAATGTGAAGATACATCTTTTATAAGACTAACTACAATTCTGTAAAATCAGTGCGTGTCAATGTAGCTGAAAATTAGAGAAAATTCTTTGCTTTACAAGTATATGTGTTATATATAAGTTATAAGTATCTTAGATACAGTAAAGTGACATGGCTAATAGTAAGAGAAAACCAGGGATGATGTGAAAATATTTTACTTTTTGCTGTAAATGCTTTAAATGTTAATGTAATTTCATTTATTGTTAATTTTATGCAATTCTCAGTCTTTCATTATACTATGTGAATAGGAAAGTTATGTTCCAGACATGTTTCAACATCTGGAAATTTTATGGAATCTTCTGAAAATTTCTCTTAGAGGCAGATATGCTGAGATTAGAAGAGCCACTGCAAAGTGAAGCAGTTCTAAAGATTATTTTGTGAATATCTTATGTTGTTTCCTTACTGATGGCCCATTAAAGGTATGTCATTTGCTTCTCCTGTTGCCTTGAGGTGTGCAAGTGTTACCTATATGCACATCTCAATTGCCTGAAGGTCTGACAATTATGGCAGCAAAGCTAAAAATTGTATTATGCATAGTTAGGAGGGACAATGCTAGTTGCATATCTGTTTTTGTTCAATATTCCAAACCCTTTAGAACAATGGAATACAAGATAAGAAAGAATGCATAATTTCTATTATTTTGTTTTCATAACTTACTAAACTGTGTGAGAAAAACTTAAACAATTTGTAGTACTTATTTGATATAGATATTCTCAAGTGCTACCTAGCCTAAAGTTGAAGAAGGAATTATGCACTGTTCAGTGTTTGGTGAAAAAGTAGTGAACACACACAAATGAAGCATTGCCTTATTATAGGCAAAGGAAGAGTTCTGGAAAGGTCCCAATATCAGCCTGAGTTGGGATGGAGCCTGGAAACAGAAAAGGAAAAACATCAGTCGCAAATAAAATTCCCAAATCTTCAGGACAGCAGCAGAGAGATGGTCACTGGCTCATAAGTATCCCAGTTCTGTGTGCAGTGTTTGTGGCAAATAAAATAAAAAAAAGAAGATATCCTTGAAGCTCTCTGTGAAAAAACAACCCATCAAATAAACAGAGAAGCCATCTTTAGCTAAAATTTGGGAAGTTATTTGTTTCATTAATGTGAACATTAATATTTTTCTGATGTTTTCAAATTCCTTAATAGATCATGCCAGCCTAGTTTCATAAAAAGACATTAACTCTGTTTTAATTTTCAGATATTCACTGGCACCACTGGATGCACTTTGCACATGATGCCTGAAAGCTCAACATTTACTCCTCATCCACAAGTTAGTTATTTGTTGCACAATGTCTGGTACTATCATGATCTTCCCTCCAAGAACTTGTTCTTGCACACATATTAATCTGTTTCTTAGGGGAAGTAATGTACTTTAAACTGCAACAGGAAACACAGACGTCTCACACAAATCGTACTCAGTCAATCCTGTAGTTTCTTTAATGTTCTTTAGTTCGTTTTGAAATTCTTTGTTCAAGAATTTTAGGACATTTGTTGCAAACCGTGCAAACCGTGTTTGAATGTATTGCACACAGAATTTTGACAATGAATTGAGGTATAATGTTGCATTTTCTCCTGCCTTTAACATTTTAATCAAAAAGAGGAATATTCAGAGGAAACCAAACTTTTGAATGGGAAGAGTCAAGTGAAGTGTCTTCTGCTCACTTTTATCTAATGATATTAGAGGACACAACAATGTTTTGTGTCAGCATATTAAGAACTAGCTGCAGTTAAAGTGCCAACATATCATGCTTAGTTGTACAAAACATTTCACTACGCTTTAGACCATAAATAACCTTTTTTGGGATTCTTGGCTTTATTTCACTGAGTTTTCCATCTTCTAGCCTCTAAATGCCTGGGACAAAAACCTCATTTGGTCTTCAAATCTATGCTTCAATTTATATCTCTCAGGCTGCATCAGCACCACTGCTTCATCAAAGTGGTATTACAGATTCCTAGGAAACAGAAGCATTCCTTGACCATGAGGAACTGAAAGCATGGTGTGAAAATACCATCTCTTTCATCAGCATGACATAATTGATGTTGTTAAATTGTTAAACTGACATCTTGAAATTTGCACAGTACATGTGCTATTCTTATTACTATGGAACATATTTTAATTAAATTCAACTTTGCAACAGAATTTTAAGAAAGCCTCCTGGAATGTATGATTTTTTACCCAAGGAAGGTATGCTGTGCAGAGAACATTCCTTCACAAGTCTCTGAGAGACTGTTTTGCACCGAGGCAGTATCAGTCATTTTGGCTTCTTAGTAAGAAAGGCATAGTTACTCAAACCTAGCTAACTAGCTAGGATGAAAGTTAATAGGAAAGTTCACATGCCTTCTGCTTCTGTGATTGCTGACTGCTGCAATATCAGATGAGCCTCTCCTCACAGACCCTGATATGCTGTGCAGAGTTACCATTCATAATGAGCTCCAGCTCATTATGACCAGCTATAAGTTTTCTTCTACTTCTGTAGAGTTTTTCTCACAACACAGGAACATTTTTCACCGATCACAGACATATCTATGTGGCCTTAGTTTTGAAGACACCCTTGGACAGTATGTCCCAATACAATAAAGCTACAACTCCCAAGCAGGTGTTTATTTCATATCAACCAGACAAAACACCATTTATGCATTTGTAGTGAAGTACACTTCCAATTAATGTATATTGCTCAACTGTGCACTGCTTATGTGTGCACGGCTTAATTCCACCATTCAATAGAGCAGTCATATGCTACCCATTATATGGAGGAACACACCTGAGCAATCGTGATACTCTCCCCCACCTGGCTGGTAAGTTATCACAGGCTGCTTATGATGCACCTGTATATATAAGAAGAAACCAAGGATTTGGATCACCAATTTCTTGCACAAAAGGCTTGAAGAATGCACTGCATACTGACAGAGAGAGAGTTAGCCTAAACACCCTTCTTTCTCCTTGTCTGCACATCCAAATCACCAGATTTTCTGCAATCTTGCCCCTTTTTAAATGTGGGTCTGGCTCTGCACTAACTGATCCATCCTGACTGTTTTAATAATCACTTCAATGAAGTAAAAGAACTGAAGTATTCCAAGCTGGATTCAATGTGCTCCAAAATTAAAAACTTAATTTCATAGGTAGTTTTGCATATTTTCAAGAAAAGAAGCATCTCTTCCAATGTATCACAAAGTCTTGTAGTGAACCCCATTAACATCTAAACTATGAACCCAGCTAAGGGTAGATGTGGTACATCTTGAATTTACAAGACACTGAGCACATTTTTTTCTACACAGACAAGGGAAAGATCATGATGAAATTGTAGAATTCATTAAAAATTTAGTCAACAGGTAATTTTCAAAGGCTGAGTATAAAGTAGGACATTTCACAGGACTCCACCAGTATGCACTTTGCTTTCCACTCAAGAAGTGAACAAAGATTAAAAGTGAAGAAGTTAATTTAGGACAAGTGCAAAACACATCTCAGAAGAGAATCCAAATCCACACACCAAAAAGTGAAACAGCTGGGTAGCAAAGCACTAAAGAAGTGTATTTAAAGAGCCAGGCAGGAGTCATAGTAGATCAAAGACTGAAGGCATTTTTCTGGTGGTGTTGCAGAATAAACAAGTGTCACATATATATACATACTGAAAAACTCTGATTATTGTCAGTGCAGACCCCAAAACAGAAATCAAAACTTATGGGAAGAGTCTAGCAGGCAATAGGCAAAGGAGGCTGAGTAAAGACATAATAATTATGAAACACTATTCTTTTAAGGGGATGCAGACAAATCCCTGATACTACTTCTTTCTTTTCTTTTTCCCTTCTCTTTTTGTTTTTCTTACTCAGTATAGCAGGGCTGGAGTTCCAGTACTGAATTTGAACACTATAGCTTAGTGTCGTTCAAACTTAAGTCCAAAGAAATAGGACACATATAAAAAGAACATTGTAAATATATTGTGAGGAAACATTGAACTAGGCTTAAAAAAAAAAAAAAAGTTAAAAAATCCTCAAAAAATAAGAAAGCCTATAAAGGGTGGCAGAGTCTCATTATTTTCTCTATAGAAATATAATGGATTTTTTAATAGAAGTTTTTTCTATGAATAATGTAAATATTGTTCTTTCCACTAAAGGTACATGCACTTACAGTAATGGTTGCAGGGAACAGGGGAGAAATGGAACTGTAGCTGCAGTTATACTATGCTATGTTATAAAAATGGCAGAGAATTAAGAAATCCCATGTTCCTGCTACTCAAGAGGGAAGTCACACATGAGTACACTGTATATTTGTATACAGTGTACTCATGTGTGAGTACACTGTATACAAAGGGCTTGTCCTTCAAAATGCATTGGTCAGGTGAATGACTTTTAAGCAGGGACCACTGATTAGATAATTTGTGTCACTTTATATATCCTTTTTCCATTTTCTTTTCTCTCCTAGATTGTTGTTCTTCACTGCTGTCATCCCACTATCTCACTTGGCCTTTTATTGTATCCGAATTTAGGTATTTACATTGGAGTTGTTTTAGAAATCCACTTTAGCCAGGATTTGCAAAGCCACTTTAGGTTTTTTGAGTTCTATTGGGGTTTTTTGGTTGATTGGTTTGCCTTTTCTTTAATTTTCCTTATCTACATTTGATGGCCATTTCTCATACTTTTAAATCATCTGGGTTATTCATCCATGTGGACATTATCTTCTTTTTGATTTCAGGAAGGATATGTCTTGTTAGCAGAGATATGTATAAAAATAGACCTTTTATTCACATAGCAGCCAACTTATTTGATAATAAGTATTTTCTTTAAGATTTAGATAAATCTTTTTGACAAAGAGGCAATAATGCAACTGGCTAATAGAGGGAGTTTGTTGAACTGATCTAACTGAAAATCACAGAATCAGAGAATGTGTAGGTTGGAAGAGACCTTCAGGATCATCAAGCCCAACTCAGCCCTAACACCTCGAGCGCCATGTCCAGTCTTTTTTTAAAAACATCCAGGGATGGTGATTCCACCACCTCCCCAGGGAGACTATTCCAGTATTTAATCACTCTTTCTGTGAAAAACTTCTTCCTAATATCCTACCTCTATTCCCCTTGGTGCAGCCTGAGACTGTGTCCTCTCATTCTGTCAGTTGCTGCCTGGAGAAAGAGACCAACCCCCAGCTGTCTACAACCACCCTTCAGGAAGTTGTAGAGAGTGATGAGGTCACCTCTGAGTCTCCTTTTCTCCAGGCTAAACAACCCCAGCTCCCTCAGTCATTCTTCGCATGGCTTCTTTTCCAAGCCCTTCACCAGCTTTGTTGCCCTCCTCTGGACACGTTCAAGCATCTCAACATCCTTCCTACACTGAGGGGCCCAGAACTGGACACAGCACTCAAGGTGTGCCCTCACCAGTGCCCAGTACAGGGGAAGAATGACCTCCCTGCTCCTGCTGGCCACACCCTTCCTGATCCAGGCCAGGATGCCTTTGGCCCTCTTGGCCACCTGGGCACACTGCTGGCTCACCAGCACCTCCAGGTCCCTTTCCTCCTGGACACTGTCCAGCCACACCGTCCCCAGCCTGCAACGTTGCAGGGGGTTATTGTGGCCAAAGTGCAGGGCTCGACACTTGTTAAACTTCATCCTATTGGACTCTGCCTATTGATCCAACGGTTCCAGGTCTCTCTGCAAAGCCATCCTATCTTCCAACAGGTCGACACATGCTCCCAGCTTAGTGTCATCCACTAATTTACTGATGGAAGACTCAATCCCCTCATTCAGATCATCAGTGAAGATACTGAACAGAGCTGGCCCCAGCACAGACCCCTGAGGGACACCACTGGTGACTGGCTGCCAGCTGGATGCAGCACCATTCACCACCACTCTCTGGGCCTGGTCATCCAGCCAGTTCTTAACCCAGCAATGAGTGCTCCTGTCCAAGCCAAGATTATTCCAGTATTTAAAAATGTTTATTGATTCATACTTATCCTACTTTCAAAAATTATCAAAAATCCTTTCAAGACTATATATCCAGGGTTAGAATTATAAGATCTGACATTTGATACAGAAAAACAGCTTTATTCTATTTAATTACCAAGCATCTTTTCCAATACTACTTTTTTCCCCTTTAAATTCTTCAAAATGGGTTTTTGAAGAAAAGGTTCATTTTTCCCTGACTGTGCAAAGAGATATAGTAGATATAATTTTCACTGAGCATTGCTATGTTTACAATATAAGCAAGCAAGATATTTCATAAAGAGAAAAAGTCCTACTTTTTAGGCCACATATTAGAGTGCAATAAAATAATAAGGAAACAAGCTGTAAGAAACACAGATGGTGTGTCTTGTTTAGATCACGTTATTTACTGCGTGGACTATAGTTTAGTTACTGGAACATATGTGCCCACTGCACACAGCATAACCCCCATTTCCCCTCGTCCAGTAATACTGTCAAGTGGACAGATGAATGACAGACACCTGAGTTTCTTTCTAGAACTGATAGAAACTAAGAAAATATAATTTACTGTGGCTAGTCAATTTATTTAAAATATGGAGTTAGTTATAATAGTTTGATTGAGTGCTACTGAACATCCTACACTTCATTTTTGTTAGTTGGTCTGTACCAGCTGGTTCAAGCAAATTTGCTTGCAATTGCCTGTACAGTGTATCAAGCTACCTCCAAATTCTCACTGTGATGATGGGAAACAGATGGCTCAAAGTTTTCCGTTAAAATTGTTTTGACAGAAAACTGGTTTTCAGCAGAATAATTCTTGTTTGTGTGAAGAATATCTGCTTCCTGTGGAAAATCTCATCATTTTGTCTATAAAGCTCTCCAAACATGATGATACAGAATATTTTCCAATAGAAGTCCGCAAGCCTGAGACATGGGATTTATTGTGCAAATATTTTGTATGCTCAAACTTCTGTTTGGGCCAGATCTCCCAGATGGATTATATCTTCTATGATACAAAATATTTCATCAAGTTTTCACTGGCTGAAAGCAAAAGGTCTGTAGAATATGCTGAGGGACTTCAGCTGATAGAAAATAATATATGCAAAAAGTACTTCAACAGCATTTCTCATAGATTGATTGAGCACTTGCAAATCGGCATTCCTCCCCTCTGCTATTCCCCCATACACGATTTTTTCTCAAAGGTTCCCTTGTATGGCCCATATTCCAGAAATATACATTTGCCAGTTGAACAGAAACACTGCCTCCTTCTTTAGAAAGAGCCTTCTGTCTTATCTCCTATGCACATTTTCATTTCCTTTGATTTAAAATAATATGACTGCCATTCTTACATAAATGCTTGATTTGTAGATGGATGAGAAGGAGGATCTATAAAATTATACATATTGTCATTCTGCTTTAGTTTCCTGAAATCAAGCCTTATTCCAAAGACTTTCATTCTGCATGTTTTTTCTACTCATTCTCCTTCCATTGTCAACAACCTTCTCTTGTTGCACTGATATAGTCAGCAGGTTTGATATTTGAATCAGAGACAGTGGCAAACAGTGATTATTTATTATTTGCTTTTAATTTTAGAAAACAAATTGCACATTTTTTCAGCTACTATACTCTTAAGTAAATTATTTAAGAGATATTGGTAAGAAAAGATGAGAGAAAACACAATCTGGTAACTCATCTACATAGTCAAAGAAGATTCCTTTCTTTTCTGATTCATGTCACCTGTTTCACCAACAAGACTTTAAACAGCAACATTTCCCCAGAATGTTTTAGTGATGTACTACCATGTGTAAAAGAAAGTCAAGAACTTTTATTCCTACAAGCCAATAAACTTGCTAAAATATTTTATTTATAATTGTATTTCCTCTATAACTAAATTTGCTAAAGAAACAGAGAATGAAAAATCAATAATCTTCCCAGTATATGTTTCTTCATGAACTTTCAGTAACCTATGGACAGATAGATATGAAGTATCTTAGGAGGTTAGGTTAGCATTAGTAGTTTTTCATAGGACAGCATATTAGGATATTGAGGGACATATTGAGTTGGAATACATTTAGACTGTTTTCATTTTATTACACATACAAAGAATAACAATTGTGAATATAAAAGGCTTTTTAACTGGTTTGCTTGTTCCAGACAGATATATGAATTTGATGTCAAATGTTTTTAGTCACCCAGAAATAGATGTATTCAACATTGAATAGTTGTAAGTAGTCACTGAAAGACAGGGTGTAGGGGGACAATACCAAAACCAACTGTAGCAGGTTGACCCTGGCTGGGCACCAGATACCCACTGAGTTGCTCCATCACTCCCTTTCCCAATGGGACAGAGCAGAGAATAAGATGGATAACAGCCATCAGGGTGAGATAACATTTTTTTTTACAGTAAAAGAAGAAAAGGAGCAGAGGCCTGCATCCACATGAGCTAAGAGAAAAAAAGTCAGTCAGTGCTTCCCATCAGCAGCAATGTTTGGACACTTGTGGGGAAGCCGGGATTCGGCTTGTGTAATGGTTGCTCCAGAAGGCAAACTCTTGAGAAACTCACAAATGTTCCTCCTGTCTCCTCTCTCCTTTAGCTTATATATATGAGCTGACGTCATATGGTACAGAATATCCCTTTGGCTAGTTTGGGTCAGCTGGCCTGGTTGTGTCCCCTCCCAGAATCTTGCTGACTTCCATCCCCTTTGGTGGGGGAAGGAATGTCAGAGGAACAGCACTGCTCAGCCATGTCCAAAACCTTCCAGCCAAAGCATAACACTGTAAGTGCTGTGAACTGTACCTCAGTCAGACACAATGCACCAACAAAAGCAAATCAAGTTAAAAGCAAGAAACCTCATATTATTACTCTTCGGGTAAAATTTTAAACTTCAGCTATTGCCACCAGAGATTTTAAGACAAACTCAAACTGTCATATTCTCATCTTCTTTCTTCAATTATTCATTTCATGAGAAAATAGATATGCATAAATTAGGCTAGTTGTCAAGTACTTTACAAGCAGAAAACCAAATTCATTATTTTTTAATATTATTTATATCATCCTAGTCAGTATATAAATCACAATTCAACAATATTAGGATACAGCATGATACTTCTTTCATCTTTGCAGCAAGTTCACTGGGCTATCAGTTTTGTAAAGTGTCTTGTTCATCCTATGTCAATTGATGACACTTCATTCCAGTAAAATTGTGATGAGGATTAACTGCAATGTAGGTTGAATTCTGACGAAAAAAATAAATGTTATCTACTTCTTTTGCTTTATTTCTCCAGGAAAATTGTGGATTAGATCATATCCATTGCTAGGTGACAGAACCACTAGGATGAACAATTCAATTACAGAATCACAGGATGAGCTAGGTTGGAAAAGACCTTGGAGATCATCAAGCGTAACCTATGACCTAACACCTCCTCATCAACTAAACCATGGCGCTGAGTGCCACATTCAGTCTTTTTTTAAGCACATCCAGGGACAGTGACTCCATCTGCCCTTGACAGATGATTCAATTGCCCAATCACTGTGTCCTCTCATTCTGTCAGTTTTTGCCTGGGAGAAAAGATTGATCCCCACCTGACTGCACCCACCTTCCAGGAAGCTGTAGAGAGTGGTAAGGTCCTCTTTGAGTCTCCTTTTCTCCAGGCCAGGTTTGTGTTCCAAGCCCCTCACCAGCCTCGTTGCCTCCTCGGGACATGCTCAAGCATCTCAACATCTGCCTAAACTGAGGGGCCAGAACTGGACACAGCACTCAAGGTGTGCCCTTCACCAGTGCCCAATACAGGGGAAGAATGACCTCCCTACTCCTGCTGGCCACACCCTTCCTGATCCAGGCCAGGATGCCTTTGGCCCTCTTGGCCACCTGGGCACAACTGGCTCATGTTCAGCTGCTGTCAACCAGTACCTCCAGGTCCCTTTCTGCTTGGGCACTGTCCAACCACACCATCCCCAGCCTGCAGTGTTGCAGGGGGTTATTGTGCCAAAATGCAGAAATTGGCATTTGGACTTGTTAAACTTCCTCTTATTGGACTCAGCCCATTCTTCCAGGCTGTCTGGATCACTTTGCAGAGTCCTTCTAGCCTCCAACAGATCAACACATGCTCCCAGCTTAGTGTCATCCGCAAATTTACTGATGGAGGACTCAATCCCTTCATTCAGATCATCAGTGAAGATACTGAACAGAGCTGGCCCCAGCACAGACCTCTGAGGGACACCACTGGTGACTGGCTGCCAGCTGGATGCAGCACCATTCACCGCCACTCTCTGGGCCCGGCCATCCAGCCAGTTCCTAACCCAGCAAAGAGTGCTCCTGTCCAAGCCGTGGGCTGCCAGCTTTTCCAGGAGTGTGCTGTGGGAGACAGTGTCAAGGGCCTTACTGAATTCCAAATAGACAACATCCACAGCCTTTTCTGCATCTACCAGTTGAGTCACCTCATAAAAGGAGATCAGGTTGGCCAGGCAGAGGCAGTACCCACCCTTCCTAAACCCAAGCTGGATGGGTGATGGCACTCAAGATCATCTGTTCCATAATCTTGATGGCAAGGTCAATCTCCACTGGCCTGTAGTTTCCCAGATCCTCCTTCTGGTCCTTGTGGATGAGTGTCAAATTGGCCAGTTTCCAGTCATCTGGGACCTCCCCAGTGTGCCAGGACTGTTGGTAAATGATGGAGAGTGGCTTCACAGGCTCATCTGTTCTAGATTTATGAGCATCTAAGTGGTTCAGCAGTTCTCTGACTGCTTTCTTCTGGGTAACAGGGGGACCATTCTGCTCCCTGACACCAGCCCAGGAGGATACTTGTACTGAGGGCAGCCTATCTTTCTGTTGAAAACTGAGGCAAAGAAAGTGTTAAGTGCATCTGCCTTTCCTTATCTTGAGTTACTGAATTTCCTTCCACATCTAACAGAGAGTAGAGGTTGTCCTTGCTCTTCCTTTTGCCATTTGTGTATTTATAAAAATATTCTTATTATTCTTCACAAAAGTGGCCAGATTCAGTTCTAACTGGGCTTTTACCTCTCTATTTTTTCCCCTACGTGACCTAGCAACCCTCTTAAGGATTTCCTGAGATTCTTGACCCTACTTCCAAAGGTGATACACCCTCTTTTTTTTTTTTTCCGTTGCTTCCTTCAAAAGCTTCTTGCCCATCTAGGCTGCTTGTTGTTCTCGCTGGCTCAACTTTTTGGCACATAGGGGCAGTCTGTTCTGTGCCTTCAAGATTTCTGTTTTGAAGTACAGCCATTCTTCCTGGACTGCTTTTTCTTTAAGGGCTGCTTCCCAAGGTCGTCTCCAGATAAGTCTGCTAAATAAGGCAAAGTCTGCCCTCTGGAAGTTCATTGTGGAAGTTTTATTGATGCCCCTCCTTGTTTCACCAAACACTGAAAACTCTTTAATTTCATGATCACTGTGCCCCAGACAGCCTTCAACCTCCCCATCTCCTACCAGCCCATCTCTGTTTGCTAGAGTCTAGTGTAGTGCATCCCATGGTAGGCTCACTCACCAGCTGTGACAAGAAGTTCTCCTCCACACACTCAAGAATCTCCTAGACTGTCTCTTCTCTGCTGTGTTGAGTTCCCAGCCGATGTCTGGTAGGTTAAAGTCACCTACAGGGAAAAGGGCTGGCAACCTTGAAACATCCTCCAGAAGCTTGTAGAGTAAGCAATCCACCTCTTCTTCCTGGTTGGGTGGCCTATAACAGACTCCCACCAGGATGTCAGTCTTATTAGCCTTCCCCCTGATTCTTACCCATAGGCACTTGACTTTATCATCATTTATCTCAATTTCACGGGGCCCTCTGTTCCCCTCAGAAGGGAGTCACCTACTATGACTACCCTCCTTTTCTTTTTAATGTTAGAGACAGTGTTATGTCTGACAGATGAAGTGTGATTGGGATGCTCTTCAGACAGATTGTTTTCTTCTATGTCATCTGGCTGGCCCTCTGGATCCAGGGCCTCATATCTGTTCTGAAATGACACCTGGGTAGGTGATGAGGGGTTGGGAGGAATTTTCATTACCTCTCCGAGGAAGGAGCAGTTTCCACTCCCCTTCATCCACTGGGTCTTCTCTTACTGCCTGATGATAGGAGGCATGGGAGTCCTCTGACTCCTGGTGGCCTTCTCTCAGGGATGGAACGGTGAGACTCCACGAGTCTATTTCTCTTTCACTTTACCTAATACTCCCTAGTCTTTCTACTTCCCCCTTAAGCTCGGCCACCACAGGCACGCATCTTTTGCACTGTCCCCTGGTACTACTGACAGTAGTATTTACAGGAAGGGATCTGGACAGATGCATCTTTCTTGGACAGTTATGTTTGTCTTGGTACACTTTTACTAGCTATAGCTTTCGATCATTTGGACACCATTGCTGAAAAAAAACCACAAACCAACAGGTTATGAAGATTCAAGGAATTAAAATTAAAAAAAAATTAAGATCATATCTTCCCTACACTAATGATTGTAATTTGCTAGTTGCACTCATATTTTTGTGGCAGTTGGTTTGTTTGCTTTTTTTTGTTGTTGTTGTTGTTATTTATTGGGTTTTTGACAGCTCACAGTTGTAGAACCTAGAAAATTAAGGGAATTATACAATGCCTATAATACAGCTTATATAGAGAGTCTATCCCTTCAGAAAGAAACCTGAATTTATATATTGGGTTCTTGCTGGATTATCACATAGTGGTGTTTTACAAGAGTGCCATTTCAATCTTCCTGAAAGATGAAATTAGAGTAGTCTGTAATAATGGAAATATTGGCACAAAATTTTACTGATTCAATCTAAAATGTCTTTGGAGATTATCTTACACCTATATTTTTAAACTATATGCACAGCAATCTGTTCTTCTGTCTAATGCAATTTTGATCAATCTAAGAAGAAAACAGAACAGAAAGAGTCTAAGAGATTGATGGGCAGCAAGAACAACATCCTCAGCGACAAAAATCTTGCCTCAAGCCACAATGCCTATGGACCTTGGAAGCTTGCCCAGTTACTTCTTTGAATTAGAAAAAAATTAATTAGAACATGTTGTTAGTCTACTGGCAGGTAGACACAGGTCGATATTCCATTCCTGTGCTTGCTTTCTTTTTCCAGCTCCAGTTTGCATATCTAATCGATCTCTTTGCCTGTATGATTGATCAAAAGGGAGTGCAATGCAAAAGGAGATGCCAGAGAGATATGCAAACCCATGTGTTACAAAAGCTAATGTCACATCATGCAGTAATTTTCTGGCATCTTTTTCTTGCTGGGCTGCATTACAAAAATTTATGTCTTGTTTATACATTTCTGTTCTGCCTTCTGTTAATTGTTGCATGACTTTATCATTCAGTATTCTGTGATGAGCTGTCTCCTTTGCTTCATGGGCAGTGACAATACAAGCAGCTCAGCAGTAATAATAAAGACATGACCTAGATTGCTGTTAAAATACCCATCCTCACACAGTTCTACAGACTGGGCTTCACACGTGTCTGAAAGCAGAAAGACAGTGAGTTGCCACAATAACACCTTTCTTCTTATGCAGCAATCAGAAATGCCTCCTCATGTCTTTAAATCACAGTGTAAATAAAATGCAGTTATTTCAAAGAAAAGACTCCAGTAGAAAGTATCATGTAAAAATTGAATAGGGGCATCTTAAACTCTACCTAATACTCTCCAAAGCTCATGTGAGTCATGGATAAGGACTTGCCTGTCCTACAGATATAAATATATATATTTTTAAACAGGAAACTTTTTAAATTTAACATTAAAAACTCTGCTCTAAAGATGCACAAATAATTGTTTTAGTTAGGAGAATCTAACTATTTCCACACTTATAAATTTATGTGTTATGCCTCCTGTTGTCCTCTTTTTTTCCTAAAAGTGTTTTTCATACTCTGACAACAAATTATCTCCTCACAATTTGAAAAAAAGCAGTCAAGGAAAGCGTTTATGGCTCATGCTGCCTTTCTGATAGTGAGTGGTCTCATCTTGTCACACAAGATGGCAGCCAAAAATTGGCTTTTCTTTGTGGTTATTCTTTTTAAAATAAAAACAGGAAAAGTCATCTCAGAAATGATTCTCATGTGAGAAGGACTATCACATATTCTAGAAAATAAATCTTGTTTGAAGTTCTTACTCACTTAGTAGTAAGTAATGGTATATGTTTAAAATAATTGCACCCTTTGTTAATTGATATCAAAACCTTTGAAATTTTATATAATGCCTTCTATCACAGATATTTCAAGCCATGGAAGAATCTTAAAATTTGTCATCTTACCCACAAAAACATGTATTTTAAAGTTCTTTCCACATATGCTTCACTGAACAGCAAGGAATGCTGTACTGGAGGAGTGTGAGGAGTAGCAGTGGTGGCAGTGGCGGAAAGCAATGTGAGGAATACATGAGTGTATGGAGAGGTAAACAAGTACTCTTCCCTGAGCTGGTCAGAACCAGACTTATTTATTGTTCAGTCCAGCAAGGGACTCAGCCTGCAGGCACTGATTAGTTTGGGTGATTTAAACAGGATTAAAAAAATCAATCCAGTTATTTTTAAAAAATGCATACATATACATCTCCCAGCAGGCAGGTATGTGACAAAATGAGGATCACCAAAAAAAAAAGTTATGTCCTCTGCTTCTCCAGAGCTTCTAGAACCAACATAGAGATACAGACAAAACACCTGTCAGGGCATGCAACCACCTAGATCTCAGGTTGCAGATAGTGCTTGGAGATGGATGATAACAGGGATGCCTTTGGGAGGTAACAGGAATGCCTTTGGGAGGTACACTCAGGTAGATGAACTGTTAGTCACTGAGCTTTGGGAGAAGGAGGGCAGACTGAGGAATATTTCAGAGTCTGAGAATGAGTTAGATCAATGGACACATGGTCTGACGTTTCTGATACACACAAGTCAAATGCAGTTGGGTACATCCAGTGTCTGTTTTGTGTCAGGATGAAGATGATATTACTAAGGAAAAAGGAAGTAGTTAGTTTCTGGACCTGCCAGAGAAACACCTCCTTACCCTCTCCATCCTGTACCCTTACCCTCTTATACCTTGACAGAATAGGTATTCTGTCAAGGCTCTGTGAATAGTTGAGGAAAGTCATAGCAAGGTAGAAAAGGAAGAATCTGTGTAAGTACTTTTACCAAGGCCAGGTTAACCAGCCCCTTTTGCCAAGAGCTGCATTTAGACTAGCACTAAGAAGAAAGGCCATGTTATAGTCATAGGTGGCTCCTACCTGAGCAGAATGGAGGCATCCACCTGCAGATTGGCCTGTCTTTTCATGGAACTTTTCTGTTTCCCTGGGACCTAAATTAAGGTTGTCACCAGACAACTGGTTAGCACAGTACAGTCTTTTGGTTGTGACACACTCTTGCTCTGTTACATTGGTACAAACTACATTGCAATAAGAAATCGAAGCTCAACCGAAAGAGATTCCAGAGCCCTGGGATAAATGATTCAGGAGCACATGTGAGGTTTTCCTTAATCATCCCATTACTTGGAAGAGACATTTGAAGATGTACCTCAAAACCCAGCTCCAAGATTGCTGTCTCTTCCAGAAATTTTGTTTTTCTATTGATAGAAGAAACTTTCATGTGCAAAATGTCCTTGAGCCTGATGGGATTCACGTGTCCCAATGGGGTAAATGTCCTTTTGCTTGTAAGCTGGAAGGACTGATTAACAGGACTTCAAACTACAATTTAGGGGGGAAATGAATAACATCAGGAGTGCTAAAGGTAGGCCAAAGTTTGGTATGGCATCACCTCAGGGTGACAAGGCTAATGAGAGCATTTATACTTATCCAAGGGAACAACTAAAACAGTCATACATCAAAGCATATAATATAAGATTCACACAAATAGGGCTTGAAGTGTTGTTCTGTTAAAAAATCTATTATTTCATTGATATTAATGAGAGTTGGTAGAATAAGTCCCTTGATTTGAAGTACTGGGATAGAGACCCGTTCAAGAGGGATAGGCAGTGCAGACAAAGTAGAAGAATTCCACTACATACAAGGGAGAGTTTTGACTGTACAGCCCCTACAGTTATGTGGTTGAAGGCTTCTGGATGAGGAATAAGGGATGCAAAACTATGCAGATGTTGTAGTGTGTGTCTGTGATAATAACCAGGCCAGCACTGATGAGGTATTCTATAAGCAACTACCAGAAATTTTTTCATTGGTAGCCCTTGTCCTGTGTGGGAGTTTTCAACTTCCAAGACATCAGCTGCAAATACTATACTGCTGTGATAAGCAATCTGGAAAATTCCTGAAATTCATTAAAGACAATTTATTGTTACAAATATTCAGTGAGACAACTAGAAAATATGCTCACCACAACTTGTTATTTGTGAAAAGAGAAGGACCCATGGGAGATGTGCTGGTAGGTTAGCAGTCTTGGCCACAGTGATCATGAGGAGGCTGAGTTTAAAAACTTTTATTATAAGGGGGGAAAAATCAGCAGAGTTGTTAACCTAGACCTCAAGAGAGCAAACATTAAGCTGTTCAGGCTGCTACTTAGCAGTGTCCTCTGAGAATCTGTTTATGAGGGCTTGGGAATCCACAAGCACTGATCAGTTTTTAAGAATCTTTTTTGAAAAGCGGAGGAGCGGACAACTCCCTCATGTTGCAAATCAAGCAAGCAGGGCAAAAAAACAGCTTTGCTGAACAAGGAACTCCTCTTGGAACTTTTGAAGAAATAGAGATTGTATGATTTCTGAAATAGAGGTCAGGCTTTGGAAGAGGATTACAGAACTCTTCAGAGAGAAGTCAAAAGCAATGAAAACTTTTTATCATGTTCCAATCAAATATAAGAAGAAAGTTCTTCTCTAACTACATATTTTGGTGGTACTAAATGGCCACCTGAATTAAATTTGAATTTTAAACACATCTACAATGCCAATATGGATGTTTTACCAATCTGGCTTTTTACAGAAGTTCATAAATGTTAATATTTGTCAACCAACAAGAACAGCTGTAAAACTCTATAACTGTTTTGGATTGTATTTTGTTGCCCATTCTCCATATTTGACATTTATTCATCTTTTTTTGCTATCTCCCAGGTCATCTTTCAAAATGGATTTAGATCTTTGAAATTTAGTGAGAAATATTAATAATCCTTCTTGTAAACATACCAAATGGCTATACTACATTTACTTAATATTAGCATACAGACCTAATAGAATTTTACATGAATTAATGCTGAAAGTATGAATTGCATTAGATACCAAAAAGATGCTAAAACTGGAAAATACAGTTATAAACACTGACATTTTGATTAAGAAGTATGCTGGGAATTCTGAATCACAACATTTAAAGTCAGAGTATGTTAGAATTCTTAGCATTGTCAAGGACAGGATATAACATATTTCCTATTTTGTTCTAGTTCTGTCATATTTGACCTATTATTTCAGTGAAATTCATCCACTAGAAAACAAACAGGAAGAAAATCATTACCATCATTATTTTTCCTGAGGCTACCAAAGGCACCTACAAAGTAATGTTGTTTGGAATTTGAAAGGAAAATATGAGATAAAAATAAGATTAATAATCTAGAGTTATTACATAAGTCATGATTACTATGACATAATTGGTAAGAAGACCTTTATAAATTGTAAAATATATTTACATCTCTTCAAATGTCTTAGATTTCCTCAATAGTTCTGTTCGAGTCCACCTTAGAAAAATCAAATGTTTATTTTTTAAGTCTGAGAAATTTGGGCTGAGGGGTTTCTTTAAATTAAATATACCAGTTAAAAATAATTCTTTAGTTATGATTTTTGTGTAGCTTATTCCTAGTAATTTTCTGAGAGTCTTAAAGCCAGTTAGGAACTAAGGAGGAACACTAAAAATCAACGTGATTATTTATTTTTAAAAATTTATTTCAAGTTATCTGATTAGTGAAATATTAGGTAGTTATTGAATGGAATTCTGGCTTATCAAGGGTTGCCACAAATTTACAAAGCATCAAAGGAATTCTAAGGCAAGTTTTGGCCAAACAGAATATTCTCTCTATGTGGAGATGGAATTGGGATGACAGGAGTATTGCAGGCTACTCTGCTATTCCTGTCAGTAGATTTTTGTTCACATCCAAAAGTCTAAAGCCTTACATATTATCTGCTCTCAGAAAGAAAAAAAGTGAAGTAAATAGGAAAATCACAGAATCACAGAATGTGCTGAGTTGGAAGGGATCCATGAGGATCATTGGGTCCAACTCTTGACCCCTACAGGACCTCCTCAGGAATCCTGTGTCCCTGAGAGCGTTGTCAAAATACTTCTTGAGCTCTGTTAGGCTGGTGATGTGACCACTTCCCTGGGTTCTATTCCAGTGTTTGTTCCAGAGACCAGACAACCTCTGTGTCAAAAGTCTTTTCCTGATATCCAACCTAAACCTCCCTGGTAACAACTACAGGCCATTCCCTCAGGTCCTATCACTGATCTCCACCGAAAAGAAATCAGTGTCTGCCCCTTCTCTGCATCTCGCAAGGAATCTGCAGACTGCAATAAGGTGTGCCCTCAGTCTCCTCTTCTCCAGGCTGAACAGGCCAAATCACCTCAACCACTCTTCATACAGCTTCCCCTCCATACACTTCACCCTCCTCATTGCCCGCCTTTGGACACTCTCTAGCAGCTTAATATCTTTATTACTTTTGGTGCCCAAAACTTCTGCCAGCACTCGAGGTGAGGCTGCCCCAGCCCAGAGCAGAGGGGAATAATCCCCTCCCTTGCCCAGCTGGTGATGCTGTGCCTGATGTCCCCAGGGCATGGTTGACCCTCCTGGCTGCCAGAGCACTGCTGACTCAGATCCAGCTTGCCTTGCCCCCGGCTCTCTTTCTGTGGCACTGCTTTCCAGCATCTCATTCCCCAATCTGTCCGTACACCCAGGGTTGCTCCATTGCAGGTGCAGAATCTGGCACTTGCCCTTGTTAAACTTCATACAGTTGGTGATTGACCAACTCTCTTATAGGCTAAGGTATCTCGGCAGGGCTTCCCTGTCTTCAAGAGAGTCAGCAGCTCCTCCTAGTTTTGTACTGTCTGTGAACTTGCAAAAAGAAGAAGGAAGAAGGAAGAAGGAAGAAGGAAGAAGGAAGAAGGAAGAAGGAAGGAAGGAAGGAAGAAGAAGAAGAAGAAGAAGAAGAAGAAGAAGAAGAAGAAGAAGAAGACAACGACGACAACGACAACGACGACGACGTGTCGGCGGTGGCGGCATTGTGGTGGTAAGCATCAGGTGAAAACTGTAGGAATGTTATTGTGAAGAATAACAGATACAACTAAATTATATCTAACCACAATTTTGAATAAAACCCATGGAAGTCAAAATAAAAGAATTCTTAAAAAGGACATTATTTTGCTTTGGAAATTTGGTCAAGGTAATTTTTAGACACTGTATTATATGTAGTNTCTATATATATAGTTTTTGCCAGAGCAAAAAAAGGGTTATAAGTCATCATAAACCTGACTGTACAGTCCAGTCCCTCTCAAGCTCCATGATGACAGTTTAGTCACACACCTACACTATCCATCATTCATTTCTCCATCACGATGACTCAGGCCAGAATTACACGTCATCTTCTGAAAAAAAAATCACTACAAGTGGAAAAAAATTAATTCCTTTTCAGGTGGATTTAGGGACAGACATGTGAGTCCTAATAAAGTTTAAAATGTTTTTAGTACAAACCGTTAGTTTCGCATGGGTTCTTTTTTTACCTTTCCATCCCACCAGCATGGGGGTTATTGAGTGAGTGGCTGTGTAGTGCTTAGTTTCTGGCTGGGGTTAAACCACAACATCCATGGAGGCAAAGATGCAGGAGTCACTGTGTCTGTGACTATCAAAATCTCTTGTGGAGGGACAGAATTTGTTTGTTTCACGGCACATGTTCGAGCTTACAACCATTGGCCATATCTGTCTGTCACATTCATAAGAAAGCCCTGTCTGTCTCACTGTAAAATAAGAGTGATCTTTTTTTTACAATAAAATATGTAAAATATGTATACTTTTGTTTCTTTGACTTTCAGATTAAAAAAAAGCATTTTCACATTACTCCTTTTTTCTTTCTATCTTATATTTGGCATCTTAACAGTAATAGCATTCCCATATACATCTTAACCAGAAAAAGATTATTGTAGGGAAAGAAGGTGGGAAATATATTACTCATTAGTCTTTCAGGAGAAAAACTAGGAAGAGATGCAGAAAATAAGTAGTGAATGCAATAAGATGAATTAGTCAAGTTGTGAAAAGAAAGAAAGCCAAATTCTGAAATAGTACTGTCACCTATAGCCATACCAATAAATGCTTCCTAGAAAAAGTGAGGATTCCTGGATTTTTTTAACTCTTTAAAAGACTGCTTGAAATGTATTTTGGTAGCTGACCTAAATGCATTTCTCTCAATTTCTTTCTTGGCTTTGGTAATGCTGTGCTGCTCTTTTTTCTGTCATTTTGACCTCCCTATGTTTGCCCTGAAGGCTGAATAGTTGTCATCAGCCCTGCAAGGAGAATCTTGGTCTATTTTACATAGAACTCTCTGTCCCTTGGAACAAAAGGAAAATGAAGAGAAAAGAACACTGTTAAGAATGAAGATGTGACACAGAGAAAGAGCTGCCTTTCCCTTGGTACCCAGTAATGCCTGTGCCTCTGGCTGGGAAGGGATTCTGCACAGCACAGGAGCATCAGATAGTTTTCATCTGTGGCCATACTCTGTGTCTAACACAAGGTAGGATAAGCAGCATGGGGCCTTCAAGGTTTTACAAAAAATGAAGTCTCCTTGACTTGTGACGACAATGCATGTATGTTTATGTATGTGTATGTATGTAAAAAGCAGACATTTATTTCTCTGCAAGTTTTAGTAGCCCTTTGGCCTCTGAAAGACTTTTTACAGATGCCAAAAGCATAGCTTACCATAAGATTAGACAACCAATATAAGAATCTATTCTTTGATTTTCCATAATTTCTGTGATATTACTTGAAAAAGTAATCATACATGTGCAATACTGCTGTGTCTTTCTAGGGGGGCACATAAATGTTAAATGCAGTGGACATGAAACCTGGAATGAAAAGTTAAAAATAAACATTGGTAATAGTTTATGAAATGTGATTAAGAGGAAATTATTAAAACCAAACCTTAATGTGTGTCTAAGATCTGTTCAACTTCCAAATGTCAGATTCTACTTTTCACCTTAGGGAATACTGAAAGCAAAAGGCATTAGCTGAGGCAAATCTTGGGAAAGGAAAATAGATCATAATTTTTATTAATATTACTGCAGTAAGATCCTGAAAGCAAGATATGTTTTAGTTCAGTGTTTTACAATTGACTCCAATAGCAGAGTAATTTTGAAAGAAAGGATGTGTATTTCCCACATGAACAACTTAAAAGTGAAAATATTGTTAGAGTTATGAAATAAGTTATTCAGTGCAATTACTTTTTTAGACATGTACCAAACTCCATAATCTTGCCTTTTTGTTTGAAGGGATTTTTGTTTGTTTCAGAAGAAAAAGTAGGATGGGACAGGATGCCAACCAGACAAGACATTTAGCCCCAACTAGAAACAGTTTTCTGCTGCTTGGGGTTTTTTTGTTATGTCCTCACAGAGTCCAAATGTGATCTTTGTGACTTTAAAAAAATATGGATTTTCTATACAGTTTTAATAACCAACTGTTCTCCTGTACTCAAAATGTTTCCAATAGCAACTTGAAGGAAAGTGCAATAAATTTACCTGAAATACTTCCTGCATAGGTAAAATAAGTGTTCTCTGTAGTGAACACTTTTTGCCTGTATTTTCATGAAACCAGAAAGAAACCAAGCTAGAATTTCAAGACCTTGAGTCCATTGTGACAATTATCCATAAAGAGCAGTTTCCGTTGTTTAGTGATCCCTTTGCATTTATCTCCCTATTTTAATAAACAATTCAGAAATAATCTTTGTCCCAACTAAAGTAAATGAAAGTATCAAGAGTCTGAATGTAAAATGGGTGATGATAACCTACTGCCAGTGTCATAGTGACTAGCAGAAGTCATCAGAACCTCTTCCAAAACAAAGACTGTGTTACTGCCTCCCAAATCACACAGAGCAGCTGCAGGTGTACTGCTCTTAAGCTGAGCTGAGAGAATATTTTGGAGCTCTAAGAGTCTCAGTATGCTCCTGTATTCTGGCTTTCAGTTACAGGTCATTCAAAAGAGATATAGTGCTTTAGTATTTACCAAAGATTATATAATTGTTTGCGAGAAGCCAGGTTTAAGTAAAAGCAAATTAAAATTACTTTCCACACTGAAGCTACAAAGATTTTTAAATAAACATGTGACATAAAAAAGCAGAAAGTAATTTTATCTGTTTACCCCAATGTCAAATCTGAAAGAACACTCTCTCTTCCTGTTTCATCCACATGAGAAGCTGTAGATAAATTACCTGAATGTAGGTTTTTTGTATCTCTTCAATACCACCTCTGTTATCACTAAAGAGAGCAACTGGCTGGGGAAGAATGCCATTCTTTATACTTACAACCTTGTTTGGGATTTATTCCAGGTTTCATTTAGATTCTAATCTTCCCAGACTCATTTTCTTTTCAAGATTATTGATACTTAGTTTATTTCAGGGGGCAGTTTCAGCCCTGTCATCTTAGATTATGCATAGACTGCTTTTTTTACTTTTTTATCTACTCATTTCTGTCATCTTAACAAGTGTTTTACTCTACTAGTGGGTATAGCTCTTCTTTCCCTGTTATTGTAATATGACAATCTTGAGTGAAGCATCTTCTTATACCAATTTACATAAATGTGTAAATTAACCTGCTAATTATTAATTAAGACCAGACACAAGAGTTATTCACCACTCTGGAGCAATAACCTCTTTGAAATCTTTATTCCATCCTGTCTCATGTAAAAAAAAAAAAAAGCAAAAAAATACATCTTGGAAAATTCATATTTCTCATGGAAATAATGTTTGAAGTCTCCAAGACTAGAGGGTGAGGCAGCAGAAATCTCATAACCTCTTTAAGATTTCTCTTTACCAGGGCATTTTACACATATTTCCATATTAACTGTAAAACCAAATCAAGGACTCCAAAAACTATGCAGATTTGATGAGTGAAAAAATCACTTTAGTCATATACACCCAAGAATATACACCATGTACCAGTCTCTGGAAATGTTTTTCACCCTATCCCTATTCTCTAAGAGCAACATCCCATTGTTCCTTCGTATGTTTGCTGAGAGCCTGACAGCATTGGATCTTCTGGTCTGCTTCAGCAGATGTTGTGTGACAGAAGGAGACATTGCTGTTTGCCCAAAGCACACTTTCTCATGCTAAACCAGATATTGAACCTCTGATGCTGACATCAACTTTTACTTCATGCTGGCTGAAATAAAGCATTCTATACCAAGTACCAAATTAAATTTTACAAAGAGGATTTTGGGGGGAAAAAAAATGAACTGGTGAAACAAGTAAAAATTGAGTTTTGAAATGTATTAACATTTGATGAAAATCACAACTTCCTTGCAAAAATTCTAGCTAAGCTAATAATTGTGTAGTACATATGTAATTCATGATTAATTGTAGTTATCTCATCTAAAATGCATTACAATATACAGTAAAACTAAGCAAATTGACAGCTCCAAGATTATGCTTACTTTAATGCACACTTCATCTCACATTTTAAATGACTCAGTGATAGGATCCATAAGTTCTGTTTATGCCTACTTTATTAATGTGACATGGATTTAAATGGGCAACACTTTTTAAGAAGAAATGTGGTCACATGTAGATAATAGCAGAAGAGTTGTTAACCAGACTTTGAGAAAAATCATGCAAGTTGAAACTGGCACAGTTAATTCCAGTGACTTTACTTTTGTAAACATTTTTTTTGCCAACACAATATAGAATTCAGCCAGGTTAGGATTTGCTGTCAGTCAAAGGCCAAGATAAATTCATCTAATGGAAGGACCAGAGGCTAAAGTATATGTGTGCCCCTCCAAATGAGCTGGAATTCACCAGTTTATTTTACCAAAACACCGCAGAACTACTTTTAGCTTGGATTATTTCTCATTAAAAGGACATTTTGTCTATTGAAGGGAAGAATTTTCCATCTCCTCTTTGTTGCAAAAAAAAAAAAGAAAAAATTGAAGTCAGCTAGTGAATGCTTCTTTGAATATTTTATGCTGAAAAATATAACAACCCACACCTAGAGATAATCAATACTCAGTAAAATATAATACTCAGTAGGATTGGTTTGCTCTTTGTGCTCTTACTGTTTCATATTTTGAGCCATCTGATGAAGAGATGAAATTCAGTGACACTGCAAGAGGAGGTCATTTTCTGCCTTGAGAAGTTCCTTGTTAAGTTTCAATTATTTTCCAGTTTGTAAAACCGTCTTTCAGTCTTCCTTACATTCCTAGCACATGTAGGTGGCTAATGTCTCTTCACATATGTTTCAGAGCAGGTTGTGAACTATTAGAGCGCTTAACAACTAAAAGTTCTTTTCCAGTAGAGCACGTAAATGTGACCCCTGTTGGGTGATGTTCCTATAGTACCTGATAAGAATCACTTAATCAAGTACTGCATTGATAGAGGTGAACAGCAGAGGAAACTGTTCTTATCAAATCACATTACAAGTTATAATAACAAAGCAAAAGCGAGCCACACTATAGGTGCATTTAAATGAAGCTAGGTGTAGGACTGGCCACAATATCTGCTTTTTTAGCACTACTTTTTTGTGTGTGTGTGTGATAAAAAAGTTTGCTATTTCACACTTTGTGTTTCGTTGGATTTTTTAAACAGCATAGAAAACCAAAACCAAGCCCCATCTTTAGTTTGTTTGCAAGTTTTTGCAGGGGGATAATGAAAGCAGCAGGATGAATGTGCTTCCTTCCTAGCTAGAACTCCTGTCTTGAGTGTGGGAAAGACACAATCAATGATCTGCCTAAAACATTGCAGCAACTGTTTTTTTCCATATCTCCAATAATGAGGCCATACATCATCCTCAGGAATCTTGTAAGCTCTTTCCTTGTGACTTTGATCTGAAAGGTCAGTCTATTCATGTCAGACACCATCATAATAATAATTTCTCAAAAATGTACAGGTCAAAATTCCTTGCTATTTCAACTACTTCTTTTGAAATTGACCCTAGGATTCTGATATATATGTGAAAATTTTGTCTGAATATATGTGTACCCACACTTTCACAGATTTGCATATCTTCCCACATTAAAAAATCCCATTACTTTACACTTTACAGGAGTTTAATTTTGATCTTCTGTCCTTTGTAAAACATTGATTTTCTGATTGCAAAGGTGTGAGCATATTTACTCTGCAGCTTTGGGAGTTTTAAGGAGTTCTTGTTAGTAAAGTCTTGGGTCAAATGCTTCAATTACACATTAAAATCATCCCCAAAGTAAGAAAGAAAAATAAAAATCTATGAAAGCTCTTAAAATAGTCACGTAAGTTATATCATAAATAAAATAGAACACCATATAATGAGATCAGGAAAAGTTTTGAAGAGAACCCATATTAGAATAAACAAACCAACCAATAACAAAAGTAAACAAACATAAAAACCCCCTAAGATATTTTCTTGTAAAATTAAGGCAAGAAGAATGTATGCTTCAAGGAGAGGTAAAAATTCTCAGTATCAGAGGAGCAGTACACTACCTTGAGAGTGCTGCACTATTCTTTGGCTATTTTCTACCACATATTGACTTAGACATGTAACAAACTTACCTCTCCTAGTTTCCCAAAAACTTTTGTACCAGATTAGGTGTTACAAAAATCCCAACAAGTAAGCTCTGAAAAGCAGAAAAATCGAGCATTTTATTTCTTCTTTACACTATATATTAAATTAAAGAACACAGCCAGCTCCTTTGTAGAGTTTTTCAAATACCAAAGTATCCTTCTTCTTTTTACTAATGTTTAACTGAAATATCAAGTTAAATATGAAATTCTGGATAGATTTTGATCTTATCTTAAAAAAAGACCCTGTACTTTTTTTCTCCATAAATAGATTTTAATTATCTCATACAAATTCAGAATGTATTTCCTTAGATACAATAATAGTAGAATAACATTTGAAATTATTAGCATATTTTAATCAGAATTTAAAAAAAAGAGAATGTCATTCTGTGCTACCATTTATCAACTTCACAACACTATGTTAACAGTGTGTTTCCCTCAGAAAGATGTTGATCCCTGAACACTAATGTCTGCAAAAAACCAGATGAGGTGGCAGAGAAAGGTGCATGTTGGTGTAAACACATAGCAGTAAATTCATATTACAAATAAAGGATTTCTTCTGAATACATTGTGTTTCTCTACTTTGGATTGTCAAACCAACCAACCAAACAAAAAAAAACCCCAAAACCCCATAAAACCAACCAAACAAAACCCCCCCCCCACAAACAAACAAACAAAAAACCAAACCATAACCCAAACAACAAACAAATTAAAAAACACCAAAACAAAACAAAACAAAAACATTAAAAGAGTACTACATAAACAGATTTCATCTAGGTTAGTAAATACTCATGGGAGAAGACCAAAGTAATTAAAAGGCTAAAATACAAAATTGAAGGGATCAGGCAGAACACCAGCTTTGAAGACTAACTTGTCTTACACAGTCACTAAAGATATATGTTCGAACACTCCACTATATGAAAACATGGAAACAACTGGATTTCTGAGGTTGTTTATTCCAATATTTCACCCCAAATTTGTAATACCCTGAAAGGTAGATTTACAAAACAAATGATTCTTCTTTACTTATTTTACGCTCCATTGCACTGACTGAATGAGCTACATGATTTTGGCACTAATCTTGGTAAAGGGATAGTAACTGGGCAGAAAGGAAAAGCACCAAAACAAACCCCAAAAAATGGTGAAAATTTTTTCAAAAAAACCAACCCCCCCCCCAAAAAAACCACAACAAAAAAACCACACACCAAAAAAACCCTATAAAAATAAACAAGTAAAATCATGAAAACTCCTTCTAGTGCTGAAATGTGATGATTTACATCAGATTGTTATACTCCCTGGTAAGTCGAATTCTATTTACCCTTCACATATTGACCTGTGAAAAATTTTGATCTTGAAACTTCACTTTCTGAAACTTGTCTTTGCCTACTAAAGAACTCTGAGATTAAACAAAAGCAGATCTTTGCATAACCTATCATAGAAAACTAGTGATCTACATATCTTCCTTTTAATTTCTGAATTTATTTCTGTCCCTTATTCCCCAGATGCCAAAGAATTAAATATTTTTTTTAATATTGAGCAAAGTACCATTCACATACAAATAAATTTTGATGTCTGAAGAAGTTTGTCCTCAAAACTGTTGATTTTGGATTTTGTTGTGAAAAACCACTAGGAAAAAAAAAGGTTCTATTAGTAATTCAGATGTAGATCAAAAATATTTTCCACACTGCTCCTATTTTTTTTTCCCATTCACATTTTGTTCAACATTTTCGGGGTCCAATATTAAAAGTATAAACTGTTAATAGTGAGGTTAAAGATTGGAGATGTTATTTTTTATTCTTTCTAATGACAGAATGTCTATCACTGCTCTTGAATCCCAGGAGTAACTTTCAAATAGATAAAGATACACTGTCTATTGCTGATTTAGGATTTGTTTGTTCCCTTTACTTTTTTCAATATCCAGTCCAGACACATTGATCATTGGAGGGCTGCAGGGTATAACTTGTACTACTCAATATTTCTTATTCCTCTTTGTAAGGCTGCCTTAAAGTTTTTGAAATTCTACTGCTCAGTGTTAATTTGAACTTTTGTTATTCACATTGACAATTTATAATGATGGTGAAAGGCTATTCTTATGCTACCAATAGTTGATTCTTCACTAAACTTCATTATATCAGAAATCTCATTTGGATCACAGATGATGGTATTTTTTCAATATATTGTAAATTGTAGATACACTAACAGGAATACTATTGAAACAATTTAGCATACGTTAACACAAATTAAGATGAAGATTCTTCTTGTCTAGGCTGCTGTCACCATTTATTACATTAAGTAAGTGAAAAGAAAGTGGTGTGAGAACTTCTATGAATAATCATTAGGAATACTGCTAAGAATACTATTAGTTGTTTGTTTAGGTTTTGGTTTTGGTTTTTGGGGTTTTTTCTGTGCCTGTTTTCTTAGGAAGTTTCTTCCATCTTTTTTTTTTCTTAAATTTTTGTTTTGTTTTATTTTGTTTCATTTTGTTTAGGAGACACCACTGAAATTTACCTGTTACATTTGCTACTTAAAATAAATAACTTATTTATTGCTTTTTCCTCCACTGATTTAAATTATTACCATTCAACAGTCAAATGAATAATATGATGGCAACATCAGAATGGGGTGCTGGTGTTGTAAATATGTGTTTCAGTGACAGAGAAGCAGCCTGAAGGAATTGGAGGCTCTGTCTTCGTACTGATAGGTTAATGTCATTTTGATGAACTGCCTACTTCTGCTGAAGTTATTTGGGGCTATTCATTGTGGTTTAAAGGACATGAGCACTGAAAGCAATGCTTAAAAATCTAGCCATTAATTTTGTTCCTTTTACCACAGAGTTATAAAATAACAATACTATAATTATTTTGTTTCCAATATATTCTACATTTCTTTCTCTGAAAAGCTTACTAGCTCTTGACCTAAGAATATTTCTTAAGTCATCAGAAATTTTTATTGTCTTGTTAATCTTATTTCTCAAATTAAATTATATTTTGATGGTCTAAAGATTATTTTGTGAGGTTTTGCTTATAGTGTAAGTGACAATTATGAAAAGCACAACAAAAGTCTTTGAATCTAATGTGCTTTCTTTAGTTAGACAAGAAGAGCCACTCCAGAATTTCTGAGGGACTGGAGATAAGGAATATAATTAATATTAAGAACTTTATAGCAAATTAACTTGGAGAGTTTTGGTCTTCTAACCAAGGCACTACTTCCCCTTTCCTTTAAGGTATAAGCTAAATATTTCAATATTAGAAAGAGAAGTTAAATTAAGGTGATATTTCCATAGTCATGGGTTGAGGAAAGGGGAAGAAAACTAAAAAGAAACGTGAATTAAAAAGCCATTCCTCATTTTATAGACAATCTCAAGCAAAATAATAAATAAACCGTACTGAACTAGAAGATTGCTTTTCCCTGATGCTGTATGCACTTTGGTTTGATCTTTTCTTCTTATTTCTTTGCTTCCAGCAATGAACAGAATGATTTGTGGTAAATGCTGTCAAACTTAGGGACAGAAAGGGCATGTTGTTATTTATTCGGTTCAGATAATTGTGGTTTGGGGTTTTTATGTCATTATGTTCCTTGGGGAAAAGCTTACCAAAATTTTTTCAAAAAACAGGCCCCCACACCTAGTATAATTTTTTAACTGTCTGATCATCTCAATAGGCTGTTTTTTGGATAATAGTTTAGCTAACAATATTTTAATATTTTTGATATTGTATTAAGTAATATTTAGCTCATGAATGCAGTCTCATAACAAATATGCAGGACATATGTCAGAAAACAGTGAGGTTTTTACTCATTTTAATAATTGTACAGGCTACATTTTAGCTAAATTTAATGGTTAGAAAGCATTCCAATGTTTAAATGTTAATTCTTTGCTCTTTAGAAATCATTTTCTGATCTATCCTTTGCTTTCTATCATAGTTCAATGGTATAAAAATCAGTTTCTGAAACATCTGAGTGCTAACACTTAGATTTGTAATGTTTCATTTAATAAATCATCAAGGAGGTATTCAATTTTCCTTGCATTATATTTTCTGTAGAAATTGTATTTTAGGTCCCATTTTCCTTCCACGGCTAGAATATTTAAAAACTGCAGCTCCCAGAACCCACATCATCAAGAGAGACATACAGAACAAGAACGATCCCATCAGAATAATGTCTTGTCTGGGTACAGTGAATTAGTTGCTAATTATGGAGAAATGCTGGTTAAATACTGCACAAGTTTTAAATTGAGTGTTTAGATATAATTTACTAAGCCAAAAGAAATATTTCAGACTATATATCCTATAGAGTGTTAAAATACTGTGATATCCAGAGATGCTGAAATTCATGTTCATTCCATTCATTTTAGATACTTTTGAGGTGTACAGTCTTATCCTGGAGCAAAAGACACAAAATAACTTGTCTGTATTATCTCCAAAGTGCCAATTAACTAGTGCTAGAATGTATTTCTCTCCAAAACAGAAAACATTTTCTTTAAAAAAAAAAATTTGAAGTGTCCTCTGATGATTTTCACAAGTTCTTGTGACTTCCAAGTCTTTGAGAAATTGTTTAAAATTTGTCCTATTTTTCTCTCTGTGCATATTAAGACAGCTTGAAATTAATTACTTTTGTTCTTTTCTCTTTTTAAAAAGTAGGCTATTAATAAACCTTCCTGTTCAAGATTATAATTTCACATGACATTGGAGTGTGGTTTATTCGTAGCTGCCTGTAGGATTAGGTGTCTATAACAAAAGCAGTAACCTTGTTTATTTGTACTTCAAATGCTGCAACTGATATTGTGTAAATGTACTTTGTTACTGTTTTATAAGTGCTGCACAGAGACATTTTTTGAAGCTGGTTTCTAAAGTGGTGTTACTGTGTTTTAAACTGGTGTTCTTAAAAATATGTCATTTAAACCTTGCCCTGGTGATAAGTGCATAGTTTGGATCCTGTGCACAAGTATCCTACAAAAGCATCAAACCTATTTCCCACACTCTTTACTGGCTTGCAGCAATATGATTTGGTGAGTTGATATTTGCTGGCCACCAGGCATGAACAAAGCTGCTTTCTTACTCTCCCTTCTCAGCAGGACAGGAGGAGAAAATGTACTAAAAAGCTCATAGGTCAACATAAGGGCAGGAAGATCAATCAATGAGTAACAGCATGGGCAAAAAAATCTAACTCAAACTGGGGAAGATTAATTTAATTCATTGCTAATGGAAAACAGAGTAGGATAGAAATAAAAGAGTGTGAGAAACTGAAACAGAACTAAATACCTCTTTACCCCAACATTACTTCCCATGCTCAACTTCCTTTTTAAAACTTCTACTTTCTGCACTGAGAAGTACAGGAGAATAGAGAATAGGAATTTCAGTCAGTCTATAACAGGTCCTCTCTTCCACTTCTTCCCCACATGCACTAGCATGGTCCAGCATGGGGTCCCTCTTATAGGACAAAATCCTTCAAGAGCTGCTCCAGTGTGGATCCTTTCCATGGGCTGCAGTCTTAAAAAAAAGAGTTCTGCAGTGTGGGACTCCCATGGGTTACAACTCCTGCTCTGGCTCTGACAGTCCATGGGCTGCAGTGTGAGTATCTGTTCCAACATGGTTTTCCATGAACTGCAGGGAAATTTCAGCTCTGGAGATGGAGAAAATTATTCCCCTCTTAGTTCAATAATCTTAATATTGTTTCTTTCATATTTTCCTCATCATTTCCACTCACAGATGGTACACAGTCTTTTCTCACCCGTTATCAAATATTTTATCACAGAGGTGCTGTGCCACAATCAAGGCTGACTGGCCCAGTTTGAGTACTGCCAGATCCATTTTGGAACTGTTTGAAACTGTTCAAAAAAAAAAC
>VZDJ01000242.1:521868-581808 GCA_008694505.1 Cyanoderma ruficeps
CAAAAACAAAAACAAAAGAAAAAAAAGGCAAAAAACCCCCCAACAAAGCAAAAAACCCCACCAAACAACAACAACAATAACAAAAATGTTTCTAGTGTCTTTTCACAGAAGCCACTCCTGCAGATCTCACACTACAGAAACCTTCCATGTAACCCCTAACATATTACTGATTCAAAGTCTGTGCTTTCACTTTTTCCCCTCCTTTTTTTATAAAAGCATCCAGGATATAAAATCTAAATTACAGCTTCACTCTTAGGCACAAAATAATACCAGCATCCTAAGCATTAAACTCATCCATGCAATTTGAATAATTTCTTCAAAATTATTTTATAAATTATTTTTCTCCACAGTAAAAGAAAAAAAGAAAGTAAGAAAGAGTGAAATTTTTATACCTTTTGACAGAACCATATGAAGACTTTTTTTTGTCCTGTCTCCTAATTCTGTAAACAGACCAAACAAAAAGTTAAAAACAGAGGGGTAGAGTGAGAAAACAATTAAGAATATCATTGATATACTAATTTCTTGGATACCACTGCAATTACCTGAAGTATTCTGCAGATTTATAATAACATCTTGGAATCACCTTAGCATGTAAAAATGATGGTGATATGACAAAAAAAGATAAGTAAGATTTTATGAAGTATTTGGTGAGGAAGGGGAACTTAATGATTTAATAGGAAAACCTGAAATATTTTTGCAAGATCTGTTGTGATAAGGAAATAGCCTCACATCATTTCCATTTCAGCTTGTCTGGGATTCAGACTATTATTAACTCAAAGAAAATTTTATGTGGGCAGACCCTACAGTGTAACACACACACACAAACACAAACAAATACTGTAAAAATGCATAATTATATTCCCCATTTTATGCTAAAAATCAATGAAAAACAGGTAAAAACACTCTTATATTAGGAAAACATCTCTTGGCAAGTACTTTACTTCCAGAAAAGAAAACTTTTAAATTTCTAGAGCTATGTTTCAATCTAGTGTATGAAGAGAAATAACAAGCAGCTAGAGAGCAGCTTGATAGACAAAAGAAGACCCCTTTGAAAATGGGGAAATAATTAAGATCTGTACATTAATCAGAGAAAAACCTGTTAAAACATAAAAAAACCTGTTAAACCAGCAAACAGGCAGAAAAGCAGAGCCATGCATTTAGTCCATCCATATAGTAGTTTTCTAGATTCAGACATTGTATTTGAGGTGACTAAATGCATCCATTTTTCTTCTCTTGTGCAGGGTGACGTTTCTTCAGCAGCATGATCTCTTCTCCACGGAAACACAAATTTTGAAGTTTTCCATTTGTTTGTACAGAATTTCTCTACATGTTGTGATATATTCATACATATAGTCAATCCACTGGGATAAAAAAAGAACCACTTAGATCATTCCTTCATTGCTTAAAGAAAATAGAATTGGTTATATGCATTTTTAACTTGCAAAGCAATATTTTACAACTGAGGTCATCTCTGTTCTTCAGACCCTGTCTTCGCTCTTTAAATCACACAAATAGGAGTGCTCACAGTTCTTACTTCACAGCATTCTTAATTTGGTTTAAAGATGTAACATCAATATACAGATAAAGAATTCCTGAAGCTGCAATATGATGTACAACAATTCTGGATGTAACCAGTGTCTGAAGTTTTATTGTCTTCTATCTTTGTACTGAAATTTTTATGTCAAACTGCCAGCTGTTAAAGACTTGGATATATTGCTCTGGCTTACAAATTAAGTGTTCTGTCTGATCTTTGGCACAACAGATATCTCTGACACCTTTATTCATTATTTGCTGAGAATGTTTTTTAATCAGCATTCTTATTTTCAAAGGAGACACTATTTCAGTGGCTCTGGTCTCCTAGCAACAGAGTTTATTGTCACTGACTTTCGTAATTTCAAAAGATCTGTGTTCAGAAGGGTTTTTATGGCTTTTAGATCTCTGTATAGCCTGACAGACATAATACTTTGTTACCCCATATCAGACCTGATTTATTTACTGCAACCAACAATATATCAAGCACCAGAACAACTTAAAATGACTACCACCTAAACTCATAGCAAAACAAATTCTAAGTGGAAAATAAGGTTTGTTTGGAGTTTTTTTTTTTATAAAGACTGCATTTAAGGTATGTGGTTTGGTTAATTTGTGTTCTAAAATTTATCCTGTTGGATAAATAAAAATGGAGAAACAAAGTCCACTGCATTTAACTGTTGTCTATTTTCAGAAATAAATTTATCTCAAAATATTTTCCTGATTGCAATTTTTTAAGTAAAAATTACCTTTTTGGATTTGTTATTGCATGAAAAGTATCTGCACTTTTTAGTAATTAGAGATGATGTGCTAGTTTTATCCAGAGTTGATTTAGTTTTCCTCACAATAGCTGGCATAGGCCTGTGCTTTGAATTTGTGCCAAACCCAGGGCTGATAATTCAGCAATGTTTTTGTTATTATGTTTTTGCTGAGCAGGGATTGCACAGACCCAAGGCCTTTTCTGCTTTTCACACCATTCCACACTGGTGACAATGTTGGGGGTGCTTGGGAGGCTGGGAGAAGACACAGCCAGGAAAGGTGACCCAAACTGACCAAAGGAATATTCAGACCAAATGGCATCACAGTCTGTGTATAAGGTGGGGGAAAGAGGAAGGAGGAGAGGCAGATTTGGAGTCATGGTGTTTATTTTCCCAAGTCACCATTACATGTGTTATGGCCCTGGCCTGCTGGAGATGGCTGAACAGCCACACATGGGAAGTTATGAATCCATTCCTTGTATTGCTTTGCTTGTGTGCAGAGCCATTGCTTTCCCTGTTAAACTGTCTGTATCTTAGTCCTGGACTTTTGTAATTTTCACCCTTCCAATTCTCTCCCCACCCCTACTGGTGGGGCAGTGAGTGAGTGGCTGTCTGGGGATGGGCTGTTGGCTGGGGTTAAACCACGAGAGATGGGATTAGAATAAGAGTTTGTCAGAAGAGATGTGGTTGAGTTCTTTTCACCTGGAACAGACACTGCTACTTTGTATAATTGCAGTAGTCATCAAACATGGATTTAACAAATGCAAATCTTAATGAAATCTGTGCCTTGACATCCAGTACTCTTATTTCTTAAGAAAATTTTCAAAGTATGGAGTAAAAAAATATTTAAGAGGACAAACATAGTATATTATTAACTTGTTAATGAATTACTTGAATTATTTTGAAAATGCAGAATTATTTCTCAACTTAAAAGGGACCATGTAGATTACAGAATTTTCCATCATTCCACAATTTATGTGAGCTAACTGAAATATACAGTCATTTAAATAAAGGAAATGTATAGAAATAAATTGAAATATAGCATAGTTAATGTGAATAAACAAATGAACTGTCTTTCTATAAGGAGAACATAAACAAATTACTTTGAAAAGGCTGGACAGTAAACAATAAACTTTCAAGAAATGATGTTATGCTTTAGATATAGTTGTAAATCATGTTCCTTTTTCATTCTAAATTATATCATAAAAGCCATGCAGAAGGTTTTAGAGCAAATGTAGATAAAAAACGTTTAAAGGGAGCATCTATGAAATGACTGATTGCATCTTTCCCAAGATTATGACATATTCTTTTCATATCACAGACAAATCTGTACAGTAGCATTAGGATATCAAACTAATCAGCAAATGACAGTCTAGAAGAATGCTGCAGAGTGAGAGGTAATCCATGCAGTAGAAAGAGAGAAACTGAAAGGAAACAGTGAAGTACAAAACATTCAATTCCAATGGTATTCAGATGGCAAGAAAGAAAAAAAAAACCAGCTAAAATATACTCTAAATGTCCTTCACTACATGTGAGCAAAGAAATTGTGTTGAAACTAGCTAAAAGAGCAGAATAATAACTAGGGAGGTGGGAGTTAACGCGCAAGAAGAAAAACACACACACACAGCCAACAGCAACAAACCCCAACAGCAACAAAACAAGCAAAAAACAACAAAAAAAATCAGAAAAACCTCAACAAAATCCATGATAATAATGATATCGCAATTATCACCTGAGACAAATATAACACAATTCAAAGGAAACTGATCTTTTTGACTTAATTGCTGTCAGTGGATGTAAATCATTGGATTCTCTCTCCTCAAGTCAGAACTGCAATGGTGTACAGGCAAGAATAAACCAGGGACAGCTGTTTGGCCATTAATAGCAATGTCCACCTTAGTGTCTGGCCAGCAGAGATGAGAAATAAAACTTCTTATGGAATGTTGCTATGTTTACAAAAGTCTTTATCACTGCCACTACACAAAATAAATATTCATAATGAGTGTTACTAGTTATCTAGTAAAAATTAAAATAAGAAAAATAAACTGCAGAGGTGAAAAGGAAGTTTCTGGAAATCACATTTCATAGTAAATTTTACATCTAAAAGAAGTGTTAAGCAATAAAAAAAAGCAATAAAAAAATTATTTGCTGTGGCAAAGCTTATCGTCAAAATTCCTCCCCACTGTCCCAAAACCAAGTAAAATTTACTAGCCTGGGGTGTAGATTCAGGGCTCTGTTTTCCATGTGACATGAGCGAAAAACAAGATATCTGAAATCTATCATTTCCAATCCTGAGTTAGTGTCAGATTTCCAGCATGAAAACACACCTGTTTTTTGAGGCTGAAACAAATTTTGGGGCAAGTTAATGTTTTCAAATGAAATTCTAAAAGATTTCTCTTTTCTGTCTTCTGACTCTGGTGTGGAAAGACTAATTTCAGTATCTGGTATGTTTCATGAATCAGAATTGTCGACTCCAGTGAGTCAACTAACTTTAAATGGTTTAATGTCAAATCAGGATTTATGCAAAAAATAGTGTAATAACAACAACTGGGAGCAGTTAGCTGCAACCCACACAGTGAGAAACATAATTGTATGGATGTTTTAGGGAAAACTAATGGCTTTACTAAGCCCACATTTTCTATTGGTGTTATGAAGGTTGTAATCTATTTATAAATGAATCCCATTGTTGCTTACTCTATTTAGGCTGGTGTACTAATTTTGCCTGGGGCATAGTTAAATTTCTTCATAGTAGCTTTTATGGTGCTATTTTTTGTATTTGTAATGAGAACAGTGGTGTTAACACACCAGTGGTTTAGGTGCTGCTCAACAGTGCCCACAGCACAAAGGCCTTTTCTGCTTCTCAGACTGCCCAACCAGCAAGAGGGCTGGGAGAGGGGACAACTGGGACAAATGACCCCAACTGTGCTAAGACATGTCTCATACCATATGGCATCACACTCAGTGGTAAAAGCTGGGATAATGAGTGAGAAATTGGAAGTTGAGTTACGGTGCTTGTCTTAGAGTCAGTAGAAATGAGATGAGGAAGACTAAGGCTCACCTGGAATTAAATCCTATCAGGGATGTAAAGGAACACAAAGGGCTTTTTTAAATGTATCAATAACAGAAAGTGAACAGAAGGATAACATGGGACTAATACCAAATAGAAGGGGGAGACCTTGGTGACAGAGGATGCAAAGACTTTACTGAATGCTTTCTTTGTTTTGGTCTTCACTGACAAGACCAGCACTCAGAAATCTCTGACCCAGCAGACCAGGGAAAAGAAATGGTGGAAGGAAGGCTTTCCCTTGGTCAGGAAGGATTGGATTAGAGAAAACCTGGGAAAACATGATATCCACAGGTCCACACTCCCTCATTCTCAGCATCCACAAGTGCTCAGCATTCATGTGCTCACCATGATGAAGCTGCTCATGACCATCCCTGAGAAGTCATGGGCACTGGGACAGGTTCCAGAGGACTGCAAGAAAGCAAATATTCCTGTCTTCAAAAGGACAAGGAAGGCCCAGGGAGCAACTTGCCAGTCAGCTCCACCTCTGTCCCTGGAATGGTGATGGAGTACCTCATTCTGGAGGCCATCTCATCCATGCAGATGACAAGAAGGTGATCAGGAGTGGTCAGCTTGGATTCACTGAAGGCAAATCATGCTCAACCAACCTGATTGCCTTCTACAATGAGACAACCACGGATGGGTGAAGGGAGAGCAGTGGATATTGGCTGCCTAATCTTTAGCAAGGCTTTCCACACTGTCTCTCACAGCCTCCTCAAAGTCAAACTCAGGAAGTGTGGACTGGATAAGTGAACAGCGAAGTGGATTGACAACTGGCTGAATGGCAGATTCCAGAAGATTCTAGTAAGTGGCACAGGGTCTAGCTGTGCCTGTCAATAGGGGTGTTCCCCAGGGGGTCAACCCTGGCCCCCGTATTGTCTAACTTATTCATCAATGACTTGGATAAAGGGGCAGGTGCCTCCCCAGCCCATTCACTTATGACACAAAGCTGGGAGGAGTGGCTGATGCCCCAGGGAGCTGTGCAGCCCTTCAGAAGGACCTCAACAAGTTGAAGAGATGGGCAGAGAAGAACTAGATAAATTTTAACAAAGGCAAGTGCAGGGCCCTGCACCTGGGGAAGGACCACTCCGTCCTGGAAGGCTCCAGGACAGCCTGAGGGCTGGCCTGCTGGAAAGCAGCTCTGCAGAGAAGGAATTGGGAGTCCTGGTGGACAGCAAGCTGTCCATGAGCCAGCAGTGCTCTTGGGGCCAAGAAGGACAATAATATCCTAGGGTACATTAGGAATAGCTTTGACAGCAGGTCAGGGGAGGTGATCCTGCCCCTCTGCTCAGTCCTGGTGAGGCACATCTGGAGTGCTGTGTTCAGTTCTGGGCTCCTTAGTACAAAAGTCATGGACGTCCCAGAGCAGGCCCAGCAAAGGTCTGCGAATTTAGATTAAGGGACTGAAGCATCTCCTTTGGGAGGAAACACTGAGAAAGAGGGGACTGTTAAGCCTCCGGAAGAGATGACTGAGATGGGATATTACCAATGTCTCAAAGTATTTGAAGGGAAGGTGTCAGAGAATGAAGCAGACTCTATTTGGTGGTGCCCAGCAACAGGACAAGAGGCCGTGGGCAGAAACTGATGCACAGGAAGTGCCACCTGAACATGAAGAGCTTCTTTCATTTGCAGTGCCTGAGCACCTGATCAGATTGTGCAAAGAGGATGTGGAGTCTCCCTCACTGGAGATATTCCAGAACCTGAATGCAATCCTGTGCAATTTGTCCTAGGAAGACCCTGTTTCAGCAGTGAGGTCGGACCTGATGGCCTGCTGTGATCCCCTCCAACCTCACCTGTTGTGTGATTCTATGATTCTATTATGGTGAAGGAAATATATGAACATGAATAGCTCCTAGTACTGCTCCCTCTAAAAGAAAAAGTCTTTTCCAACAAATGGCCACAAATGCACAGCTTTTATCTATTCCATTTAGCTAGAAACATATACTAAATTAAAAAAAGGTATTTATTCCATTTGAAACAGCAAAGCAATAAAATTCTGTGTGCTCCAGTGAAACAAATAAAATAGCTGCAATGTAAATGACAGTAGTCTTGACTTGTATTCTAGAATACAAAAGTTCATATACCAAAATTGCAGTAAATTGGCGCTGATTTGCTTTCGTTAAAGGATCTGGAGAACAAAAGAAGAAAAGTTAATATACATGCCAGGTTTGAATGAAATATGCTAACAGCACACTGAAGTTCCATTTCATTTTTTTTGATGTCTTGTATTTTTTTAGAGTTTCGTGGTTAGGGATGGGGAGAAAAAATAAATCACCAGGAGCATTTTTTATTTCAAGGTATCAAACTTGAAAGTGTCAATTTGGAGTTAATGAAGAATAATAATATCCAGTTTAATTGGGTTGGTTTTAAGCATTACTAGGGAGGGAGAAGTATGATATTTCACTGATTTAAGACCACAGGTATATCAGTTTGTTCTGTTTGTTTTCCCTTCCCTCCTCAGGATTAGACTGCATAAATATTAATTCCATGTTAGGACAACAAAGGATTTTCTCTCAGTTTTCTGGGTACCAGGCAGAATGCCAGCTGCTATGTTGCATTTTTAAAAATGTATTTCTTTCCTGCTAAAAGACATGAATTTTCATTTGCCATTTTGACATCATCCGACTATAAAGACTGCCCTGTCAAACAGTCTTCTAGAGCCCATTAGGAAAAAACTATTAAGAGAAATGTAACACAGCAGGACTTTATTCTAGCTTGGTTTTTAAAGAAGAGTCATTTAGATATTTCTTTGTTTAGATTGCCTATTTCTAGGGACAGAGACAAAAGAATTGTTCTGGTTGTTATGAGCAGATAGAACATTATACATGAAATAAGAAGTAGGTTGTTTTTGCAGTTCTCATACTATGAATTTCAACTAATGGAGAAAACTTTTTGTTTGTTTTTAATAAACACAACCTAGTTTTATAGTTTTGTTGTTGAAAAAAGCTGTTCTCATGAAATTGACTTGCCATCAGAAATTCACAGAAGAATTGATTATCCTGAAGGGATACCAGCAGGAGTCCTCTGGTATCTTGTGTTTTATCTGTGAGTAGATCTTATTCTTCAAACATTAATGAAAATATAAAATGATAATGAGAAATGTTTGTTTCCAGTATTTACTACACAATAAGAATCTTTACAAAATGGGAATACTTCTACACACAATGTAAATATATCCTGAAGTACTCATAAGTCAATAAAAATGAAGCAAAAATAGTATGGAGAAGAAATGCAGCACCAAAAAAGATAGTGATATGAATGTTGTCATAGCTGTAGAAAAGAAATAATCTTGCTCTGTCGTCTGTATTACATGAAAATAAAGTGGGTCAGTTTGCTGATACTTGTAAATTTTTTCAGATGTGCCAGGATCTCTCAATCTATTGTATGACAGTCTAGGTACTTAAATTGGAATTGTGCTGGGGCAGTATGCTTTTCTTGATAAAATTTTATGAGATGTGGGTTGGACTATACTAAAAGCCTGGGCATAAATTGACCTAAAGTTCTTAATAAAACCCTGTATTTTTTTAAAATCTCAGTATTTTTTCCCACGTCTTTGCTACAGCCCATTCTCAAGATAAAGCAGACTAAAGAGGTTACCATCCCAATTTTTATATAAAGCACTAATGTCTGTTTGAGGTTGTTGTGGGCAGACCTCATGTGCACAACAGACTGTATATGTGGAAAGTGCTGGGTAAATGTGAAAAATTTATTTTGCAAACAATTTTTTCCCATACCACTTTCAGTTTTCTTTTGTAGGAGTTCCCTTGATAGCATCTTTCAAATGACAAAGGACTTAAAAATGTTTGAATTTTGAAGTGTTCTTTTCTCCTCTTTTTTAATGTATTCTTGAAGCATCAAGAGCAAAACAAACATTTGTGGTGAATGATGCTTATTTAACTATAATGAATGACACAAAGGCAATGTTTTATTCATTTTTTGCTTAAAATCTGAAAAAAATAAAAGCATTGGAGGCAACAGATAAACTTTTCAAAAGATTTTAAAACTCAAATTAAAAGGCTTGCTTAGAAGAAAATCTCTTTTAGCTGCCAAATGGGTGGAATTTACTTTTTTCATTCCACGCTTTCCATAGCTTAATGTTAATGGTCTTCCATTCGCCCCCTACAGCTTTTGTAATTGTATCGGTTCAATGGTCCCCACTTCTCCGTACAGTTGTTTAATGATCAGGATAAAACAGTTATCCTTGAAATTTCCTTGAACCTTGCATCATTGGTTGAACCCAGCTTCAGCAAATGGTTACTTGAGAAATGCTAATGCTGGCAGTCCAGCTTTTCCTCAAAATATGCTAAGAAAACATGAAAAATTAGAAGTGAACTGCAGTTCAAATAATCTCCATGTATCGTGCCTAAGTACATAGAAAGTCATGTCCTCAATCCCAGAAGAACCAGTCACATCACAACCATAGAACATTCTTTAAATAATTTTTTGTCATGCATAGTGTGCAGTATTTCAATACTTGAGTTTCTACACCATGTACTGCATTGACAGGTAAATACAGAGATATTTTATTTATAGTATTATTACAAAGAGATATTTTGTTAAAAAAAAAAGTGAACATGAAATGACCTAATTCCATAGGAATTTCTGCTTAATATAGTCCAAGACCATTCACAGAAACTAAATGACTCTAAAAATAACTGTGTGTTTATTTTTCTTAGGAATCAAAATAGATTAAAAGAAGATTCATGTGCTTTTCCCAGAAAGCTCCTAAATAGTATGACTTTGTTTTGTTCTTATTTGCTGAATATGACAATATGGAAGACTGTGCATTGTAAAAGATGATAAAACAGAGACAAATCAAAGTGCATTGTTTGACTCCCTTTTTCTTCCACTTTAATCTACAAAATTCAATGAAATTGAATTGAAATTGAAGGAGAAAACCAATGATGGTTTAATGAATAGCAATAAAAAGTAATTCTGCGAAGTAGAGTAGTAGTTGAGTACTCTTCACAGTTCTCTTCAGTGCAACAAAGATATGAAACTCCTGGATTGGGTCCAGAGCAGAGAAGGGCAAAGAAGATGATTGAGGGACTGAAGCATTTCTCCTGCGAGGAAAGGCTGAAGGAGCCAGGGCAGTGCAAGCTGGAGAACAGATGGGTGAGAGGAGACCTCATCAATGTATGTGATTATCTGAAGGCAGCTGTCACAGGGTGGACCAGGCTCTGCATGGTCGTACCCAACAATAGGACAAGAGGCAATGGGCAAAAACTGATACTGGAAGTCCCACATTTTACTCCAAAGTGACACAGCACTGGAACAGATTGTCCAGAGAGGCTTTGGTGTGTCCTTCATTGGAGACATTCCATTGTCTGGACACAATTCTGTGTCATGTGCTCTGGGATGATCCTGCTGGAGAAGGGAGATTTTACCAGATAACCCACTCTGGTCTCTTCCAGCGTTCCCCCGCCTGTGATTTTGCAAATCACATTCTAGCATCTGTATAACTATGAAAAACTATAAGGAAGTTACCCATCGCCTACCATGAAAATTCCTGGCAGTTGTGATTCTGGTTGAAGCTATAAAATAAAATTTCAGAAGCTAGAGGCAACTGCCTACACATGGACTATTGCCTGTGTGCAGTCATGGCTCCACATAATGTTTTCTGAGTGAGGAAAGGAGGAAGTAGACATTCTGATTTCCTCCTTTTATATTATTTTCCTCCATCCTTTGTCAGAGATGAGCAAATAGACAATGTTTAGAAAGGAAGGAATCCTTTTTATAGTATTTCCTCTATTCTAAATGTCCAAACTAGGATAACAAGACTTTTTTAGTGGAAAATTTTTTAGTATTATTTTCCTAGATGTCGCAGTACTTATTGTACATTTAGAACATATGCCACTCTTCATTCTCATTTCAATGTTAAAATTCACCACTTTATAAGAATAAATAATTTTAGAGTGGTAGCTGGCTAAGTGATTTTTACATTATTTATTGACAATTATTATTTTAAAAGGAATTTTTTTTCCCAAATATGTCGAAGGTATGCCAGTAAAAAATATTGATCTAAGTTACTCTGTGGAAACATTAGTCCATTCTGTTCCCTACTGATTGAAAATATGGATCTAAATCTTTGTAAGAGAATCTTAATAGTTCTCTTGGGAGATTACAGTCAGTGAAACATATGAAACATGGTGGAGGTATGCATTTTTGCATAGATTTTTATACACATATAATGCACAAAGATGTCAACTTTGCTACATTAATACATGAAGAATAAGAATATGGAGAAGTACAATTCATGGTTAAGTACTTGTTAAAGTGGGTTAAATTATCTACAAGTAACTGGCTGTCACCATTGCAGTATGATTTAACGTGATCCCTTCAGATCTGTTTTCTATTTGACAGAAGTTTGCAGGGAAGTTCAATGATGTGTATAAGAGATTATGGATTTGAGCAGTGCTACCTTTTACATGACCATAGAGAATGGTTTTTGATCTATAGATATTTTATTCCAATTACATTTCTCCATTATTGTTTGCTTAAAACTAGGCAATATGTACACATACTTTCCACATTTTTTATTGAATCCTTCAGCAAACTATGCTTAAAATTAAATGGCACCACTACTTAAGTGAAATATGAGATAAAGCTATTATTACTGAACTAGCAAAAAGCCCACTACTAAGAAACAGAGCCTGGACAGAAATACAAGGTTTGACTGTCGGGGACTGAAATGGCCCATTATAGCAAAAACTGTATAAAGAAGCTATGGCAGAGAAGCCCACCCCTGCTTGAAGATGCCTGAATAGAACTTTGGGCTGTGAGTGAAGCCACCTAGATAAGATAAAGTGGACACTATTGTTCAGTCATCTCAGGCTGAGGAAAAAGAATGCATCCACAAGACAACCAACTCCAGCATCTGCACTGAGAATTGTCCCTGGCTGGGTTGGGGTGGAGGAGACCACTGCCCACAGAGCCCAGCTTTACAAAGACACCTGAACAAAATGAGGCAGGGAGGGGAGGTTTTGGGTGTGTGATGTAACCTCTGGTCAGAGGCACTGAACATCATCCTCCCTTACACAAACCAGCCCAGGTGGGAAACCCCAACCCTGGGAAGGCCACATCCATGGGACATTTACATGGGAGGCAGCTGAGGGGATGTCCTAATCCACCAAAGACCCCCCAAAGTGCTCCCCAGACTCATTCCTGAGGCCTTTCACCACAGCACTGCAGGTGAGGCCAAGTGATGCACGCACCCAGAGTCTGCTGCAGGACACTGTGTCAAACTGCACACCCTCCACCCCCCTCCAGGGTAGGTATCTGGGCATTCCCACCTGGCCTGAGCACATAATAATCCTTTGGGTTCTATGCTTTTGGGGGGACCCTCACCACCAAGAAGACTGGCTGGAGAGGAAAACTGGGACACACTGGTGGTATCCATAGAATGGTGATATTGTCTCTGTCACCCTCTTTGGGTCACCTCTTTTCTATTCTTTCTTTTCCTTTCCTTTCTCTCTCTCTTTTATATTTACTATTAAATAAAACCCATACTATTGACATTGGCATATGGTCTTGTTTGCACCTTAATTCATGCAGAGGCATTTCTAATAACTTTCAAAACCAGACTGTAACACTAGCATGGAGAATGCTGACTTTTCAATTGTTTACTGAAATGCTTTTCTTAAACTCAAGGCCTTGTCTTGGTGGTATTTAGTTTAGAATAGATACAGCTGGCTCTGCACACACTATTTTTTGCAAAATTTCAGTTATGAAAGCTGAGTCTGGAAAGACTTTTATCTTTTCATTTGGCTGCCACTGCTAAGAAGATATCTTGGATTTATGTTTTGTTTTGCGTTTTACTAGTCAGATCAGGTTATAAACTCATTCAAGTTTCTTCCTATATTTTGCTATTAGACAGGGATTGCTAGTTAGGATTCTACTGTGCTTCCTCTGTGGTGACAACCAGATTACATCTGTTTGTCTTACCAAGTGTTTCTCTAAGAGCGTTAGACATTGTCAGCTAAAAAATTACAGCAAGCCAAACTTTATATCATTGTCTTTGCTCTTTCAGCTGATAGAAGCTGCTAATTGGGCAGTGTAGCATCATAAAGTAGGCATGGTTTACCTCTGGAAAGCAGATAACTAAAATACATAGCTGGTTGTCCAAAGAGATTTTGCCTTCTCCTAAATGAGTCAGCAGAAGGATGATGGAGGTAGACTGGGCCATTCCCACTCGAACTTTAAAAACTTCTCTAAAATTTTATATTCTTTCTGTCTTAATGGTGACATTCAGTGCCAGCAGAGTGCCACCATGGTGGCTTTGTAGCCTGTACAAATTTGTCACAACATGTAGAAAAGTAGAATTTGTTCCTTTTTAAAGTATTTTAAAATTTAATTTTAGCTTTTTTTGGTAACAAACATTTAAGGGCATTACAGTGTTCCGTCTTTTCTTAGTTTGTGTAGTAGCTAGCAGGGTAAATTATTTTGCCTTTTTGAAAACTAGCATGGAAAGGCGACTCAAGAAGGAAAGTGACACAAAAGAGGCAGTTGTACATTTGGACAGCAGTTGACAGTTCATGTCTTTGCCTTTATTTAAGAACTAATGATTCTTGTATGTTAGAATTATCCTAATAATGAAAAGCTTTTCTTTTATCTTAAAAAAATAAAATTCTTAATCTTTTACGACATTTTGTGCATCTTCTTGTGCCTTTACATTGTTGCAGATTTTCTTTTGAGATCCTTAACAACCAACAGACTTCTGAGGTGCACTTGGAGAGGGAACATTTTCTCTTCAGCTCTCCCCAAAGCACTGCTCTGTGCAATACTTTTCTCAATCATATAAGTCTGAGATTTTTCTTTTTACTCTGGACTAGCTTATTTTTGAGGAACCACATATTCTTTATCCTTTCAATATCTTCATGAAGTAGGTTTAGAGGTCTTGGTGATAATGCTGAGCCTGAAATTCTTATACTTACACAAGGAATACAAATGTGTAGGTGGGCTCTCCTAAGTGGCATACATCCTCTTTAGACAAAGTTAAGTGGTCCTAAGTGGAAGTCCACACTCAAACATCACTAGTCCACCCCAGCAGACATGTTAGTCTGAAGTGTTGTGTACAGTGCCATGCTGTATTGCACACATTGCTTTGCCTTCAGGACTGCATTATGCTGCACACACCTCTTGGAGTGGGATAAGCTTGGCTGGGTAACCATTAAGCAAGGCTCTTCAGGTGGCACCCACTTGGTGTTAACAGTGATACCAGTTGCTTGTGTTTGTCATAAAGTGAAGCAAAATTTTTCCATATAAACATCATTTTGATCAAAATAGAAAAAATAAACAAAGCTGCTTCTTGCTAAGAAAAGTCTATAAAAACTCAACCATGGTGCCCTCAGGCCTCACTGTGAATAGCAGAGCTGTTCAGTGTGTTCAGACCCCTCCCTTTACCAGAGTTCAATCCAATATTCTATCACCTCAGGTTTAGCAACATTAGAAGAGATGAAAAATTTTATAATGGACAAGCTGCTCTTCGAAAGTTATAAAACCTTTCTGCAGAGTGTTTTCCTTACTGGATTTGGAAAGATTGTGAGTCCCATTGCATAAAACAAAAATCCTTCTAAAAAGTGGCTCTTCTCTGCATCCCTCTCCTCCTTAGCATATAAAAGGTCTGTCAGGTGAATTTCTGTTGAAAAGTAGAAAGGAAAAGCAGCAATCAAAAAAAAATGGCAGAGAGAGGAAGAAAAGTACTTATTAAAAATTTACTGAAGCACGGGATTTTTAAAGATTCTCTCCTACTCATTTCTCAGCCTTCATTATACGTTGGGATACTTTATTGACTAAAATTTTCTGAATCTCTGCCCTAAAACTTTCCTCAGATTCCAGTTTGTTCTCTCTAGTTGTTGCAAGGTAACATTTTGAAGCATAATATCAGCTGTAGGTATCAGATGTTCTCAGATTCTCAGGAGAGAACATGACATAGTTTCAGCTGGAAGAAAACTTTTGTGTCAGAAAAGTATTTTGACATACATGTGGAAGATACAATAGGATAAAATGTTATCCAGAATGTATGGAAAGTTGCAATGCTAGTACATCTCGGTTGTATTTCACCTATAGTATAATGTTTTGGTATCTTGCTTTAGTGACTTACTCCCAGCTCTTTAGTAAAAAAACAGGATTATTTAATATATGTATAAGTGACCAATTTATTCTGTTGATATGAAAAAAACCCACCCAAACTGGACCCAAACCCACCCAAACTAACCCCTTCCTGATTTTCCTGCTAATATTAGCTCACCTAAGAAGGCTTTGGGAGTAGAATTGCTAATTTTGTAAACTGGTAAGGTAAATCATTTTGGTGTTGACTACTCAAAAGTCTAAGACCTGGTTTACAATAGGAAAAAAAAAGTAGAATAAATTTTTAATTAAGAATTTGAAGGCATGTGTAAACATAAAAGTACTCTTTTCTATAAAGAGTAAACCTATTTTTAATATGGCATTAGGAAAAATGACTGATTTGGTCATGTAGAAGATATTCACTACACTGGCTGTAAAAGGGAACATTTCAATCAAAGAAAAACTATGCATAACTGAAGTCTAGAGTGATCTCTCCGTTAAAGGCCTTAACAATTCAGGAATATTTTTATATTTAGGATCTTGTTTTTCTGAGTGTTTTATTTTTCCTTTTGACAGTAGAGATGAAGTGATAATGTCTGAAGTTGAACTTAGAAGAGACTACATACCCATTTTGGTAATATTTATATCAGAAAGAAAAAAAAAGTGGATTGAATTATGAGCATAATTTGGAGGTTTTTTCAGATGTTCCAGTAATCCTGGAACTCTTTTGAATATGTGAGTCAAGGACAGGGTAGAAATTTTTCAGTTGCACTTCCAAATTTTTTTGGGCTCTGGTAGAGATACAAAGGCGACAGTGATATCTTGGAAAAGCAGCCTCTAAGAGGTATGTTTAAGATGAAATAGCCTGTCTGACCTTATGTACTACACTGAGATGGTAATAACTATGTTTTCCATCTGAGGTCTGGCAATTAGCTCATTCTGTGCCTGATTTGCTATCCTGTACAAAACTTAATGGCTACTAGTAAACGATATATTTCTTGAATTTCCTAACCTTAAGAAATTTGATAACACTGACTGTCATTAGTGCATAATTTTATTCAAGAATCAAAATATTTGGATCATCAATCTACTTTTTATTTTGATCTATATTTTGGAGTAAACTAATAATAAAACTTCCCTGACACACAGATCTATAGATGTTGTTAGTATACCTGAATACTTCAGCAAGTTTTAGATAATTTTTTACAGGAAATAGACATTAAAAATATGTGATGTGTTTCTGTATTCTTCCAAAGCTTAGAAAACTCTACATGTGTGATGCATGTTATATTCATGTTCCTCAGGTGGCCAGGAACCTCTGATCTTCTCTCACTTATGGGAGGGACCCCCTGTCCATGTCTTGCCATCTGTTTGCTTGAGTGATAAAGGAACAGAGGTTGCCAGAGAGGACCAAGTCAAAAAAGTTGTTGAGTACCCCAGTGTTCTTGTCTGTTACCACCACTTTGCCAGCCTTGTTTGTTAGTGAGGGTATGACTTCTTTGACCTTCCTTTCCTGGATGGCATATTTGTAGAAAGATATGAGATGAATTTACAAAGGAATAACTGACATGAGGCTCTTGGCCTGCACATTACTTCCAGGTGATGATAGTCTGTAAAGAATGGTTTAATTTCCAGGGCTGAGGGTGATTTTTTTAAGTGCTTAAAAAGAAACAGAGTAAAAAAGATACATCTCCAAAACTACTTGCCTTAAACTACAAAAATATTTACTGTACTAAGTATGCAGGTTCACAAGTCTGTTTTTACCAAGTTACCGGCAGGATTAGAGGTAAGGAAGTGTCAGACCTGATACCATGGAATTAAATGTGACCAGGGTTTTGCCCTAGGTATGGTCCAGTCTAAGAAGTATTTTGGAAAGTTTCAAGCATAAACTGGGAGATGGTTGTTGAGTCTGTTGGCCAGTTCTCTTTTTAAAAGGTTCCTCCAGAGGGACAGGAGTCCAACTATTACAATTCATGGATCTTTGATATTACAATACACAAATTTTGACCCCAAAGATAACAAAGGAAGTAACTTCAAAACAGTAAAATGAGTCTTGAATCCAGCTGGATTATTCAGTACTAGGGGAATTATGTCTATTTCTTCTCTGGATATTGCTAGATTTCTCTTTCTATTCAGATTTCACCATCTCTGGCCCTGTAGTTACTGATTTTAGTGGAACAGCAAATGCAGTTAAAAAGAGGAACATTAAAAGTTAAATACATAAAGCACAAAATTTAGAATATTTTTAAATTTCTCACTTTTAATTACATGAAACTTATAGTTATCCTTATATTAATCTCTATAATTCAGGAACTGAAATTCAAAACCTCATAACCTGATTAAAGGTAGGACATATTTCCTATATAAGTATATACTAAGTCTATGATAATTGAATCCTAATGCAATTCTTTACCTACTGCAGGCAAAGGGGAATATTGAGGACTTCTTCATGTCTGCATATAGAAGAGTTCCTGCAACTTCCAATGTGCCTGTTTGCATATTCTGGTCTAGTCAATTCTAGCCAATCAATGAGTGTGTGCAGGTTTTTTCATAATTTCATGTAATAGGAACTATTAGATCCTCCAGCTCTACTTTCTTTCAGTATCTCTGTTTTGAGGAGGGGGTTGTTGTTTTTTTTTTTTTAGTTTAAAATAAAANATCAATTTATTTTGATAGGAAACCTCTTGCTTTTTGTTATTTAAACAGTTCAATTATACTTGAAAGGAAAAGAAGGCACTTACTTTCTGCACTGCTTCCATTTGGTATGTTAAAGTGTATCTACATTAGATTTATGCTGCAGTGAAATGTAAGAACAAGTAGACCAAAAGTAGGTTAATTGACTCAGAAAGTAATAGCAGTTTTGCTACTGCAGTTTGGTGCACAGCAGGGACTAATTTAACCTATTACCTGCAGCTAAAGTAATTTACACTGAAGTCCAAAGTTGACAGTCAGAGGGAAGGTACTGTAATTACATACCCTGCGTTAATTTAAACTCTTTATAGAATTTGCCACAGTGAGAGTCACAAATTTTGAGAATATTCACTAATGAGTTTGTATATTGAAAGATGAAATGAAAACATAAAAAAAAATATTTGGAACATGAAGCAGAGCTAGGGAAGACCTTTCCCTCTAGCCCATGACATTTAGAATGACCTGGAACATCTGGCTAATTATTGAAATATTTGTGAAAAGCAGCTGTCCATAACCTGAAGAACAAACAACTTCAAGGATGTTTTAGTTTAAAAAGATATTCAGACAAGTGAAATCTGTATTCCCTTAGGATCTATGTTAATTAAAATTTTTTTTTTTTTTCATGTTCTGGTCTTGGTAATGATGATAGATTTAATGGGTTAATACATTGAAAGAAAAAAATAGTATATGTAATGCTCATTAAAAAAAGCATACCTGTGTTGCTTGAGCATATTATTAGCAAAGATTATACATGTTTTATAAAGGATAAAATGAATACAAATTAACATGTCTTCTAATTTGTGTTTTGCTAATTCTTCACATCACTGCAACATCAATTATAGTTGTCATGCAATTGCACTTGACTACATACAGTAAATCAGGGTCTCAACTAGTGCACATCTGCTGACTTCAGAGGAATTGCTGTGTTATGTCTCAGCAAAAGATATTCTGTTGGTTGTTTATATTATGAATCAATGCAAAGGTTTTTAATTAAAAAGAAACAACTGTTAACTAAATCATTTGCTTATGCACTTTCTTATCAATTTATCTGTGGGGTGGAGGCACCTGATTCTCAAATACCTGTCCGTATCTTTTAAGTTAGAAAGTAATTGCACTTTTCTGAAATATAAGAAAGGTCTCTGAAATAATCTATTTTATCAACATAATTTTATGTCTATTTGGAACACTTTGCTTAACTTCAATTTCATGCTTAGTAATTCTGCAGAATGAAATAATTTTATGTTAAAATGTTTGCTTTCCAAGTCTCTGTATTGGAATAATTAAAATAATAGTGTGATAATTTTAATTTTATAGTTTTTCCTTCTGGAGGACCTCCAAGAATATCTAATTTTTTGGCTGTAGCAAATCAAACAACAACATAAAGTGAAGAGAATATTTTATCAATAATAGTTTATAAACTTCAAATAATATAATTTTCTTAATCTTGTCCTCAGAGATGTAGCTGAAAAATAGAAATAACAAGCAATTTGTGTCCCAAACCCATGAAATTTTAGAAATGTCAGTTGAATCAATTTGTTTTATGCAGTACAGTATAACTGTCGGTCTTTCTGTATGCTACTGACATCATGAAGACCGAGATCACAAGTGCTTGGTTCATTAACACTTGTGTCTCTGCTGCTGGACACAAAACATAGTTTGAAAATTTGTCGTCACAAAACAGGTTAGTACTTTTGCCTCACGTCTTCATGCCTTAGTTAGGATCTTCAGGCACACAGTTATCACACTGGACTGGCAGGAGGAAGAAAAAACCTTACTAGGCTGTTGAAGAATTGCCTAATTGTAATAGAGAGCTCTATGGGTGAAGTTACTGCTTTTGAAAATCAATGAAGACGACAAAATAGCCAAGATAATTTCAAGTGCTTTTTCAGTCCTCTGCACTTGAAAGTATTTGTATTTGTATTAACATCTGTCTGGCTTATGTTTCTGGTTTGTTCCAAACTGTGTTTTTCCAAAGGAAGCAAATGTCTGTGTAAAGTTTTCTGGGAGATGTGTCTGTAACACACAGTTTCCTATCTTTTGTGCATTTGTGCTTATCTTTCCAAAGTTTTCAGACAGTTTTCTTCTGTAAAATGGAAGTTCAGACAAATTGGAGCTTTGGTGACATTTCTGGTTATAAATATTCTCCCCCTCCATGTCTTTGCTTTTAAAGATTTCTTTATTCTAGACAGCAATTGGATGAAATTCATTATCCCTTCAGAGAGTGATCCTTTTTCAGAATGTCTTCTCTCTCAGAAAAGAATGATATATTTTATGGATAAGTCAGTACACAAGTATGCATGTATCTCTTCTCACCTCTTATGTATGATCATGAACTTTTCAGTGACTCTTTTCTGACCTTTATTTCTGGGGTGCTGTTTTTCTCCTTTTCACATGTAGCTATCCTTACTTTGTTTTCAGAATCAATGAAGAAGTTAAATAGAAAAAAATTGTCCTCAGCTCCCTAAGCAAAAGAAAATGTCATCTCTGTTGTGAGTTCTTGCAGCAGAAAGTAAAAATCCCAAGATCTGACTGAGGAATATTAAAACATTCAGCTTCAGGCTGGGTGATTTTCTAGGACTTTTCTGGATATGTCTTTGGCACCTATGTTTTCTCATCCAGAGGAGTTTTTTCTCCAGCCTAATGTAATTGGCCTCCTTGAGCTATTCTTTGTTTACAAAGGTGCAAGATAGGCCTGTGTGGCCCACAACAATTTATCTGTAATTTTTTTCCTGTTTCTTTTATAAATCATTTTTAACATTAAGCATAAGTGTTGCAAAACCCACAGTTTTATTTATGATCCTGACTGGCATAGACACCTCAGAATTCTTTGCAAATGAAAAATTATTTCAAATTAATTCAATGAAATAATGAAAATTATTTCAAATTCACATTAGAATGTTTCTAGACCAAAAAGGAAAGCCAAAATCCTCAGAAAATATTTTCTGCTTTTTCTCAACAGATTTACTTCTTAAATTCTTGTCTTTTCAATGAAGTCTCAAACTTGCAGGGGATCTAGCACATAAATTCTTAATTTTCTGTTTAAATATAAAAATATACAAGCATTTGGTTTAGTTGCATGACCTTTGAAATATTTTAATGCTGCAAAAGATATAATATTTTATATCAAGATCATTAAATTGTTGCTGCTGCAATATTGCTTTTTTTCTCTGTTGTCTTTAGCTATGTTTTAATCTCTTTATTTGATTAATTGATGGGACAACAAGTAGAAAAAGCAATGGGAATTATCCTATGGATCCCTTTATTACTGCCTTGACAAGGAGGGAAAGAAAAAGCATGAAGGGTAAGTTAAACACATCTTGTGCTAATGTAATAATGAACAACAGTGATATAATTCCACTGTGGCACTTCTGGCAGGGGATAACAGTACTAAGTAATGAAACAGAGAATGATGTGAACAAGCAAGGGTATAATGAAAGGAGCATGTAAAGAAGATAAGGGAAATGATCCCATAAATTCAAAATTAGGTTCCTTCCTAAATTTCTGTAAAAGGAAATCCCCGTGATGAATACCTGGCAGGGCATTAGCTTTTGCTGTTCTCTTTTATCAAAAGCTCTAAGGAGAGAGAAATTCACCCCTTTATGCTTTGAGGATTGATTCCAGGCCTATATATTTATTCATTTATTTGTTTTCTAAGTCAGATCTTTCATGATACTCTTATAGAGTACAATGAGCTGCAGCACGGAATTCTGGCTTTTCAGTTTATTTTCTTTTCACAGCATTAATAAACAATGCATTTAGGAACAGGACAACTTCTTTTCTGCAGTCCAGATTCTTGCTGCTGTTAAATGTAAATTGGCAAAAAGGCTGCCGGCATTTTCTGGAAAAAATAAACAAAGCTGATAGCATGTTCCACCTCTGCAGCCTCATATTTGTTTAGAGTTTGTTCAACTATTACTTTCAATAGGAACATGAATATCAGAGCTATTTTTACAGAGATTTTTAGTGAGCCATTGAAAATTTATGAAGTCTCCATTTGCTGCATTTGCAGAACTGCTTCGGTCCAAATCATTTCATGGAGACATCGGTTCCTCCTGCCCCCCTGCCCCAATTCCTCTGTGAGATGCAATGTATGCTTGCAGAAGTAAACTTTTCACATTCTATCAATGAAGCTCCTTATCCCATATTACTAAGGAAGACAGAGCAGGGCCTTGTCCACATGATTATCTGAGACCTACAGAATTTGCATCTGGGGGTGAGAAAAACTAACAAAAGGGGAATTTTAGAAAATGCACTTGCATAACTCGTCATATCTCATGTGAAAGACATACAACACAGAAATGATAATCCTTTGAACATAGATCAATTTCCTGTCTCTTCTTTGAAAGGCCCTTCAGCTGTAGAAGCAATGATGCTTTGTAGCTCTGTGTTAATGGTGAGGAACGGAATAATTTGGGACAAGCAGAATAAAGCTAAAATATTCACTATGGGGTGGCTGGTTGATTTTCAGGTGAAGATTTATTTGTTATTGCTGCTGGTTTTTGGTTTTGTTTGGGGTTTTTTTTACCCCTTATAGGACAAGGGGCTGAGGTGGGAGCAATTGGAAGTGGAGGCTTAAAGAGGACAAAATATAGGGTCCTAGATTTTAATTAATAGCTTTCACCTATGTAAAAACTTTTGGACATGTTACAGTTGTGTGTGTGTGTGTGTGTGTGTGTGTGTGTGTGAGTGTGAAATGAACCACTCTGAATTGCCTCAGTTTCTGCTCTTTAAAATAGGGATTGTCCTTTAAAAGGCATTGGGAGTTAAGATCTGTTAGTGACTATAAAGTTATGAATGCGTGGAAAAAAACCTGCCCCTTTTGTTTTTACCTTTTAAAAACAAAGTTGCAAGTGCAAATTCAATAGTTCCACAGTTAGTTGGAATCCAAGAAAATTAGGAATGAAAGCAGCCATAAGAGAGAATTGTGGATACCTGGACCACTGATATGTGTAATATTTTGCACTTGTCTTGGGTTATGTAACAAAAAAAAATGATTATTCTATATTTCTATCTGTTGAAACTGGTTAGGGAGATGTTTTCTTTATCTCATGTATAACACATTCCTCATAACTCCAGGGTGGATGGGGCAGGTGCCTTCTGCTAATGGGTCAGCTGTTAAAACCAGGTGGAGCAATGTTCCTTATCTCTTCCACAACCCCTTCTCCCTCCAGGATGATATCTTCTGTTAATGGGCCATTAAGGCTCACTGCATGACTGATAAAATTACACTAGTTGGCGCAGTGTGAGATGCTCCACCCAGTGTGGGGGAACCAACTGTTCCTACCTAGATAAAAACTGAGACCCAGGAACACCAGGAACAGGACTGCCTGTTTTCCCCTGGATTCCTGGAGGAAGACTGGACCCATCTGGCATCCCTGGACCCTTTCTATAGGACCATCTCTACTCCAATGAACTACATCTGTTACTCCAGGAGGATTTATTTGGACTGCTTTCAACACCCTGACCAACAGGGTGTCAGGTTGTATTTCTGACGCTGTCAAGGTTTCTAGGATTTTCAGGTTTTTACTTGTTTTGGTTTTTTTATAACTCCATTTTTCTTATTATTATTCTTAGTAAAGAACTGTTATTCCTATTCCCAAATCTTTGCCTAAAAGCCTTTAATTGCAAAATTATAATAATTTGGAGGGAGGGGGTTTACATTCTCCATTCCAAGGAAAACTCCAACTTTCTGTGCCAGATACCTGTCTTCCAAAAATAAGACAACACTACTTTATTGATTTGATAATGAGTGAGTTCACAGAACATAAGGCTTTTTGACACTCTAGGATATCTGGGTGCTCTTTTAAAATTTGGTTAGGGCCAATTGAATAATTTCAATATTAAATATGTAAATACAGTGTCCAGAACATATGCCACACTTTCCACTGGAATTTTCCAGTGAGAAATTCAGTAACCCCTAATGGTGAAAAATTGACAAATACTGGTAATGTTTGATGTGTAGAAATTCAGTATGATCAATAGCATTGCTGGCATGATGAAGAGAACCTGAAATCATTCAGAGTTAATTTCGACAGAAACTCCCTCCAGAATGTTCCCAAGATGACATACCCAATAGCCTATACTAGTGACAAATGAAAGAAGTCAGTTTAGAAAGAGAGCAATATACAATACCACTTTTAATTTCCCAATTACCTCCTCACAAAGAAGGGAAGAATAAAATACAGACAAAAAGGAAGAGCACTGAAAATCTGATCAGTGAAAAGTGTAAGGTTTTGTTGTTCCCTTCTTTTTTTATTCTTATAGTGTATGGTTGGAGTATTGCGTTTACTGATGGCTTGGGCTCTGAAAGAGAAGGAGATATATCCACATGAGCCTGGGGCAGACAGAGATGAAGTAAGCTTTAAGCACAAGTCTTCAAAGGTGAAAAGCTAATGAATTAAAAACTGCTGCTCTTTCTGCCTTCCTGTTCTGACTTGTTAATTGCAGAGTTATGCATGATCTATACTTCAAGTGAAGCATGCAGAAGGAAAGTGATTTTGTAAAGGAGGTGACTACAGTTAAAAATGACACTAAAAATAACCTAGTCCTTTTACAATATATTATTTTCAAGTGCCTTGGGACATTATATTGTATGAAAATTGCTGTTCTAATTGAAATTGCTATCTCTTCTCATAACAATTGACTTTATGAATCCCTTTTCTCCCAACAGGTAGAAAATGAGGAGAAAGAAGGCAGCAGCCTCCCACTTTTTGCAGTACAAAACCAGGAAGAATTCTCTGAAAATACTGTAGGAGAACATGAAATTGTAAAGAATTTATAGGCTGCAGACACATGATCTAGATTTCTAAGATTCTTCTTGATGCATAAAAATTCAAGTAGGAAGAGTAGCTAAATACAGCTCTAATGATAGAGGGCTTAATCGCCATTAGGGCATACTTTGCTGCATGCTAAGATCCTATTATTGAGAGATGACTCTGCCCAAATCAAGATGCAAAGAAAATCACATGCCAAAGTCACAAGTAGGGATGTCATTTAATAGCAAATGTCAGGTAGAAAGAAATAGAAAACAGTGAGGAGTGATGAAGGAAGATGCACAACTGACACCAAGAATGGTTTCAAGCATGAGCACTTTATTATTTCCTAGTACAACCTTATATGCCCTTCTCACATGCATAAAACCTGTGTGCCCTTCTACCCTTTTGTGATTGGTCAATACACATCAATATTCCATGCTTCTTTTTCCTTCACCTGTCTGTTCACCTTCACCAGTGCTGTTCACCTGTCTTACACAGCTGCAATTTATCAGGGGTAAGATTGCCTGCAGCACTATCTCTACCCTTTTAAATTCCATTCTCCCACAGGGTGAGAGTGGGACAGGGAAGAGAGACAGATTAAGCAGAAGACAATCCTCAGCCATAGATCCAGCTGTGTCCTGTTAGTCCCTCTTCAGCCTTCTCAACAGTGGGGATCCTCAAGTAATTGAAAACTGTTCATTATTTATATATTTTAGCAAACAAAGAAATTAATGATAATTTTTTACACTGTTCTATTGGTTAAATGATTCCCTCGCTTCTCATGCTACTTAGTCCCATGTTCAGTCATTTTTTTCCTTTTGAGTTGGTGGTTTTTTGAGTCAATGGTTGCAAACTCCCCTTGCCTGAATTACCTTTCACCCAGTCCAAGCTGATTTCAGCACAGTTGCTGAGTTGGCTTTCCTTGTGGCACATAAATTCTGTCATTACTAGTGATATATCCACCTCCCCCAGCTTTGCTTTCCTCCATCCATGCCTGATATAATGGACAATACCAACACCTTTATCTCAAGTTTCTGTCTTGGTGGTTTAACTTATGGTCCAAGTTTCAGGTAACCAAAGAAGCATATTTGGGAGTGTGGGGTTTGGTAATCCCAGATGTTGTCTGTTTCATAACTTGAGGGTATCTTTGTCTGACCAGAAATACGGATATGAGCAGTTTCTTTGCAGTCTACCACAGTGATAATTTTGTCTGGATGTGCACCCAGGATATGTTAACCAGATCTTGCTTCCACCAAGCTTTGAGTTAGAACCATCCTGTCTACTCTGCTTATTTCTTGGCAAAATCCTTCTGTGGTCTAAACAGTGTTTGATAAAGGCAAGTGTGATATTTAAGACTTTTCAGAACAGTATAGTAATTTTCAAGGTGTTTTCTTTCTGAGGTTATGTGTGGTTGATATTTCTTACAAGGAAATCTTCTGTGATAGGGTCTGGGAAAGAGCGATAGTAATCAAATAGGCCTCTGACTTCATTTGTAACCAGAGATGGAACTGGGATGGAGACCTTATCCATACTTATAAATGTGTTGGTGGTTTGAGATATAGACATGGGAGGAAGTCACATGGAAATATGTCTAGGATGGACAGTTTATGACAACATTTAATGTCTTTGAAAGGTTGTAATATGAGATTGTTAGCATTTATTCATTTTTTAAAACAACACCCACAGCTAATTTCTTAATTTTCTCTCCATCGGTTTTCTTTCCCCCTCCCCTCGACTCCAATTCCTTTTGTCTTCTTTCTTCTCAGCCACTAAAACTTACCAATTCAAATGTTGTGATCAGAGCTTCTTTGCTTGAAGAAAGGATCACATGTGCTAATATTTGTACCTTTTTTTAGATATTTCAGGGGGAAAATGGATAATAATATCAACTCTCCATACCACTAAACTAATTTTATTTGAACTGAATAATGAAAGCTTCTGACTTTGTCTACATACCTTATTTTTCCACATGTGGACATGAGAAACATCATGGCATATCCTGGCACAAGCGTGGGTATTTGGCTGTAAGACATAAAACACAAAGAAATGGTCTAGTATTTGTTTTTCTGTATAAATTTAAGGTATGTTGGCTTAACATATTTTTTGTGATAGGCAAAGCTTTAACAGTAGGTTAAATCGTCATTTGACCTGAAATGTCATGGACTTTTATGATTATCATCATTGGTTTCTCCATATATGTATTTAGACTAAATCACATGGTTTAAGCTTCAATTTCTAATTTATTTTTGTGAGGGTTTTCAAGTTGCCATTACTTGATCTTTAGAAAATTAAAGTACACTTGTTAATAATTCTCTGTCCAATTCCCTGTTCTAAAAACCCATCCCATTCTCCAAATACATGATAAAAATATTATTTAAAAACATTTCAGGAGTTTTTGAAACACTAGTTCAGATTCCAGGCAGCCATTCACCTGCTTTTCGGTTCAGATACATTCAGAGAGCATGATGAGCCATTTAATAATCCATTTGGCAATATGTTAGCGATTTCCTGGGTTGGTAATTAAATAATGATAATAATTAAGCATGATAATGTATTATTAGAGAAAGAGGTCCATAGATGTGAATAAAATTATTTTAGATTCCAAAGCTTTGAGATGATGCACATCCATTCTGTTTCTGTTAGAAGGGAGTAAAAACATGAGCAAGTAAGGAGACCTTACACCATTACCAGCAGTATGTTAGTAAAAGATCAATTAGGGTGTGAATTTAGTGAGTAAATTTAGAGTAAATTTTGAACAATGCTAAATTGTTTGAAATTTCCAGAACAGGTATATGTGGAGAATCAGCTAGATAAGCATGGAGGTCCTCTGGGCATTTAAATGAAATTAGATGGCTATGTCAAGGCATATAGTATTCATGTGCTTTTTCATTATGGAAAGAGCAAACGTATTTCTTCACCTGTATCCAGGTCAAACATATTTGATGATGAACTTTTAATTACCTTTGCAGTAACCTGATACTCCAGCAGTACAGGAAAAGAGAAATAGTTTTTAAAATCTTAATAAAAATGAGGTCTGGTGACTTGCCTGACCTTGGACCATATCTAATGATAACCTGTATGATAATTCTGAGATTTTTATGATCTGGTTGTAAAAAATTTGCAATGTAGGTTCTCAGCACTCGCTTTCTGGTGATTCCTGTTTACATCCTCTCTCTCTCTAATCTCTATGAGGATTGAAAGTGAGGGAGGTAAGAATGTTTTTTGGAGTTCTGAAAAATAGATTCCTTACTTAACTTAAATTTACCCAAATTGATTGGTGTTTTTGCTTAAATTTACTTTAATAATTTGTTCTGCTTATGCATACTTAAATTAATACTGCAAAAATTTTGCAGCCTGATGTAACTATGCTGTGTCTCTGAATATTGTGATCAGACAAGACAGGAATGATAGGAATAATTTTCCATATATTTTGAAGCTTGGAAAATAAAAACAAGGCTGCTCAACAGGGTTTCTGGGCAATGAATGAAACTTTATTGAGAAAATAAGAATTGCCATAAGAAGAGACCCAAGAGTTTTTAGGTAAATTCAAGTATGAAATAAATTCTTGTGCAAATTATATGTACTTTAAACCTGACATAATTTTGTACCCTCTGCCTGAGCTAAGCTTAGAACTAGTAATCTTTAGCCTCAGGACCTTACGCCTTGAACTCTTGCAGAGATAGGCTGCTGCTTCATCATTTCCAGCTGAGGAGACTCAGTGTTCAAATATATGTCTATTTTAAAATATATGTCTATTTTCAAGGTGTTTTATTATAAAATATAATTTAACCTAGTTTCTTGGCAGCTTTCCTTTATGAAGTGCATTAATCCTATAGACTTGTGCATTTACAGGGTTGCACATATGAAATAGTGTGAAATGTCATGTCAGGCATGAAGTTATCATCATCATCTATTTGCTAATAATAGATTTCTACAAAACTGTTCATAACCTTTAAAATATAATTCTGCTTAAACATAAAAGTTTACTATAAAATCTCTTCACTTTTTTTTTTCAAAAATTCAATAAAAAGTGATAGATGTATATAATACTTTCTTTAGGAATTGTAGAGTTAAAACTTCAGACGAGCTGCTGAAGAAAAAGGAACCTGCAGCTCTTAACAGGCTCTTGGTACTACTGCGGGTGAGCTGTAAATTTTCACTGATTGATGCATTGAGATCATTTGGGTTTTCTGACTTTGTTTTTTAAATTTTTTTTAATATTGCAAATTCCTGTAATTTTGTCACAAGGTCAGGGCTCCCAGTTGATGTGTCATGTCTCCATTGATCAAAAAGATCATGCTAAAGATTTAAGAACAAACTGTCAAATGGTTTCCTAGTTAACTCAATGTGGAGTTCATATTCCCTAGTGATCTCAAATTCAAAAGCTCTTCCTACATCTTTTTGTTTTTGTGGCCCTTGAGGTGTGTTACATCTTTTTTGCAAAATTTAAATATGTCTGGGCTGGTATATATATCTTTCTTATTTGAAAGCAGGAGTGATAAAATTACCTTAGAGAGCTTCCAGTATAAGCTTTGCAAGATTTCAAAGATTTGAATTCTTTTCTTTGCTGCGCTTGGCTTTATGCTGTCTCAAAATCTTGGAGAGGTGTTATCTAAAAGGTAGGTAAGTTCTCAGTCATTTATGATCCCTCTCAAACAATAAAAATATGTGGCAGTTGATTCTAGTATCTTCTCTTTGACCGTCATGTTAGAATGGAGGGTTGCAACTCTTTAGATGTGATACAAACATATTTATTTTTAAGCTAAACCAAATTCATTTCAGAGATATTTGAGAGAGAGGTTTAGAGAGAGGAAGAGGGATTGAGCTGAATACCTCAGAAAGTTTTATTTTACTTAGAAAAGTAGGAACTACCTTGGAAAAACACTAAATTTGTAGAGAAGTCTTAATAATATGCTGAGTTAGTTCCTGAGGTGATAGATAGTTCCCATATACTTCATGTGAACTTAGGGCCTCTTTCATGTTGGTGGAAAAAGTACTCATACCTGCATCAATATTAGGAAAGTTTTGTACTACTTCTAGGCTAGGAAAAAGCTGATAACTTATATCCAGTCAAAGCCCTCTGGTATCATTTGAACCTTAAAGTTGTACTGCAAATTGTTTATACAGTGCTTGCATTGTGCGAACAGCACTGTTAACTGTGTTTGGGTTTCTTCAAACATTATAAACTATCGTTAATAATTCTACTAACATTTTTTATATGAGAGTCGCATGAAAGGGAGACCACAAGGACTGTTAAAACTGTTCCAGGGATGAAGAATCTGAATTTACTTTCCAAAACTTACTGGGCAACATATATAATTAAAAGTATGATATGATTAAATCTTAGTAATTTTAAATCACGTATGGCTCATTACCAACAACATGTGACATACATGCCTAAAGAGTATACTATTCATGCAATAAATAAATGTGATATACTCTAGGTGTCAGTGAATGTAGCAATGCTATTTGAAAATTATATTGAATTTAAGAACCTTATTTTAAAAAAGCGGTCTCGTACAGGAGATCTGGGGATTGTCATTTTGTATATTCCAGATGCGGTGTGTAATAATAACACTAAGTCTGTCTGTATACGATGAGCTACGGATTGCATTTTCTTATTAAGAGACTGCATTGGATAGAAGGAAAGCACGTTCTACAAGTCACTATAGTTCACATCTAGCTGTTTATTCAGCACCCAAGATTTTGTTGAGACTTGGTGAAAACAACGCTTGAGATTTCATAATTCCTCTTTTAAAATAAATTCCTCTACAAAATGAGTGAAGCAGTTTTGCAAAGGAAGTATAACCTGTCTTGTAGACACCAATTTGTTTAAGCCGAGAAGTGTATGATTTTGCATGATAAGTTCTTGTGAATGTCCAGTTATATTTTCCATTCTTCAGAAGTTAATTGCGGTCCTCTACAAATATTTGGCAAGAGTTTGTTCCAGATTATTTTCAGCCTATTGCCTATCATATTGATTATTACCATCTTACTAAATTATATATTTTCCAGACCTGTCTGTTGCCATCTTTTGACTGTGCACTACTTGTAGATTCCTTAGTACAAGAGGGTTCCATCTCAGGATTAGGGTGTTTGCATGATGTGGTATTACAAGCACTCCAAAAACCAAAAGTAAATCACAATGGAAAAAGAAATGATATTATAGATAAAGAAAGGAATTTTGTTAATAAAACAGAGTCACAAGATCCTAGAAATCAAGTTGGAAGGGGCCTGATGATCTTATTTGTCCCAGCCTCCTGTTCTAAACAGAATTGTGAGACATATTGGGCATGATTTTTCAATATGTCACAGTTTTTACAAATAAATATCTTGTAGCTTCTGAATGTGGGGAATTTTCAGAAACTTCAAATCCCAGAATAGGTTACCATATTAATAGACCAAAATGTCTTGAATATCTGAAGGAAAGTTTCTGGGACTTTTAATAAAATGCCTACAATTATTGAAAAATAGAAATAGATTTAAATTTTGGGGTTTCTGTTCAAGTCAATAATCCCCTATGGGGTAGAAAGCCAAACAATTGTGTGGTATGTGTTTTTCTTCAATGCAGAGGTGTGCAAAAAGTACCACTATTCCAGACATAATTGCTGTATGTTTGAAGGGAATTTAAAAAAAAAAATGCTATATTCAAAAAAAGTGCTTAAGAGCTTCATACCTTCCAGGTATATCAAATTGAAAATAAACATGTTATTTTGATAGTGTTTTTGCAAAATGCATTGTCTCACATGCAAATACCTGTGTGCGCACACACTTTCCCCTCTCACTTGCTTATGTCTCAGCGTTGTAGCTGATTCATGCTTTTGGTTCCACGTGTGACCTTTACAATTGTGACAGTGATTAAAGTTTATCAAATGCCTCTGGTGACTTGAACTGTCAGAAATCAAAAAGAGTGACTCGTGCATTCCCGGGCCTCACCCTCTGGGGACAAAAATCCACCTCCCGAAACCCTTTTCAAACGCAAGGCTTTCTAAGCTGTCAAAAGCTTACTTGGGAAACAAATCAAAAGAAGAAAGTGAAAAAACATGCACCGATTTTTTTTTTTTTTAAAGGACAGAATGCAGCTTTGTAGGCGTTTATAAGCTGCCTGTTACATGAGAAATCCCCATGTGATAGGTCATTAGACTGCATTTAGGCAATTAAAGACAGTTACTTCAGTCTACTGTTTGGCAAACCATCTGTGAAACAAATTCATTGGTTTAAGGAAAAATATCACCTAAAAAGCACACTACCAAGTACTGAATCTTACAATTGTGCCTGTTCTGTAGAACAATTAACTTCAGAGGAAAATATTTATTTCCCCAAACCTACATGTTTCAGATCGAAATTCAAAATTTTCTCACTCCTAAACCACAATTCAAACTCCAAGCACCCTGGTAGCTGGAGCTTTGAACATGATTCCAAACATCGCATCTAGGTTGGTTTTGATCTCTTTGGGTTTTGCAGAGTGAGCTGGCTTTTTATTCCTAGAAGCTGAAAGTGCAGAAACATTTGTTGCCCAGCATTTAAATCTAGCTTCTGGACTCTCACTCAGAGTGCTTCCTATTCTCTATCTGCATTTGCTTTGCCCTCATATTTGTTCCCCTTCACTTTCTGACCCATTGTACTCCATGCCTACAGAAAGAGACTTTAGCCTGATTTCAGTAACAGAGATCCCTAAGAAAAGGAGCTAAAAGAAATTTTTAAATTAATTTTAATGCCCTAGGACCTTTTAAGGGGATTTTAATCAAAAATGCTTTAATTTTAAGTCTGATTATGCCTTGCCCAAAGTAGTAATTTGTACCCTAGAAGAATGTGGATGTTTTTCTTTAATGGCCAGGAACGTGAACTGTGAAAGATGAGAAAACCTCAGTGTTAGGGGATAGATGATTGAAAGTGTGTACTTATGAGAATATTAAAAACAAATAGATGAAAGCTTCATTGCAATGATGAGGCAGGTTGCAGTGAACACAAAACATCTATGTGTATATGCATGAACAAACACAGTCTTAGATATTGTGGAAGAGATGAAACTTGTTTCAGTTCAAAGACCTGGAAATTAGGAAACTAAACCCTTTTATAATCCAAAACATGTCTCTTAGGCTAGGTATGAGGTCAATGAGGAACAGATGGAGAGCATCTTTGGAAGGCAGAGGTTACATTTCTAGGAATGTAGAGACATATAGGAATTGTTATTGCAAATCAGGTGGATTCCTAAATTACTGTAGTTTCTGTAAATCAGAGCAATTGCAAGTGCTTTAGCAGAGTTATATCTATTAAGGAAAGCTGTGCCTGGAGCATGAAATCTGATCTTCCCATGTTTTTGTTCTTACAAGGAAGGAGATATTCTTTCTTATCATTAACTTAATGTGCAGATTTCTCCATACCTCAGCTGATTTATAGAGGGTCAAACGATGTAAAATAGAGTTTTCTGTTGCTCCAGTTTCTGATTACTGAAGAATGACCTCTATGTTTATGTTCTGTCCTTGCTCCTCACCTGGCACACAGAAACTGACTTAAAGATTGGCATTTATGCTCCCTAAAAGTGAATGTTTAACATAGGATGGTAGCTGGAGTTTTAGAAGTGTTCTCAATGCATTATTTGGGACAGGGTACCTTGGAAAGCTTGGATCAGTTGTTTAGCTTGTCTGGGATTCACTATGTAATTTTAAAACTGAAGATAGTGTAATTGACACAGAATATTTGGAAGAATAGTATGAGAATATTATGAGTTAGCTAAGTTTTAAAGAATTTGCACAGTCATTTGTCACATGACCTAACTGACAATAAATGAATGCATATTTATACATGATACTGAGTACTCTACCCTGCTCTTGTGAGACCCCACCTGGAGTGCTTTGTCTTGCTCTAGAGGCCCCAACATAAGGAGGATGTGGACATGCCTGAGCAAGAGGAAGCCACAAAGATCATTAGAGGCTGGTGCATCTCGCCTATTAAGACAGGCCATGAGACTCGGGGATGTTCAGCCTGAAGAAGAGAAAGCTCTGGGGACATCTCATTGTGGTCTTTTGGTACATGAAGAGAAATTTTAAAACCAGAGGGATAATGACTTTTAACATAGGATAAGGTAATTCCACTTTTAAATGGAATCAGGAGATGTATATGTTGGATTTAAGGAGAAGTTTCTTTACCCACAGGTTAGTGAGGAGCTGAAAAATGTTACCCAGAAAAATTGTGAATTCCCCATCCCTAGAAGTCTTCAAGGCCAGACTGGATGGGGCTCTGAGAAATACGGTCCAATTAGTGGCATCTGTGTTCATGGCAGGGGATTTAGAACCAGATGATCTTTCAGATTCTTTTAAACCCAAGTTTTTCTATGATCCTATGCTTTGTTATGCTAAATGAAATTGCCACAGCAACAGAAATTAGGGAAAAATCTTGGTAAAAAAGGACAAAGGAGTTGCATGACAAAATGCTCCTCTAAGATCTGTTTTTGCAGAGAGAAAGGCATATAAGCTTTTCACCCAGTCATACTCCTTTTCGGACCCATAGTCCTAAGTCATTTCCATTGTTCAGCCATTCAGATACTAAGTTCTGGATGACCCATTAGATTTCAGCCAAACTTACAATTACAAACAGTCTTCTTTATGTGGAATTAGGGTGAGTATTTTACATTCCCCGTCAATAGGACAAAAAAAGAAACGTTAGTACTGAGTAAAAAAAGGACAACCAAATCTATAAAGAGAAATTACTCTATATAGAGGTCTTCAAGCACATGCTGTAGTACAGGCAGGAGGGGCTTTAGCAAGCCAAGAAATGCAGCAGTGAAACAACAGCTTTCAAACTGATGCCGCCGCCTGGGCTCTCTGTCATTCTCTACTCCGTGGGGTTGCCTGGGATTTTCCCTTTTGGGGGCGCTGAGGGACGTCCTTCTTTTTTTGCCCTATGGGGGACTTGGGATCCTTCATCCACTCTCCCTCTTGGGTGGTTGTTGGTCTCTGTCCTCCTGCCCTTTTGGGGGAGGGACGGAGGGGGTCTGCATTCTAACTTTCCCCAGGGGGGAGGCAGGTTCTCCTCTCTTTTGGAGGGACCTGGGGCTGACCTGGCCTTTGTGGCTGCAGGGAGGTCTGATGCTCCTCTCACCTACGGGGAGAGCTCCATGCTCCTTTCCCGGATGGGGGACCGGGGCACCTCTGTCCTCCTCTCCCCTGCGGGATGGCCGGGGTTGTCTCCGTTGCATTTTCTTCACATGCGGCAAATATCAATCAAAGCATTTGATGTATTGTTATGTTGGATTTCTGCCAATCTTAGTTTGCCTGGTCTCCACGGGGTGCTCGAGGGGTCCCCTCTCGCCCCGGGCGATGCTTGGGGGGGACTCTAGGGGTGAGGGAAATGTTCCTGCCCCTCTCACCCCGCAGGATGATCCTCCTTACCTTTGCTGGGCTGGCGGTGGTTTCCAACCCCCAAAGTGGAGGAGGAGCCAGTGCTGTTGCTGTCCTCACACCCCAGGCGCTTCTCTGTGGTCCTTACCTTTGCTGGGCCGGCAGCGCTCTTGGTTCCCCCTGCGCTTTTGGGGGTGCCCTCCGTGTCCACCCCTCTCTGCTATGGCGCTGTGTCTCTGCTCCTCCAATTGAGGGGGACAGGGGTTATTCCTTCCCCCTTTCTGCTATGGTATGGGGGGGCCAGTATCGGCTCTCCATCCCCCTCTGATTTGGGGAACCTGGCTCTTTGTCCTCCTCTGATATGGGGGGAGCGGGCATGGGCTCCCTCCCCCTCCTGTTTTGGGGGGCCGGCATTTTCTCCATCCTCCTCTGACTGGTCGGGGGGGGCGGGGAGTGTCAGCTCTTTGCCTCCCTCTGATTTGGCAGGGGGCAGGCACTGTCACTGTCCTTGCAGCTCCCGGCCACTCTCTGTCTAACCTATCTTTAGAGATTGCCCTTGGGCTTGGGCTTAGACTTGCAGTTGGGGCTGGTTTTGGGTTTAGGGCTGAACGTGCCATTTGGTTTAGGGCCGAGCATTTGGGAAGGGCCTGGACTTGGGGCTGGGCTTGGAGTTAAGGCTGGTTTTTAGATTAGAGCTGGGATGGGGTTGAAGGCTAAATGTGGCCTTTGGTTTAGGCCTGGCCTTGAGATGAGGTCTGGGGCTACACCAGTCTGGGACTGGGATGAGGTTCAATCCGGGACGGCGAGTGCCTCTGCACATGGAGTGAGATCGAGATCAGCAGCACTGATACAAATGTATCAAAAAGAAAATGAGGAGGCCTCACATGCAAAGGTGGTGAAAGAAAGAAAATAACCAATCATTTATTGATACAAAAAGAACAAAATGGCTACAGGAACAGGGGCTGAGCTAGTCTCAACCTCCCCCCAGGCTGCCCTGCTTCCCCCAGACCATTGGCCAAAGCCAAGCTCCGGTTCTAACTTCCAGGCTTTTTCTGGCCATGTCCATCTTCACGGAGGGAAGAGCCATTCCTGCTGATCCCTGAGGCGGGCGGGGCCGTGATGGCACAAAGGGGCAGAGAACTGGTGTGAGGCAGGGCTGTGGTGTCACAGGGCTGTCCTGGCCACAGCACTGTGACATCACCACGCCAGGCCTGTATCAGCCGGGCCAGGCCCCGCAGCTGCCAGTGCAGTGGCGATGGGACGTGCCGTAGCCATGTGTGACGGAGCTGTCCTCATGACTGCACTTGTCCTGCTGCTGGCCGCTGTGGCTGTCTGCTGGGCCCTTGGCCACTGGCAACCATGGAGGCGGCAGACAGGAAGTGGAAAGAGGCGCAAGCGCACCAGGGTCCGGCCCAGAGGCTCACGGAGGAACCGAGGAGCCCCTGCAGCTCCCAGGTGCCCCAGGCCTCGGCTGACCCCTCACAAGCGGCCAGGTGCTCCCGCCAGCCCCCTGGACAGCTCCTGCAGCTGCGGCCCCTGCGTGGCAGTGGCCCAGGAGCTGCAGGCACTGATGATCTTGCTCTGGGCTGGCAATGGGACATCTGTGCTGCTCTGTGCTGGGATGTGGCAGGCGTTGTGGAAAGAACTGGACGAGCTGGGGAAGCGAGGCCACCTGCCTTGCTGTGGCTCGTCCTGCTCCTCCAGAAGCCTCCATCCCAGCAAGAGGCTGCTCCCAGCAAGATTCACCATCCCTGGGAGAGCCTCCACCCTTGCAAGGATGGCACTCCGGCGGAGACCCGCCATCCGTGCAGGAACCTCAGGCTGTCAGAGAATGTCCATTCTGCCTGGAGCCTCCACTATCTCTGACAGCCTCCATCCCTCAGAGAGGCTCAGTGAGACCTGTCAGCCTGCAGAAGGTGCAGAGCCCGTGGACAGGCCTCCCAGCTCCCATGGACTCCTGCACTTCAACCACATGGGCACAGCCCTGACCGTTGACATGGCCAGGGACAGCCCGCAAGTCCAAGTGGGAGCCCAGCCCGAGCCGGGGGAGCCTTCCCGGGAGCAGGTGGCGGAGCAGCGAGTGTCCCGGAGCCAGGAGTTACCAGCCCACAGCTCCCAGGACATTGTGCCACCTGTGCCAGCTGGCAACAGCCCATGCCTGGAGATGGAGATGACCCTTCAGAGACCAAGGAGCTTCCTCCATCTCCAGGAAGCTGCTCTGAGATGGGCACCAGCTACCAGTGGGGACTTTGTAGCAGAAGGTGAGATCTGAAGAGCTGCATAAAGCTCCCCTGGGGCTCTTGAGGAGCATTCCCAGGCCAGGCCAGGGCCTCTGAGAGCAGCCTAGTCCCTGGCTGCTTTCAGTGCCTCTGATGCCAGGGCTTCAGAAAACCCCTCCTCTGCTTTGCAGCTGTCCCTGGGACCCCCCTGTGCCAAGCCTCGGGCTTTAGCCCCGGCTGTGGACAACACCAGAGTGCAGCCCACCAGGCCGGGGACAGTGACGGTGCCGCCCTGCCCCGCTGCACCGCGGCTCCTGCAGCCGCCTGCGCGCGCTGCCCCCGCCTAGCTGAGCTGCTGGCCAGCCCCGGGCCTGCAGCGTGGGGGCCGCTGCTGGGCGTGCAGCAGGAAGCAGGTCAGAGCAACGTGGCCCGCGGTGGCTCGGCCCGCTTGACTGGTGGGCACTTGGGGCTACGTGGGCGCAGGGCTGATGGCTCGCTCTTGGCCGCAGGGCAAAAGAAGCAGCTGCAGGAGCTGTATGAGCTGGGCCCGCAGCTGGGGAGAGGTGGCTTCGGCACCGTTTTCTCAGGGACCCGCCTGTCGGACGGGAGCCCGGTAAGTGGCCGGGACGGCCGGGCGCGGGACAAGGGGGCAGGGGCGGGACGGGGCAGGGCTGGAGCTCAGCCCCGCTGTCTCGATGGCTTGCAGGTGGCCATCAAGTACGTGGCCCGGGAGAGCGTCCTGCAGTGGCACGAGCTGGTGAGTGAGCGGGACCAGCGGGCCAGGGCGGGCCGTGGCGGGCAGGCGTGAGCCCGGGCCTGAGGGCGGGAAGCGGGGCCGGCGGGGGCAGCGGGCGTGAGCTCAGCGTGAGGGGCCGAGCATGGCGGGCCTGGGGATGCCAAACACCGCTGCTGGGTCCAGGCGGGGAGGCACCTCCCGAACCTCCCCTGGGCAGGAGGAATCCCCAGCACCAGGGAGGCCGCCCTGAGGGGCGGTGGGGCATCGCAGGCAGGGGGCAGCGCAGCCACAGGGCAGCATCAGGCCTGCTGCAAGCATTGTCTTGTCCTCCCAGCCCGACGGTACCCGTGTTCCCATGGAGGTTGTGCTTATGGAGAAGGTGGGCTCTGGCTGCCACAACGTCATCCGGCTCCTCGACTGGTTTGAGCAGCCTGACAGCATCCTGCTGGTGATGGAGCGTCCGGAGCAGTCCCAGGATCTCTTCGACATCCTGCGGCAGCAAGGGGTCCTGTGCGAGGAGGCGGCGCGCCGGCTTTTCTGCCAGGTGCTGGAGGCTGTGCGGCACTGCACCGCCTGCGGCGTCCTGCACCGGGACATCAAGCCGGAAAACCTCCTCGTGAACCCGGAGACTGGCAGCCTGAAGCTCATTGACTTTGGTTGCGGCACCTTCCTCCAGGAGCGGGTCTTCACGACGTTTGCGGGTGAGCCCCAGCCCGGGCCCTGCTCCCAGTGCCGGGCACTGCAGGGCCCCATTCCCTCCTGGGCTGTGGGTGCGGCACTGAGCCGGCTGCCGGCTGCCCCGTGGCACGGGGCAGATGCTGCGTCCCAGGAGGCAGGGGCACACAGGGCTGCCGGCCCTGCCCACAGAGGGGGCTGCAGAAGCCAGGCCCCGGCCCCTGGCCTTGGCAGGCCCACAAGGGCTTGGGCTGCTCTGCTGGCCTTCTCTGCCTTGCAGAATGGGTTCTTGGCTTTGGCCAATGGTCTGGGGGAAGCAGCAGGGTGGCCTGGGGGCAAGTTGTGGCCACCGGTGCAGCCCCTGCCTCTGCCAGGAGGCTGGCACCAGGCTCTGGAAGCCTGCACCTGGACAGCGCTGCCTCTGTCCCCTAGGAACACGCGCCTACAGCCCACCCGAGTGGATCTGCCTAGGCTACTACCACGGCCATGCGGCGACCGTCTGGTCCCTGGGTGTGCTGCTGTATGTCATGGTCTGCGGGTGCCTCCCCTTCCAGGAGGACCATGACATTGTGTCGGGGCAGCTCTGGTTCAGGCAGCAGGTCTCTCCAGGTGGGTATGCGGCCTCAAGAAGGCAGGCTTTGGCAGACGGCCCGGCGCGGCCCAGCACGGCCCTCAGGCAGCTGGGCGGGAGGGCAGTGTGCCCTCAAGGGCCGGCTGCGGGAGGTGGCCCGTGACGGGCCGGCTGTGGCACGCTGGCTGAAGGAGGTGGCGCTTGTCCTGCCGTGCCGCTGCTGTCCCGCAAAGGGCAGCTCTGAGCACGCGCGGCGTGGCCCGGGTTCTGCAGGCGCCGGGAGCAGCAGGGCGGGAGCCTTCTGCAAGTGACCGGCGCTTTCTGCCTTCTCTCCCCAGAGTGCCAACATCTGATCCGCCGGTGTTTGTCCAAGCACTACGTGGAGCGGCCAGAGCTGGAGGAGGTCCTGCGCCACCCTTGGGTGTGGGGCGGGCGTCTTTGATGCCTTGCCGGAGCCTCTGCAGCACCCACTTACCGAGTCCCACGCAGGACAGGGGGCCTGAAAAATAAAACTACTACAGACCCATCCTGGGCTGTCGCGTCTGCTCCTTGTTAGCAACTTCAGCTAAAGAAACCTCTTGGGAAGGGGGAAATCACGGTGTTCCCTTCAGCCTCTGTCACGTTGGTGACGCCTATCCTGCAGATCGGTAGTTTACTCGCGCTTGAATTTATATATAGCTATTTCATGCATATGGAACATATATGACTATATATAAACAATATACATATATAAACTTCATAAAAACTGTATATAATTCATATGTATTGCTTTTTCAGAGAATACAGGGTGAGCGTATTGGTAATTGAATAGATATAATCAATGAGATTAAGGACTTCTGGATTCCTGGAAAATCAGGGTGTATGTACATGAAAATTTGAATAAATGGAAGATAAAAACCAAATATTTCAATTCACACCTCTATGTGTTATTTGATTCTGCTGAACCAATTGAAGATTTATGAAGTGACACATACTGATATGATATGATATGATATGATATGATATGATATGATATGGGACAGGCCAGCCAGGGGCCTGGACAAGGTGGTGGTTCTTTGCGAGTCTTTGATTTGCTTGACTACTTGTTGTCCAGTTCTGCAGATTTCTGGATGTGGACATTTGATGGGTTGGTGGGTCCTGTAAATGCCATGGGAGTAACCCAGCCAGGGTGTATCATCTGGGTTTTCCCAGTGTCTGTTGCTGTGCAGAGCTGGTTTTACCACCCATCTTTACAGATAGGACCTCTGGACTCCTCAGTCAAGGTAGCTGCAGGCCATGACGCTCTCTTGGCCAACTTCACTTCTGTTCTTCTGAGTGTAGAACCAAAAGGGAGATGCTGGAAGACAGAGGAATATTAACTAATGAGAGTACCTGTTAGACCTGGTGAAATTAGAGGCTGAAGTAAACTGACATGAGAAAAGGGAAAAATCTTAAAAACCAGTGTTACAATCTTACTCTAAATATTCTTAGATTATTTGATGCTAACTTTCAAAGACTATCGTTTAATATGTGTCCCATAAACACCTAAAACAGATCTAAACAGTGAAGAAACCTACTAGTTGATTTGACTGTACATTTGTGTTGTGTGTCTGATTATTGTTTGAGACCTAAGTTTCTCCAGGTATTTATGCATAAATGTGGAAGATAGGAAAATGAAAAGGCTGAATAGTCAGAATACAGAACTTTAAGCATTAGATACAAATATATTGAGCAGTGCACAGCAAATGAAATCAGATCAGCTCCATCAACATTGCAGAGACATTTTATGTTGGGTAATGTTCCTTTGAAAGTACCAGACAAGAAGAGAGAGCTTTGAAGCAATCCTTTGAATACAATTTGAAGGATATTGCTGTTGTGTCAGCTGAATGACAAGTGAAAAGCTATCTCCTATAGCAGTCAAATACACAAGCAGTACAAATCCAAAATACCTTTACAGCAAAAATTTGATGTTACTTGTTTTTGATATTACTTGTAAATGATTAATGGGCACATTTAGAATACTGATTTAATTTAACTTCCTATTTCTTTGGGTTAGGTGAAGACACAGAAAAGAAGGATATTTGGAAGATATATTGGATTGGATTGTTTCTGAATCAGGCATTTTTCTAACTTGTGATCAGTGTTGTTGATACTGCAATGTTGAATAATTTTTAATAACTGTCTATTTAATAACTGCAGATAATATATTTTGTTTGCTAAAGCCATAAAACTAAAGCTGTTTTCCTAATACATCTGTTAGAGAAGGAATGCATCTGTTAGAGAAGGAATGGATTAAGTATTTCAGAATTTTATCTATAGACTGGTTTTTGTGAAATACAAAAGTTTATCTTTCCCTGTAAGCAAACTAAATGCAAAGGAAACCAGAACCACAGTTTGATTTCTTTACATTTATATTGAAAAACAGCCCAAACCTACTTATTTCTGTAAGTAGTTGCCTTCATGTGCAGTGTGGCTTAGTTTATCAACATGGTAAAACTTTTGTTTTCCATGACAATATTTCATAAACCACACGGACATCAGTAATGACACAGCACAAAGGAGAGTATGATCAAGAGGAGAAGCACAAACCAAGCTGCACAGAGAAACTTGGCTGATTGTAAGTAACACATATCCTGGGAAATAATCAATAAAAATATAAAAGCATGAACGAAGTTAGGCTACAGGGCCAACATAGTGGCTATACAGGAAAACATACTTTTGTAGATATGATTTAAACTTAAATTTCAGACAAGATTGATGGAAATTTACTTTCATTACTGCACAACATAGGCCTTACATATCATACTTTTTCAGTTAGATTGTATATTGACCTAGCTTACGTGAATACAAATATACAAAATACTAATGTACAAACAGAGATGGGAAAAATGACTCTTTAACAGCAGAAGACCGAAAATCTACCATTTGCTAGCAGGTAATTATACTTTTTAACTAAATGATTGTGCTCTAATTACAACTCATTTTTATCAGTCTTTATTTTGGCTTTGGGATCTCTATTATGGCTTTCAGTGTTATGTCAATCAGCTTACCTTAAATTAGTCTTGCTGACTCTTCTTACTATGATTAGTGAACTAAAGTTGCAAATTCATTTCCTGGGTTGTGGACACTTACATTAGAACTTTATCCATTTCACAGGGGGTAAGGATGGGAGATATACCACAGCACTCTTCTTCAAATAAGAGCCCTAAAAAAGCAATATTATGTACATATATATATATTTATACCAGGATGGCTTGCTATCTTGTCACTAGGACTAGGTAAAGGTATTGGTTCACTGCTTACAACTACATAGTTTGTTCTTCCCATAACAGAAAAGGCAACTGATGCACCAAATAACAGAGCTCACAACACAACCACATGTATTGTGAATATTTTAAAAATCCTACATAGAAATATTTCAGTCAAGAGGTGCAATTTCCTAATATGAATAAGAATGAAATGTCAATGTTTTGCCTATTCTAATTCAATCATTCAGAGGAGTGAGAGAGCTATAGGATACAACTGATTTTTATAAGAGACTTTGGTAAGAATAGGAGGCAAATTTCTGTCTTTGCTGACCAAGACTATCTTGGGCCAACCCCTTCAATTTCTTTATATTACAAGGTTGTAAAGTTGGCTTAGAACATTTAGGTGGTTCGAAATATTGCTGTGAGGTTTATTATGACAAGTTTATTTCCCAAAATAAACCTGTTTTTCTATATGTCCAAATCTGTCTGCCATTTGTGCAATTGTAAATAATTTTCCCAGTAACACCTTGGTTTATCTGGCCAGTTGACTCTGAATGTATGCTGCTCACGTCTCTACTGAAGGCAATTTAGCTGTAGGATGACTTTGCTGGTATTCTATGATTTAGATTTATTCATAACAGGTCCATGCTGAGAACATTGCTTAATATTAGTATTTGCCTGTTAATGTTCTTCTAAAAATGGAGCTTGCCTTCTGCACTTAGAGATGTAGCCACCAGATTTATATTGCCTAGGCAAGTAAATGGAACAGTTCCACAGTGCTTTATCTTTCAGAGATGGGTTATCTGATGTTATTTTATGTAGCTAAACTTTTATTTTTGACTTATTGGTCATAAAGCCAGAATTCATGAGAAATTCTGAGTAAGCTGTAGGTCTTTTATTGCATTTCATTTATCATTAACTGCAAGGCACAGGTACCATCAGCAAAGTCAATATCTTCTAGTATTCCAACCAACCTCTTATCCTTACAATTAATATTTCTAGGACATAAGACTCATGGGAAAATAAAAAGTTAACCAAAGGAAAATGATGTGAAGACATAGCTTTGTTTAACTACAGTAGCGTCCACTAAACAGAACTGATTAATTCACAGTACATTTGATATATTCTTTAAGATTCTAAAAAACATTGGCTTTTTTTTTAATATAGTACCAGCAACTGGTGCTTTCTGAAAACTGATGAAGTGCAGGAATGCTAGCATGTTTTGTTTAATGATGGTGTATGAAGGTTCCTCATAAACAGGGAGACTGAACTATCCCCTCATGATCTGCTATTATTGGCACTGGGATTATGATTAAGTTTATACTGTAAACTTGGAATGGCAGGACAGAAGACAGTAGGGAATAATATGGCTACTCCAATCATTATATTTAAAATTCCTTTCCAGTCATTGCAGAGATCGCTGTTTCCTGTTTCACACTCCTTGCATTAATTGAACCTTTCATATTTCGTGTGAAGATGTCTTGATGTTTAAGCTAGATAAATTTGCAACCATTACTTCCCAGATCTATTTTTTTATCTTTCTGACAATGGCTTTAAGTTTCCCAGACCAAACTTACAACTTCTTGTTATGTACAAGAATTGCGCTCAGTTTAAGATAAAAAATACTTGTCTTTCCATTTGTTCTCTGGGACATGATGAAACTATTTTAATGTTAGTCTTCTGTATCTGGTAGAGCTGTGTCCTGGGATGACTGTATGATCCAGTATCCCCATCATCTGTTTTTTCATCTAGAAATGGGTCCCATAGCTTTAATCTAGGCCCAGAGAGAGAGAGAGAGAGTAGTGAAATTTCTTGCCGACTGTATTCAAAACACAGAGAAATAAGGAGCGCAGTGCTCTCTGACTTCTCAGCTCTGGAGATAGGGATGGAGAGTTTTTCCTCTGATTTTTTCGCTGGTTTTCCTCATTAGCTAGGGAAGGAAACTTTTCCCAAGACTGTGGTGTCTTTTTCTTGAGCTGTTCGTTTTTCCTCTGGTTGGGAACACGAAAACAATGGCCCGGGGGCTCCTCAAGCTGCACTGAGGCCTGGATGTTGGCCCGAGTCCCAGAGAGACTGAGAGACTGGGCTAGGCTGAGACACACACACAGAAGGACTTTCTGAATTTGCTATCTCTTCAGAGCAATGAGAGGTTCCCTTGTTAAGTATTACTCATTTTTTCATGTTTGTGAGTACTTTGCTTGTGAAATAAACAGTTTTTTCCACTTTTCTCCAAGGAGATTTTTCTTCTGAACCAGTTGGGAAAGGAATGATGGAACCTGCCTTTTAGAAGAGACATCCTTTCGGGAAATTTCCACCCAAGTTTTATCTCAAACCGGGACAAGCTGTGATTGAAGGGTATATGATTTTGAGGGCTTTTGCCTCCCTTCCCAGGACTATTGATCAATGTAATCTTTCCTTCACAATTTTTCTTTTTTTCTCTTTTGTGATGACCTTCCCCACCATTTTGGTGAATCATTTTTAAGTCACTGTACATTGTATACATCCAGTTTGTTACCAGACATATCAATACTTGTCTTTCTTAATATCAGCTAACATACAAACAAATTTAAATCCATGAGATTACCAAGGAAGAAACAACTAAATAAGAGATATTTGAATGTTAGGTAATCAATGAACACTGGAGTGCTTTTCAGAATATTCAGGAAGATTTCCTGTCCATCTCAGGCAACTGATACTTTTCTTTGTGTAAAATGGCTAACATATTTCTAGGGAAGGCTGTTCAGCATCAAGGGAGAATCCAGAGTTGAGAAATGAATTAAAGCTGGATAATAGCCTTGCTAAGCACAGTTGTAATTGCTTTATGTGAATATTTATTTATTATTTCTGTGATTAAACCAGTATCATGATATATCATGCAGTGCTTTTTTAAACAGTTTGGGTGCAAACTTTTATGGTATATCGGACTTGTTGCTTAATATTTGGGTTATTTTTTCAGAGCAATTCCATGCATCTGTTCCCTTACATTTTTGATTGCTTCATCTGAATTGTGTTTTAAAATATGGTACATGAAAAGATACACTTGTGTCTAGAAAATGGTTGATCTTATATGATTTAGTACAGAATGCCTATGTCTATTTACTTTTACTAAATCGGGATTCCCTTTCTTTTCATTTTTTTTCTGGAATGAAAACAAAATTCAGTAGAAAACCAATTGACTTTAATTCTCACTAGCTTGCCAGGTTATAATGTTTTACTCTGTTGTATTTTTTTGTTAAGATCTTGGAAAATTACTGAATAATTTAAAAAGCAGTTTCTTATTCCTTTATATTCATGACTTGTAATAAAAACTTTTAATCTTTTTAGATTTTATATTTGGCTTCAGCTATTTATTTTGTAGTTTTTGTCTTAAAATCTCTGTGATTTCCATGTCAGAAGTGGAGATTACACCACCAAAACCAGCTATCTAAATACAGCAGAAATAATTTACTTACAGTTTTTCTATCAATTTCTGTTGTATGTTGTATATATTTATTAATTATGAAACATATAGAAATCAAAGTTATTTTTGTAAATGAAAAAGAGACAATGTAAAAACAAACCTCCTTGATTAATTCAGTGCTTTCTGCTTTTATTACACGTTCTAAAAGACTATTGAATTTAGATGCCTTGATGAGCAGGTTGAGATACAATTTAAGAAACTTTGGAGGAAAATTAAAGACAAGCTAGATTGAGGGACAGTGTGAGCTGTAAGGAAACCATATAGAACACAGAACACACAGAGAGGTCTCATGCAAATGTTTTCCACACAAGATTTAAAAAGATAGTTTTGGAAATATGTTTGAAATAACATGAAACATATTTTGTGAAACTGTCAAAAAACATAACAATAGAATTAGCTCCTCAAAGCTAGATTTTCAAAATATATGAAAATGTCTAAGATAATGTCTAACTATTTAATATTTCAGACTTATTTCAATATGAATTATTATGAATTTATGAGAATAAAACCCCCATAAATATGAAACAGCCAGGCCATACTGTACCGGAGAATGACATAATTTGCTAGATTAAGAATATGTTTAATCCATCTGTATATAACTAGACAAAGTACTTCAAGTCTTCTAGTTTAGATTGTGTTTTTACTTTTCTTCAGTAAATTGTCTTCACTGGAAACAAAGTGGAAATCTCAAGATATACAGAAATGTTGAATCTTCTGTTGTTTGAGACAATAGATGACACAATGTAAGATATATTTGAATAAATTTCAAGCACAGTAATTTGTGTTTTGACCTACTAAATTGAAAATATATTCTTAATTTCTCTTGAGAGGAAAGCAAAGTATCCTTGACAAAAGAAAAAGCTGTCATAACAGGCAATAAACACTAATGGTTAATTTTAAAAGACTGTAAACAATAAGAATTACAATTCATAGTGGAAGGGTAGGGAGTAAACTACTTCACTGAAATGCAGTTTTGACTTGAAAATAGTAACTGCAAACATAAAATAAAGAGCTGCTAAAAGTCCATGTCAGAAAACATTCTCATAACCCAAATCTCCTTAGCTGGTGAAATTGATTTAGTTAGTATAAGACATGGAGATAAGAACTGGCTTCAAAAAGTTTCTTAGATATGAAAGCATTGATGACATCCATGTTTAACTTTAAATACTTCCTCTGTTTATGGTGGAATCCACATCCCAGAGCAAAATACCCAAGTGCCTTTCTTAGTCAGTGCATGTTTAAGAGCTTTAGCATGCTATTCTAAAACAATTTAGCATTCAGAGCAGGGAGCTGTCTCAACACTGCAAAAAAGAAATATTGAGTATATGTTAATGATTGCCACTATCTGCATCCATTCAAAGTAATCCGCCCTTGAAGATGTGTGCCAATTATGCTTCCTTGAAGTGTGAAGCAGACAAATCAGCCCAGTAGAAGGGCCTCAACAGGAGGGAACTATCTTGCCCAGACAGAGGCAGTTCTGAGCATGTGAAGAGGTGATACTGTAGGCATTTGAAAAAGATATGTTAAAAAATGCAGCTGCTTATGGTGTTTACAAGGCCTTTATAGTTAGCCAAGAGGATCACTGATTTGCAGGTGTTTCAATTCCTCCTGTAAGCATCTGAGTATTTATGTTCTGGCCGCAGGTTATTTTCAATGCTATTACAGAAAGCACAGCAGAATGAAACTTGGTTTCTCTGCAGGGTATTTTATTAGTCCATCTACTTTAGCAGGCAGAAGACTGACATCTATCAAGTAATTATTCTATCTAAAAGACACCATTCTCTCTGTCTTTCTCTTTACCTCTGCACAGTTCTGTATGTGTGCAAGAGACTGAGGAGAGAAAATTTCCCCAAAAAAGCAATGGAATTCCTTTGAAATGCAAACAGAGATTACAGAGAGGTCTTATTAGTGATACAGTTTTTTTCTTCAAACTTACAAAGTTTGGAAGTTTCTGTTTCAGAAAATAGTTTCAGCTGTTAAAGGGCAAAAAGAACTTGAACAAAGGGTTTGGTTGGTTACAAGCCTTTCAATTCACCTTTTGCATACTCAATTAAATTCCATAGGAAGGTGAAGTCTATAATATTATGAATGTGACTTTCAGATTGTAAGACTGATAACAAGGATGGGAAGTCATCCTGAGACTGTATCCCCAAGAGGCCACTTACTTTCTTATTTCAGTTCCAATGTCCTTTAGTGCCTGATTAGGGCATCCGTTTTTGCTGATCAGTGTAAACTAGCCATGTACATTACTACCCTGAGGCAACATTTGAAATGCACATAGAACTGTAATCTTTGTCTCTTAGGTGGTTGTGTTTCTATCAGAATGAAGGGGCAAAGCAAAATTGGATGATTTGTGTTGTTTGATTATACATTAATTCATCTTTCATCTGTGAACAGAAACCCCTTGTAAAACCTACAGCAAAGAATATAATCACAAAAGCAAGATGAAAAAAAAATAGTGGTGTTACCAAAAAGCACCTACTGTTGAAATCATTTACCAGCACTTCAAAAACATAAGCAATGGAGCTGAAGTTGCTCTTAAAATACTTCCTTTGTTTCATTATTTAATTCTTACTCTTCCCTTTAAAAAGTCCAGCTGCACAGCCAATACCACAGCCTCCCCCCCTTTTTCTAGTTTAATTCAAAGGTAAAATTAATGAAATTCCAAAATTCACCATAAAGTTCTGTCAAAGCTGTTAATTGCCAGCAAGGGACCTGCACAGATATATTATGATCTGTGAGAATAAATTCACAAAAATTTAAACTCATTGGCAACCACAGTTTCTTGTATCAGAAATCTCTTTATGGAAGACACAAAGGATAAAAGATCTTCTGCTTTGTCTAATTCAAAGTAAAAATTCAAATCATACGTATGTTAGTTGTGCTGTAATGATGTATGATAGACAAAGTAGCATTTCTTGGAAAGCTAGGAATATAAATTGTGCATTCAATGTAGGAGCTTTCCCTCCCTGGGGAACAAATATTCAAAACTCAGAGGGGCATAAAACAACCTGTACATCTGCTTGGAACTGCACAACACCTGCACTCCCACACAAGGAGACCCCTCACAAGGTCACTCAGCCTGACTCAAACCAGACCCCAGAACTCTCCAGGGCAGGTGAAGAACTCAAGGAGCTCCAGGATGGTTGTAACATCCCTGAGCATTAGCAACAGGGGCCATTTCAGCACAATCTCAGTCACTTGCTGGAGGCTCTTACCTCTTGAGGAAAGGGGGAATCCTCAAAGAAAGTAACTGAGAACTGGAGTTGGGAGCAGGCAGGTGTAAGAGCACAAGCATGATGTATTTGGAGTCTTAAACATGTGAATGGGAGGTAATAAAGATCCCTGCACATCACAGCAAAAAGCAGAGGCCCCCACCAAGCATCTGCCGCAACTGCAGCAGCTCTGCAGCTCTCCTTTTGCTCCACCTATCCACATCTGGTATGTGATGCTCCACAAGCAAGTGAAGGAGACAGAGATCCACTTGCCTGGGTAGCTGGTTGGAGAAGGCAACTACATAACCACTAACCTTCTGCAGGTTGACCACCTGCATAGCTGCAACATCCAAGAGGGAAAGTGACCCCAGCCAGGCACAAGGCTACCCCTCTCCTGCACCCTGTTGAGCTCCCCAGCTCTGTGCTAGCTGGCAGAGATACCAAGATCATCCAAATAAAGACAGCTCTGACAACAATGTTCAGGATGTGTTTAATCAGATTCACCTCTTTAAAGGACTGTGCAAATAAAAGGCAACAAGTGAGCTGTAAGAGGAAATCCAGTCTGGACTGGCTCTATTTGTTCCAGAAAGAGGAGAATGGTGATCCTTGCAAAGAAGAAAGGCAGGGCATCTCTGGGGGAAACTTAATGTGCTAGCCTTAATGATTTGCTCTGCTACAGAATTAGGAGCAAGATTTCAACCTGGCCATGGATTTCCTTTCCTCTATGAATGTCCTCTTTAAGCAGTCTCTGGAACACAACTGCCAGCACTGTGAACACCTGTTGCCATTGGCTGCACACTTCCCAGCACTGCCAGCCCAGAGGAACCAGGAGCTGAGAAGTCAAGACTCTCTACAAAGAAGAGAGTTCCCAGTTGCATATCTGTGGGTGTGTATGAATGCCAGCACTGGCATGACAGTATACACCAGAGTGACTGAAGAGGAGGCCAGCTCCCTAGTATTTGCTGTCAGTATGTTCTTCCCTGTCCCTGTTCAAGTATACTGCAGATCAGTGGTGCAGAAGCTTCAGCTGTGGAGGATGGTAAATGAGCAGCCTCATGAATTCCAGCACAGGCTCTTGTTGCAGTGTGGGTGGTTGGTGGATTGCTGCTACCGTCCTGAAGCATCCACACAAGGACAGTGCTACAACAGGCACACAACAAACACTACCCTCACATGCAGCAACTGATTAACTATAACAGCAGAGGCAGCAAGGGTCTTTATGTGGATTCCCAGTGATAGTTTATTTCACCTACACAGCAGAAGGGCCCAGGGAAAAGGATGCCGACTGTTAATGGAACCAGGCTTATATATGGGTAGAAGGGGAGCTAACAGTAACAACCAATCACTGAGAAGCATGGGTGGGAGAAGGGAGTAAAATGACCAATAGCGAATCCTGAGGGTAACTGGACAGAGGTACAAACCAATGGGGTTACAAAGAGCAGAGAAACTGCTAGAAATAGGACCACCTAAGGTCAACTGGGGAGTAATGGTCAAGGGGCCAACATGGGGGTGTGGTACTGGGATTGACTGACAATCTGTCAGTTAAATAGGGGGTCCATAGGAGAAGTTAGGGTCTAGGGGACATTCTTCCAAGGCATAGCCCCAGGAAGTCCCCTAGCAGGCCCACACGCCTCCACAGGCTCTCTTGCATCTCTTGTATCACCCTTCTTTTTTGTGAAGGGGTGACACAGAATGCTGTCACAATGGCTCAGGTCAGAGCATTCACCCACATACACATGGGACCAGGACTAACTGTTAAAGCACACCCTGGCAAAAGTCAGCTTGGAATTATTTTAAAATACTCATTCTAGAAAATCTTTTAGAAGTTGTTTCTTCAGGGTGCTGTTAGTTGGGTGGAAAATGTCTTAGTAAGTACAGTCTGTACTGTAACAGATCCCAGACAAATGCCAGGACCCAGAGCCTGCAGCCACTTCTCACTCACTGACCCTGTGTGTTGCCTGTAGAACTATGTCCCAACCACCTTTAGTGTGCTGCATTTCTTGCTGAGGCTCTGATGGAAGGCAGAGACAAAATAGCTGTCCCACTGATGCTGGAAAAGCTCCAGCACTACCAAGGTCTTGATATCCTCATGCTTCTGTAGAAGTAGGCAACTACTGCCCCACATCACCCCAGAGTCTATAAAAGAGAGATGCAAGAGGAATTCACCAAAAGAAAACCTCCCAGCTTCTCCAGCTCTGTGCACATTGCTATCCCAGGCAAGGAAAACCACAGTGCTAATAGTCTGTTTTCTATCAACAGGATTCCACAGTACTTGGAGGGCTGGGATTTTTACTTCAGGTGACACACAAACTCAAACCAACCTTGAACAACCCTGAAGATTGAAAGAAACTGTTCTTCTACCACAATAATAAGCACATGACTGTAACAAGCAGTAACAGCCAAGCCAAGCGAATGTGCAGCTGGATTATCATGGCATCTGCTGAGCATACTTGTCAAAGTCTATAGGACAGCCTGGCTTGAAGAAAAAGAAGACAAAACCATGACAGACAGGGAAGGGGGGCAAGTAATGAGAGTCAACTTAATTTCCTGGGTTGTTGATCCTTAATACAGAGAAGTTTACTTTGCTATATAAACATTCATTTCCCTCTAATAGGACCAGCAGATTCCCCCAGGACTGAAAATGCCCCTGTGCTACATATTGACATAACTTATGCTCTGTTTGATAAGTCAACAGATAGCAGAGGCTACTTTCACTGGAAGAAAAAAATACCTGGTGATATGAATGCAAAAAGCAACAAGACCTGGAACTACATCTTTGGCAGGACCCATAACACAGGGGTGAAGGAAATAATGGCAGGGACACCAAGTAAATCAATGGTACTGCCTCAATCTCCTTGGCCCCATTACCAACCCGCAGGGGTGGGTTTCATATGAGAATCATTCCAACAGTGTTTGGAAAGAGAAGCAGCGGACAGCTGGGGGTATCTTTCCTCCCCATGTTGGATGGCACGTTGTCCCTTTGGATGGCATGTTGTCCCTTTGTAGGGTGTGGGAATGACATCATGGAAAGTGGGGTGTTTTATTCAGGGAATCCAGAAAGATGTGCTCACCTTCCAAGAAACCATGGTCCTAAGAAGAAAGAGATGGAAGGGACGGCTGTGAGACAGTCAGAAACAGGGGCACTGTCCAGGATGATGCTTGTGGCTGAGGGAAGTGTCCCAAACTCTCTCTCATGCAGGGAGCAGTGGGCTGGCCCTCATCTGTGGTACACTTTGAGGTGCATGGGGGCCCTTCTGAAGCCCATAACCTCATACTCTGAGTGGGTCTACAGACAAACCTCTAAGAGCATCTCTGCCTGGACAAGGGTACAATGGGGTAGCAAGGCCTCATAAGAGAGGACAGGGACATCACAAACTCAGAGTCAGGCAGAGCCAGCTTCTCCTGCCCAGGGATGGGGTGGGAGAGGGACAACCCCAGCCAGCTAAGGATGTTATCCATGAATGTAAGCAAGCTGTGAGAAGCCACCTATCTTTGCTTCTGCTGTCACTCCTCTAACTGCCCATGGAACTGCAGCCCTGGCCCAGAGGCTCCAGAGGAGACACTGCTTTGTAAAGGAATAGTGTGACAGCTACAGCTGGTCTCTAAACTGCACAGATAAATTGGCTATAACAGACGTCATCTCTACATTTTATCATCAGTGCTGGATATCAGATATTGGGCTAGTTAGATCCTTTTCTGATTCATTTTTATGTTCTTGCAAGGTAAGAAGGGAGGAAAAAGAAGGGTCCCAATAAAGGAAGAAAATTATCCTAAGTATTGTCATCTCCTAAGGTGTGTAGGAGGACTAAGGAACTGAAATGTAGGTGGGAACAAGCACTGTGGTGACAAGCCTTAAAAGTAAGAACAAAAACTTCAAACTTTCCTCCTAAAAGAAACAAGGAACTGGCTGTAAAAGAAGAACTAACTCACTGTGTGTGGCAAGAAAATAATATGCTTTTGACAGCAGCATGTTTGATGCATTGAAAAAGAGCAAATTAGAATGCAGAGGAGGATTGCAGCAAGTGTACTATATCACACATGAGGGAATAATTTTTTGTTAGGGAATAGGTAGACTTTGAGGTGAGGTTCTACTAGTCATGCTTCTTCCAGTTAAGGATTCTAAACTGTGAAATCCAAGAGGTACTTATTGTGCTACACCTGGGAACACAATGTTTTTTTACTCGATTCATAATCAAATTAGGTCCCACTATGTTTGCATGTAATACTAGAATTATGAGTCATAATCCAGATGAAATCAGACTGGCAGGCTTCTTTCCGATTAAAAGGATAGAAAATACATAGTCGTATTTATTGAAAGATTAAAAAAATGTAAATTGATCATTATATACTTTGGGTTTGACCTTTCACATTCTTTGATTTGAGAGATTACTTCATCAAGACTTTACTACACAAGCGGAACCAGAAATAATGGGGAGTGCCACTAAGAAAGAGTTGGAGAAACAAATGTAAATAGTGTCTAATTGCATCACTAGACATCACTGAAGAGAGCCTGAAGCTTCTCTCTTTGCACCTTCTTTCAGGTTCGTTGTTGAGGCTCCCCGTCAGGCTGCTGTTTAGCTCCTGAGCTAAACAGTCCCAGCTCTCCCAGCCTTTCCTCACAGGAAGTGTGGCCCTGTCCCTTTGTTGTCTTGATGGTCTTTTGTAGGAAGATTTTCAGTATGCCTGCAGCTCTTATGCTAGGGAGCTCAGCACCAAAAACAGTGCACCAGGTCTGAGCTCACTAGTGCTGAGTGAAATGGAATGATTTCTTCTCTTGACCTGCTGGCATTCCATCTCCTAGTGCAGCTGAAGATATTGTTTGTCTACTGTCCAGCAAGGGCACATGGCAGTGCTCATTTTGGTGCCCACAAGGGCTCCCCGATTCTTTGCTGCCAAACTGCTTCCCAGCCTGTGCTGGTGCACTTCAAGTTACTGAACTTCATGAGGTTCCTGTCAGCCCTTTCTGCAGCCTGTCCAGGTTCATCTGGATGGCAGCATGACCCTGTGGTGCATCAGTCACTTCTCGTAGTGACTCCTCAGACCCCTCAACTCTTTTGCCTCTCTACCTGAAAACTTACCCTGTTTTTATACAAGAAAATATAGTTATTGCTAAAGAAATTATACAGAAGAAATAATCTGTTCAGTAAGAGTAGAAATTCCTTCACCCTCAGCTGAAACTGGAAACTGAGAAGTAAACTGGTATATTGTTGTCTGAATTTACCATAAGTTGAAACATTATTTGAGATTAGATATTTCCAACCTTTGACATTTTCTTTAAAGCTGGAGCAATTTTCCTCTGGATTGACATCTCCCAGATCTCATTACATCTGGAGATCATTTGCAGTATCCTGAATATCCAGCAAATTATAATTGCTTGCCAGTCATTTTTCAGACTCTATAATATTCAGTGCTGTTGTGTCAGAATAAGATAAAGCTCAAAATGGTAATGTCAGCCAGTTCTGAAGTATATAGTGGGAATAACCTCAAGACAAAAAGGCTCTGACATGAAGGTCTTCAGGGAAAACATGAATAAGTATTGAGCTTATCTTCCCAACAACAACAAAAAGAATGTTAAATGTGCATAAGAGAAGGCAGTAAGACACTTAAGTCTCATTTAGTCAAGTGTATGTTGTTCGGCTCTTTTTATTTATGTTGTTAGTCCTATTCAATTTTACCTGTATGGTTCCATTTATAGTTTCAAGGATAGAGTAATGATAAAAGTACAAAGTGGATATATACTATTTCTTCATTAGATATATACTATTACTTCACTTGGTCTTAACATTAATTCATGCTCCTTTGTAGATAGCTAATGTTATTTAGTACTTGCCAAGTTCCCTTCATGTCTGCAATTCTTAACCGGATTAGGGTAGTAGCAAGGTTACATATTAGATCACCTTTTGTCCTATGCACAGTCTTGTATACCATTCTCTTTCTGATTAATCCCTCTGCAAGTTTTTCAGCAATTGGTCATATAAAAAATATAACATCAATTCAACTTTATAAGTCTTTTAAAGATGGAAGCAAAGAGAAGGCCCAGTGATATTTCATTAGCCAGTCTCCCACTGGTTTGATTGCTTGAGAATGGCCACTTCAGTTCTTCAAAAACTCAGTATATAGAAGTGAAAGAGTAAGATGCACAGTGTTCCAGTGGGAACTTAGTAGCAGGAAAAAAATAAAAGCTTTTAAATTTTTTAGCAGTCTCTGTAACTTTTCCCTGTCATTTTTACAAAGCTGGTTTTCCCAAACCATACACAAAAGCTCAAATTATTAATTCCATGACACGTATTTCTTCTGAGGAAAATATACTTAAAAGGACTGTCCTGTATTGCTGTTATCCTGGGCTCTTTTCAGTCCTTGACAGAGGATTGTAAAAGGATAAAGAGGGCTGCTAAACAGATGATAATTCCTTAGCCAAAAATTGATAACAGAAAGTGACTTCTTGTCACTTTCCATGACATCAGATAGTTCTTTGCTTATTGGCCTATAGCTCAGCAAATTATTCCTGTGCAGGATGAACTACTCTATGTCTACATATATGTGAAGTCAGCTGGTGTAATGTCCAAATGTCAAACCATGTGAGAATGTATTGGATACCTTCCTTACACATTTAGTCCTGGGCCATGTAATGCATTCCTCTGATAGGTGTCAAATTAATTTCACATGGTACTACAGAGGATGTTTTTCTAGCTCTAATGAAGTGACTTCATGTAAAACTTCGAAGATTTTTCCCAGTATTTTTGTCTTTTTTATTGCATTAAAAAAATAGGAATTTTAGTTTGAGGAATTAATTAATAGAGGAGATACTTTACTGTGGAGCTGGTTAAATTGTAATCCTGTAGGCTTCACAGACTATAGGTAATAGTCTAAAGTAATGATTAAGAGTCCTGTGGAGAGAATTTATTTGGAAGCCAGAGACAGAGAAGATGGATTGAGGAAGAACATTTGTTCACATTTCAGAAAATTGATTGGGAAACCTGGCAGAAGAGAAAGGCTGAATTGTTGCCAAATTAACTAAAGAAAGGAGAGAGGGGTATTGACAGGGAAGGAGAGCGTAGAGCAAAAGAAAGAAGGACTCTTGAGTTGTTGGATCCCAGAGTAACTGGAAATTAGTTGGTCTAATAACAGTGTCATGACTTAAAGGGTTATGGGGCCTGTGAGTGGGTAGAGATCATGACTGTAGCTCCATAAAATTCCATAATACAAGGAGATTTTGTATATTTCTGTATTTTGTTATAGATTACCACAAATACCACAAAAAATAACTCTAGCATGTAAACTACCATAAATATCACCCATGGCAGGTATATCTGTGACTAATGAAGTGTATATATTTATATATAATACTAATATAAATTACTATCAACAATCAAATACAGCATCAATCACTAGTAGACCAACAGTAAATACAACAACATATAATATAACAGCAGCAGCCAGCTAGGAACATACTGCTAGAAGCAGTAGCATACAGATAGGGTACAACTAGATGTAGTAGTATACAGTTAGGTATATAGTAGACATATACTATTGCAAATATATAAACATATCACTGGTGAATAAGATCACTGAGAGTATGCCACCAAAAATATTTATGATAAATTACCTATATGGACATATATACAAAGATATACATACAGATAAATACAAAAATAAAAAATTAATTATACAGATTTCAGAAGAGGCAAACCATAACAAAAGGTGATGATCTGTTCCTACAGGGAAGATCTAACTATGCCAGAGGTGGAAAAACAAACCTACAAAGAAGAGGGGGACCAATAAGGTAACAGGCAGAGTCTCACCTCAAAAAGGGTTGTGTCAAGGACTCTTGTGCCAGCCAGGCATCCCTGGGGGGAGTCCATGGTCTTTTAGAAAGTTTGTGTGGGATTCAATCTGCTTAAAAATAGTACATGCAACATGAGAAGATCTCAGAGAGACAGGCTCCATTTTTGGTAAAAATTAGGTCTCTTTTTTATCTTAGACGTAACAGGTCATAGGGTACCACATCTTTAAACCCATAGGTACCTGTTAATTTTGGCTTTTCCTCTGTATCAGCCAGATACAGAGGAATCAGCATCAACAATTACGATGTTTTCTATTCTTTCAAAAAAATTTTTTTTCCAGACTTTATCACTCTTGCATATGTTGCTGTACTTTTGTTGTTACACTTTTTGAATTTGCTCTTACTGTTTCTTGGTTTTGCAATTAGTCTTGGTTGCTCAGGATATGTCTGCTTTCTAGGTATGGCAGCTGTACTTTGAAGAGGCCAGTTGCAGTTTTCAAGGATGCTTTTGATTCCAAACCCTTATTTCTAGGCTCACAGCTCCCAGGCTGGGGCAATTTCTCTCTCAGGATTTTTCAGTAGACTTTGTCTTCTGTTCACTAATCTTCCTCTTCTAAGAAAGAACGTGTCAGATGGCAGTGGGGCTGGGAGATTTCACTGGACCTTGGGCAGATATTTCATGTTCACAAGTAGTGCCTCCTTGTCCTTGCTAGTGCCCTGCAACTCCTTCTTATTCCTGGTTCTTTACACAGCATGGAAGCAGAAATTAGGTGTCTGTTCCAGCTGCAAGCTTCTAGAGCCATTTGTAAATAAAAGAAGCAGCATGGGGAGGAGGCGTTAGAGAAAAGAAGGATCTTTTTTAGGCTCACTGGCCCTTTACTATTCTGCATCTCTTCACTCCCTGTGATGCAATGTCAAGACAGAAACTAGAAAAAGCAGGAGAAGTCGACAGTGAGTGAAATCATGGGCTTTGCCTCTCCCACCTTTGGGGAATAAATAAGACAGGAAAGAAGTAAAAAACAATCCAGAGTCCTGACTTTTGTCAGCCTTGCCTCAGGCTAGTGAAATTTAATGTGATTTAGTTAGAAGCTCATTAAAATGTGAAAGCAACTTGGTTAGGATGAAAATCTGAAAAGGAAAGAATATGAAGACAAGACAGGCCATACAGGCATAATGAATACTAAGTTACATACAGTTTAGCTGCAAAAATATTTATAAGATAAACCGTTAAAAAAAGAGCAGGCTTTCCACAAGTATAAACTTCCAAGGAGAAAAGTAAAACCCTGTTTCATTCAAGCATGAGTGTACTTTTTGGTATTCTTTCATTGCGACCAGAATTGGCCATAATTTTTAAAGTAGAGATGTTTGTCTTCTTAACACAATATCAGTGTCAATTATGTATGTATAAGGCAATAAAAATTCAGATTTCACACTGACTTTGTCTTATGTGGCAGACATCACCCTGTTGAAGACTTGCAAAATGGCCTGCAAAACTTAAAAAGGGGAATTCTGGTGCCAGTGAAATCATTGGTTCAGACCCAATATCAAGTTAAATTTAAAACATCCTTTTCTATCCTGGTATTTGTACCCTGTTTCTTATGGTTTCCATGTATAAGGAAAAAAATGAAGAAATTCATGACGTGTCTTGAATATCAAATACAATTGAGACATTTTAATTTAGATCACAAATAAAAAAAGTAAAACTTGATTATTGAATTGTTTATTTTTAATAATTCTTCAAGTTCTAATTCAGAGCCAGCTGGATTTTTCTATACAAATGAAAATAGTGAACAGTTATTTGTAATTCAAAAATTTTTAGAAGTTTGATACTATTTCTTACTGTCTCTTTATTTTGTTCTCTGTCTCCTCAAATTATTTTCATTAGCAGACACCATGCATTTTTTGCCTCTGGCCATGAGCACAGAAATTAGTGCCAATGTATTATATAGAGAGGTTGATCAAGTCTTCCTAGTGTGGGTAGAAAAAAGGTATAAAGTACCATTTTTTGCTCTCAGAAAGATGGGCATGAATGCCAAGCATGAATCAAATGAATTTTAAAATGAGATGAGACTTTTTCCATTCTGATTTCCTCGTCAGAATTAAAAAACCCCAAACAAAAAAACCCTCCACTCCTCTCCCAGCAAGACGAAGAGTGTTTTATTTAAAAAGCAGACTGTAAGCTGGGGATGGGATTGTCTTACCTTTTACGCATATTAAAAAGTTTTCAAATGTTTCTATTTCCTCTGACCTCTGAATAAATGAAATGAACAAGTTGGCCAGCTGGTCTGCACTATATTTCAGAGTGATAATACAAAGGAACTAAGGTGCACTTGATGTGTGAAAATGATGAATAACAATGAAATACATCTGGCAAATGTGATACAAAGGTTAGAGTCAAGTTCAGCACAGAAGTAGTTGCATTTTGATGGAGTCAAATAATCACATCTTTCTCTTTTTTCGTGGTGTATACATAGCATCCAAAAGAGATTACATTAAAAATATGAAGATTTGAAGGTCAAGTACTCAAGAGCAGGGCAATTTCCTGAAAGAGAATCCCCATAAACCTTAAAAACGCCCCTTGTGCAAGTGTTTTATGACAGAGTTTGTAATTAGAAATTACTTTTTTAATAGGAAGCTTCTGGTGTTGGGGCATGAACTAGCCAATAAACGGAGAGAGTTGTACTTTGTGCCACAAGAGCATGCAGAGGCATATAAGCGACCAGCTCCATTCCAGTTTTCAGAGAGAGGGATCTTTCACAGCATCCAGACACTCCTTCTCTTTCCCATGGCCAGGAAAGGCCGTTTCCTCTTTCCTTTTCCCTCTGGGGTGTTTTTTTTTTTTTTTTTG
>VZDJ01000242.1:581869-674316 GCA_008694505.1 Cyanoderma ruficeps
TGTATTTACATTCACTGCTTTTAATCTAGCTTCCCTTTTTACTGGTGTCAACCTTTTTTTCACCCACATTATCCTTTTTCTCTGTGTCTTCACCTTCATTGCTGCATGATGTTTTGCCCAGTTTATGTGGTTGCCTTGGGGGTAAAGTTGTGCTGTACTGTACAGTTCCTGCCTGGCTAAAAGGCAAAAAAATGTGTTACGTGTGTATCCACAGTTTATGTCCTTGAAGGTGATAACAGTGTGAAGAAGGGTCACTGTGCAGCAGGGTCACTTATGTCAAGGCAGTAAGAAACCTCTCTTTGCATTAAGATACATCAGGTTGCCCAATGCATCAAGAGCCCTATAATGAATTCATCAAATGTGGCACAATGTGGGAAGGGAAGTCAGGTGGGGAGTGTGGTTTCTCTTCTTTTTCCACAGTGCCTCCATTCTTGGTAAAGCAATGTCTTGTAACATCACTGCTGTCTGCAGTGAAACTTCCCTGTCAGCTAGACAGATAATTTTTAAGAATACACTAGTAGCTCCTGAGATATTATCCCATTATTTGCTTTTGCACCTCGTTATATATCTTCATTTATCCTGGGCATCCTGTTTAATTCTTACTGCTTTTGATTACAGTTCTCTGAAAAAGTTGTTTTCAAGATGAATTCAGTGGCTTCCTAATACTAGTCTGTAATTTGTTGCTGCAAAATCTTGACAAGAGTCCATGTGTCAAACCCTTACTTTCAAAAGACAATTCATGAGTCACTGTAGTGAAAATGTCCCATGAGATTTTTAAATTTCTACTACAGTGAAAACTACTGAAAATATTGGCTTGTTCTCCATTGTAAGGTTGCCATGTCAAGTTTGCCCTAACTGGCAGTTTTAAAAAGAGATAACTTCATTCTGGTGTTTGCTTCTCAGATATAAACTTCAAAACTATGTGCAAACACTAAGGGAAGACCAGAGTGTTATTTTCTGATTGCATATAATAAATTCACATTGCTGTTGCTTTGCTTCGAAAGCTCTATAACCTGTATGCATGTGTTCACTGTTTTTTGTGTACATGTAGTTTTTGAAGAGTTTCATTGACACTGTAGAAATCTAATTTTCTCCTTACTGACTGTCCCTATCTTATGGCAGGTTCCTCTGAAAAGGCAAAACTCTTTAAGCTACCAGTTCAATTTTATGACTGACTGTTGCACAGTATGTTCATTAGACATCTCTGCATCATACCATTCTTAGATGGCTGCTCTGGACATGAAGTTTATCTTCACAACAAGCTCTTTTAAGTCTCCCTTGCCTGTCCTAGAAAGGTCAATTTTTTGCTGTATCTTTTTGTACTCTTTTGCTGCATCAGTTTGTTGTGTTAACACCTTGCTATATGAAATAACACTTGTGGCTTAGCTTAGTCTAAGGACTTCAGCTTTTTTATTTTTTTACCCAATTTTCTGTGTTTGTTTATTTATTTGTGTCTACTTAGAGACCTCTATATTTTTTCCTTCACAATTAAAGTTCAGTGGACTTTACTGCCTTCTATAAAATTAAATAGTGCTTGTGTTTTCCTGTGACTTACCTTGGACATTACCTGCAGAAACTACTCCTTAAAAATTTTTTTGAAAAACTGAAAAAGCAAACTTTGCTTGTCTGTTTTATTGTTTAGAACTCAGCTGATTCATGAAATTCTAGAAAAATACTTGGCATGGAAGATGGGTTTCAGAATTTTCTAGTCACCAGTGGTAGAAACACTTTTGTCTTTTCACATCTTTCTTTAGCAATAATTTAGCATGCTAGAAGCCAAAGCTTCATTCCTTTTTCTTAGTTGCTCTTCTCCTTTGGTTTCACTAGAGTGACCAACTAATTTAAAAGACTTTTCTTCTTTTTCTGCTTGCTCTGTAATTCCCAGAGAAGCAAACCTATCCAAGTTCCCTTTTATCACCCTTCCTCGGGTTAAAAGAATTTTCTTTGGGGCAGAAAATTGGGCCCCTTTAGCTCTATTCTTTACTTTATTGACAGCTTTGCTTCTTCTGAGAGCAATTACTTTTTAAACTTTTCCACAGCTGTAGAATCCATTCTACCAGTGAGAACAATCTCTTGAAAAAACATGTGGACATGACATGTTTTGAATCCAGTAATTGGTGCTTTTTCCTCAGTACTGTTATAAATCGACTACATGGTTTTCCTCAAGCACTTGACATAGAATCCCTTCAGAAAGACAAGCCTTTGATCCTTGAGTTTCATCTATTTCTTTCTTACAGCCCATTTTTTGTTTTGTTTTGGTTGGTTGGTTTTTTAGCACTAGTTCACCACTACAAACATAGCGTATATATCTGTGCCAAACTTGCTAGAATCCTTGTTCTGCTTCACCACTGCTTGCAGCTGTTTTGAGGAATTTTTTTGAACTAATAGCATTCCTGTTATCTGATTTGTCCATGCTATGTACACTCTGCTGGGGTTTGCAAAATGATACTTTTCACTGTAGTCCTTTCCTCTTTCTCCAAATACTGTATTGTAGTAGTGTTTTGTAGTGTATTATATAGTTGGAAGTTCATGTGCAGATCCATGTACTGGGATTTTATGAATTCTGTTTCTGAGCACTGCATGATTTTTGCCTCTCATATATTTTCTTGTAGTATTTGAATTCTCTGGAGTTGTGCTTACTAAATGATAGCCTGGAAGACGAGGTCTTTGAATGGGCTATTCTGTGCAGTTTGCCAAATTTAATTCTGTATTTTCTAGCAGCCACACTTGGGCTATGGGCTCATGTTTTTTATCTGGGATTTGGCTCTGTAAAATTCTGATTCTTTGGCCTCAGATGATTCATAGTGTTCTGTGTTCTGTGGAGTGTTTCTTTTTTCATCAGACTGCAGTGTTTCCTAAGTGTTGTTCAAACCTTCTCCATTTGTCCCTATATTTCTGGGACCCAAGTCAAAGGGATTAGCAATTTCTGCATTAGTCCAGTCATGGTCTGTTTTCTTTCCCCAGTTTATCAATTTTTTAATCCAAGCAACATTCTGTGAACATGAAGCCTGAAAAGCAAGAGAGATTTCCTCCGATTGGAAATCTGTTTTGTTTTGTGCAGTGTGAAACACTACACTGCATCTGTTTGATTCCCGGATTTAATAAAGCTAAATATTCTCCATTGTATTCTTTCTGCTTTTTGGCCTAATGTCTAGGGATGAGTTGGCTGTGGTAGATGATTCCATGCCAATTTCCTGGAAAGCTGGAAGAAAACTGTCACAATAATTTCTGGGAATCCTTGCATTTTATGGAATGTGAAAGTATGGAGTAGACCAAACAACAGTTTTTATACTTGTAGTAGATACTTCCCTATCTGTAATGGTTAAAAAATAATTTATGAACAGTTTAAGTGAATGCATTTTTCAGAAATTGTTCATATGTTGACATATTCACCACATATGACTTTCAAATTATGTTGACTTGGACATATATTTTTGTAATTCATGTAAACAACAAAATGCCCTTTCCTGGACTTGTTTTGTCTATACTACTGCCAGTCTAACCATATTTCAATGTTTTACATAAAAATCTGCATTTGATCAAGGGGATGGGTTGCTGGATGCTAGGTACTCACCAGAGCTGCTCTAGCACTCCCCTCTGTAAGTGGGAGAAAATATAATGAAAGAATATATAATGAAAGGCTCAAGACTTAAGATAAGAACAGGGGGAACCCTGTCCTGCTTATCATCATGGTCAAAACATACTTGGCTTGGGGAAATTACCTGAAGTTATTATCAAACGGAATCAGAGCACAATAATAAGAAGTAAAAAAAAAAAATCTTAAAAACACCTTCGCCCTCTCCCTCCCTTCTTCCCAGGCTCTACCTCCCCCCTGCCAGAGATGCAAAGAGAAGAAAATGGGGCTTATGATCACTTCGTCACAAATTGTTTCTGCTGCTGCTCAGGGAAAGGAGTCCTCTCACTGCTCCAGTGTGGAGCCCTTCCCACAAGAGACAGTTCTCCATGAGCTTCTCCAGTGTGGGTCCTTCACATGGGGGCACTTCTGCATGTACTGCTCAGTGTGGCTCCCTTTCCACAGTGTGCAGTCCTTCAGGAACAGCCTTCTCCAGCGTAGGACCCCATGGGGTCACAACCCCTACCACGAAGTCTGCTCCAGTGTGGGCTCCTCTCACCATGGGTCTGCAGGTCCCTGCCAGGAGCCTGTTCCAGCATGGGCCTTTCATGGATTCAGAGCCTTCTTTTCAGGTGTCCAGCTCCTCTGGTGTGGGGCTCCTCCATGGGCTGCAGGTGGATCCCTGCATTCCCCATTGACCTCCATGGGCTACAGGGACACAGCTGCCTCACCATGGGCTGCACCATGGGCTGCACCATGGGCTGCAGAGGAATCTCAGCTCTGGTGCCTGGAGCACCCTTGCCCCTCCTTTCCACTGACCTTGGTGTCTGTAGAGTTGTTCCTCTTGTGTATTCTCATTCCTCTGAGCAATATTATATCTGTGCTAAAATGGTTTTTCCTTTATCACAGAGACTCAGAGACTACCTTGTCTGATGGGTAGGCTCAGACTTGGCCAGTAGCAGGTCCACCTTGTCACTGTTTCTGCTGAACATGGGGGAAGGTTCTACCAGCTTCTCAAAAAAGCTATCCCTGTGAGTCACCCCTCACTACCAGATCCTGGTTATGTAAACCCAGTACAACTGAAAAATTTACTGAAAGTGCCAAGTATATTTTACTAGAGTTCATGCTGGCACAAATTAAATTCCCCCATTATTACACAGTCAGAAATTATATGATAACCTTCATGTAAATCCTACTAAAATTTGCCTTCAAGAGAACAGAAAATAGGGGGGAAATAATTTAAAAAGTGCAAATTTTGGAATAATGAGCCTGATGAAAATGTGGGCTAAGAACAATCACAGAAACCTGAAGCATAACAGATCCATAAAGTCTGTTGGAATAAGTAGTATGAATTTTCTCCCCTTCTGACTAACCTAATAGTGGGCTATTAGGAAATAAGGTTTGTAATGAGAGGTGTAAGAGAAGAAGAAAAGAGACAAAAAATACAGATTTTTGTAATAATAGACTTTGTAATAATTTTTTTAATGATAGATTAACTACAGTAGAAAATGGGATTTCTCCTTTTTTCTCTCAATCCTTTGATTAATAATACAAATGAAAAACCATATTTTTATGACCTAGAACCTCTGTTGTAAAGTGTTCTATATTTTCAAGTCTAAACTACTCTGGTTACTTATATTATGCTAATTTTAGTAATTAGAATGGTGGGGTTATTTTCCTCATCAAACTTGCTTATCTGTGTTGATGGATCTGAAAACGTTGGTGCACATAATTCCTCTTTATTATACATGGTGTAATATTTTTAATAAGAAGCACCAAACCAATGCACACATGGGTGCTACATTTAGTATTCTTGGCACAGAAAATCCATTGTATGTGGACTTGCCAGTCCTGATTATGGCAAATAAGACTACTTGGTAGTCTCTTATGATGCATTAATTGACACTTTGCTCATGTACATATTCCTCAATGCTCAGGAACTTTTATGTTAGGACAATACCTGTAAGGGACAGAACAAAAAGTAATACTGAAAATTTTAAATAATGTAATTATGTAAGCAAATGTTTGGCATTATCTGGAGTCTGGTCTATAGTACTTTATTTGACAACAGACATGCTAGATGTTAATCTTGATCTAACTAGATTCTAGTGTGGTGAAACTAAGGTCAGATAAAATCATGGGGGTAGTGGAGAAATATTAATTTTAAAAAGTGAAAAAGGGGATTATTTTCCCCAAAGAAGCAAATTCAAATCCCTAAAAGACAGAAAAACAGCCAAAAATAATGGCTATAAAAGAGCTGGGAAACTATATCCCTCTTTCTGTCTTATCTTATAAGAATATGATAATCATTAATGTAACTGAAAGGAAGTAATTGCAAAAAGAAAGAATGAATACTGTTTTTTCAGCAATGCTATTACTTAATCAATAGTATTCAATTCTGCAAGTAATGATTTAGAATTAAATTGACCTAAAAAAGGAGGATTTTAGATGGAATAAAGTCCCACACTTAGGGAAGCAAGTAAATTTTCTCTTCTTCATGTAGGGGGTGAAATTTTCATTATTTGGATATTCTAGCAAACCAGAAGGGTTTTTATACCTTCAGCAAAGGGACCCAGGGTCATTATCTGGTGAAAGGCATGGCTCTAGGTATGTAATATAGAATGGAAATACTTGTATTCTAACATTATCACTCCAGGAAATGGAAAATCACTGGGGTTTCATCCTCACTTTTGAAATTGTTGTCACTGTTGCAAAGCTGCTCTTGAGGAGCATTTTCACACAGCTTATCTTCAAAACTCTATGTCCCAGACAGGGAGGGGAAAAAATAAATAACATAATGCATTCCTTCTTTTTGTTTCTTCCTGTTAAACTTGGCACTCTCCACTGATAAAAATCTGTTAGCATTTCAGCTGAGTGTCTGCAGTTTGTGCACCTGGTTCTTAAGACAACTATAAGTCTTTCATGACAATAAATGTGCCTTTTCTGCATAGAAGGAGGAAAATACATTATTCCCTATGATTGCCTTCAGAATTATTGGCATAAATACAGTAGTGTTACCTTTGTACTTTGACTTCAAAGTTTCAACTTTTCCATATAATCTTCTTTTTAACACATGGGCCTCTCTACAATCTGCTGAGTTCCTTTCCTTCCCTGTTTTGGTCTTCCCTTTCTGCTTTCTCCTCCCTGTTTACCCACAGCTCACTCTGTTGTAAAGCTTAACATACTCTCTAGCTCTTCAAGGTATTCTTTCTATAGCTTCTGTGTTTATTTGGGAATATGAGTTCTGCAGGTGAGGTGCTATTTTGCTTGTGACATATTTTTCAATTTATCATTATTAAAAGTAAATTTCTTTGTCTTTAACAGAGAAGACATAAACAGGTAAGTGAAATACTTCTTTCCTCCAAAAATTATATTTTAACACATCACAGACCACTGTTAGTGAATTTTGAAGTGTAGCAGTATGAAAAAAATGTATTTATTATCAGTATTATATTTGAAAGCATTCACCAAAAAAAAAAAAAGTTAATAATTAACACCAGTAAGACTTGCTGTTTTCATACAACAGTGAACTTAGTTGGATTATTCTGTAACTTTGTTTTTACAACCATTTTGGGTTCTGTAATGTAATTTGCAGCTGTGTAAATAATGGTGTTCATAAATACAAGTCTGTTCATTTGTCATTCAACCTGCACTAACTTTTTCTGTTTGCATGAGCAACATGGTTGCATGAGAACACAGAAGCTGTCTTCTGTTCATACAGTTGTTAAAACCAGAAAAGATACCTTTCCTGGCTCACCCTGTAATCACATAAACATCCTATCACAAATAATTCCATTCAGTCATTTAAAAAATTTACAGTAAAATATTAATTGTCATATGTTATCAAGCATAGAAAAAAAACTTTCCTTAAGTTGTCTTAAGCTGATAGCACTTCTACAGTAAGGGAAAAAAATCCATTATTGCATTTTAAAGCTTTTATTTCTTCCCTCCCTTCAGATGAATTCTTTTTAGCACTATGTGAAATAATTGCAATTACAATTTTTATCATCAAAAGTGTTCTGAAGTAAACTGAAGGTGAAGTGGCCTAAATATAACACTTTGTACTATTATAATGGCTATTCTAGAGACCTGACAATTGTGTAACACATGAATGATTTGATAGTTTCATGTCTAGTGACTCCAGATGGTGAGTTTGTTCTTTGGGTTTGCTGGGTGTAAATCCGCAAAATCAGGATCAACATCCATCCAAAAACACTCTATTTCTTTTTTTCCTGGTCATAGTTACTCCACCTAGTTATTAGACCCTTTTCACAGCATAACTCTGAGTAGGCATTATGAGAATTTAATAGTATTTTTTTTTTCTTCCACTATTCTGAAGCTAACTCTATCCTTATTTTCTGGCTCCTATAAGCTTGCTTCCACATAGGTGGTATTCTTAGCTCTTGAATTTCAGCACATTCCTTCAGAAACACATATGTACTTGCATGTGAGTATCAAAGAGTAGCACCTGGAATGCTATAAGGAATTCTACAAAGGAATATGATCAAAGGAATATGATAAGATTAAAGTTACTCTGTCAATATCAGTTTCATAATGCTTCATCATTATGAATAAGCAAAGCAAGTAATAAAATTTCTGTTCACTGATAGTGGAGTTTCTAATATGCACTCAGATTTCTAAGTGAACTTATTTCCTTTATACCTCTGAATATGCTTATACAACTACCAATCACTAAAATTCTTTCCCTAATGTGAGAAAATACAGACCCGTGGTTGACACAAGACTTATTTGACTGGACCATATATATTACCTTACCTAGGAACCAAAATTTAAATTTTCAAATCAAAAAGTGCCCTTTTTTATGATTTATCTTGAGACAGTGTTCAGTACAGATATCATTACATTTTTTAGATAATTTTTCCACAGCAGAGTAATTTTCCAGTTATGGTCGTTTCTTTCTTCACTATCCTGTAGTACAGGTTATTTTGACAGTAGTGCTCCAGACTCAGAAGAAACCTTGAAGTGTTTGTGGTTTTAATGTGGAGCAACCTGTAGAACAACCTGTTACTATTAAAGTTGCTTCTAAGGGGAGTTATTATCACTGGAAGATGTTAAACACTCAAATGCAAATTTTCTTCATAAACAAGTTTGTAGTATGACCTTAAGACTGGAAAATCATGATTATTTATTTTAGCTGACCTGTATTTTTGTTCATTGATTTTAAGGCAGATGAGAAATGCAGTGAGGTAGACAGATAAGTTACAAAATATTAAACTGTGTGAGTTGGTGAGATGATTCATGCTGTAGTAATGCCACTTTCTGACTTCCTGAGAAATTTCCACAGTTTTGTTCAGAGGCAATATGTATTGGCTAGTCTAAACACCTGCAAAAGATTTACACAACTTTGACTGCCTTTCTTGACACAAGCCAGAAAATAGATGCTCTTTCAAGCTCTGAGAACAGATGAAGCTACAGGTGTAACCCATCACAGTCATTACAGGGGTGCAGGAAATACTGTGTCTTACTGTGGAGCAACTGCAGTACTATCATTCTGTTTCCATGTCTCTTTGTAGTCCTAGGTACAGCTGCTCTGGTCTGGAAAAATAGAATGGATTAGGACTCTCATTACCCTATCAGCAAGAGAGCAGGCTTCAAGTACATACAGCAAGTAGCTGGTTTTTAAAGATTAATGTTAATTCAAGAGCAACTTTATTGAACTTCAGTTTCTGAGCATGTATTTTCTTTCAACCTAGATAGTAGCTTTTAGTATAGATTTTCTTATTCAGTTAAATAACAGGTTAGTTAATCAATACTGTACTAAAGAATCTCAGATATAATGTCACTGAAAGAACAGTGACCTAAGTACTCAACCTCTCATTTCTTCTGAAACAGCTTCCTGGATGCTAACTGTTGCTTTGATTTGGCATGCCAGCATCTTCCTCTTAGGAACAGAGAAGCTAGTGAAGAGAGGAAAGTAAGTTTATCTATAAGGAATAAAGAGCAAATGTGTTAGTTTACTCTTGGAAAGCTTACAAAATCACATATACTCCTTATAGAAATGGAAAATTTCTGTATTGAAAGGTAACCCAAGTAATTAGTAAATCAAAATTCAAATAATGATGTCACATCACATGTCACAACACACAGCATTACAAAATATTTACCGTACACATATTTCAAACAAGGAAAAACATGAATTAATATCCTTTTAATTTAGCAATGTCAAAATATTTATCAGTTGTAAGTTTTCACCTGACAGCCTTTGTTTTCAGCTGCAGAGTGCTGGCAAGCAGTGATTCACTGACCCAGGTCTGAGCCCCAAGAGTGATTCCCAGTCCCAGGTCCCTCTGGGACCACTGATCCCTCCACTGATCTGAGTGCTTACTGTAGCCAGAGGGGGGTGTGCTCTACTGTGGTCTCCAGGCTTGGTGAATTTTCGTGGTCTAGACACATAATCCAGAGGGCTACTGGATAAACGTAAATAAATCCATCAGGAAAGACACTCTTCCTAGCCCTTAATATTTCAAAGACTAAGTCCCCTTTAATGAATTATTGTTTATTCTGTCTTCCTGGTTTTTTTTTCCTGGAGGAAGCCTTCATGGCAACATAGTGTTTGTAAGGAGCAAAATTAGCAGTCATGAATCTCTTTCTATGGACAGCCAGTGCCAATTAGCAGATTAAATTAAACTTAAGTGTGTTCATCTTCAAAATTCTCAGGTAGATGTTATCTCAGTTTAGTTTAAAGAATAGTTTATAATACTTAGTACAAGGCAAATCTCTGTTTTTCTGAGTCCGTGCGGATGTCTGTATCTGTGTCTATCTCATTATGTGTGTATTTCATGGACAAGAAACTACCTTATGCAAAGTCAAAACCACCACCACCAAAAGGTTTAGTTTCTATTTCCATTATTGGGTCATTCAGAAAGTGGTTCTGTTACTTTATTACTTTAAATTAAAATTACTACTTTGGCTGCAGAGACAAATATATTTAGTCCAAAAGACTAGTGAACTATATCCATATATTTGTGTGGCACGGCTTTCTGTGAAATTGCGTATATGAGATTGTTTCTGGATGTTTTTTTCTGTTGGCATCATATAAGAAGTGACAAAACTACTGAGTGTAAAAAAACCAAAAGCTTTCTTTTGATTAGTAAAAGGAAAATAAAAGTTTAAATTTATTTTAAATGTTTAGGATTTGAACAATGTATTTTAATAATTAGGTAGTCTACATGAAATCTGTGCAACAATCTGCTTTCTGATTGAGCTTGGAGCACTTAGAACATGTTTAAAGTTTAAATATTGTATAATCAGGAACTCATAGATTTTATTAACTTTGAATTTTTAGCAGAACCAGTGGGGTGATGTAGTGAAGATAGCACAGCAAAATTCAGTCTCACTGGAATTCATGGTGATTTGATTCCTGAAACAGCAAACAGCCCCTACTTCTACTTGTGTGATCCAGGAAGTTTTGCCACGTAAATATTAAATTTTCTTACTGATATTGGTGGCTTGTTATCTGTTCACACAATAGAGGTTTAAGGGTTGAGGGACCATGGTGACCTGACTTGGCTGACTTCCAGTCCCACCCAGCCACTCTCTCATTCCCTCACCTCAACAGGAAATGGAAAGGAAAAAAAAAAAAGAAGAAAATGCTAGTGTGTCAAAATAAAGACTAGGAGAACACTTACCAGTTATTGTTCTGGGAAAACTGGACACGACTTGAAGAAAACTAATTTTCTTGGGATCTAAAGTAGACGTGGATGGTGAAAAGCAAAAAGAAAAATCTAATACACCTCCCTCTTCTTTTCCTTCTGCCCAAGTTCATTGTTACTCCTTCATTCACTACTTTGCCATCTCATCTCTGGTGTAAGGAGAGGGGATTTGGTGTCAGTCCAGAACAGCTCCTCTCTGTTGTTCCTCCTCATGCTTTGCACTGCTCCAATCTGGGTCCTTTCCAAGGGTTGTGGTTCCTCTGGATAATGCTTCTAAGTGGGTCCTTCAGTGTCTGCAAGGATGTACCTCTACTCTTGCATGATTCTCTCCATAGGCCATGAGGGAATCTCTGCATCAGCACCTGCAGCACCTCTTCTTCCTCCTTCTCTCTCTTAGTGTCCTCATGGTAGTTTCTTTCACTTCCCTCCACCCCTTCCTTCTCTCTCTGATGTGCAATGTTCTTGTTATTTCATAAATACCCTTTTTCAGAGGTGCCACCATCCTGAGTGAGTGGCTCAGCTTTGCCATGTGATGGGTCCACTACAGTGGACAGGATCCGGTTGTGTCCAGCATGGGCGCAGTCCTGCTCTCCTTACAGGAGCCACCACTGCAGGCCTTTGCTGCCAGAGCCTGGGCAGTGAATTCTGCAAGGACTGAGTGTGTGTTACGAATATTGAGAACCCAACCTTGCAAAGTCTCTCTTCTCCTTTTCCGTGTATTCTCCCTCTTTAAAAGGGATAACGTAAATTACATTTTTACTTAGCCAGCCTGCACTGCACAGGTCAAGAACTAACAGAACTAGAGAACAAGTACTGACAGAAAACCATAAGCATGTGAGACAGCATGAGAGTTTAAAAGATCAAAGCCCATTGAGATAAGCAGTACACCTTGAGGAAAAGTTTAGGTGCCAGTTGTGGGAGAGCCATTGCTAGTTCTATGTGAGTCACTGAGTTACCCTGTGTCTCTTAACTGCATTAATAAAATGATACTGATATTGTGTCTATTTGTCCCATTGGTTATTGTCCATCTTTGCTCTGTCCTGTTGAGCTACTGGATGTGGAACCATGTGTAGTTTTATTCATACATAGCAAAGGGCATCACTGCCTGGATCCTTGGATGTTACTGCATACTATCCCTAGAGGTAATAGTTATCTGCATAAACATAGAACTCTCATTTATATGTGTTTTGCTATGACCTGTACCTGAGCTCTGTGACCCCCATGTAATTCAGTTTCCTTCAGTCATTCTCTGCTGAGAGTTCTAAAACATTACCAACCATCTTGAAAAGATATATTCTGTGGTTTTAGAGTGCTAGGCTGAAATTTTGTATTCTGTACGAGGTTAGCACATTGTCTCCTCCTCAAGGAGATAGCAGATTTTATTTAATTTAGTAATTCATGTAAAGTTCTATGTTAACACTGCATGTTACAAACAGGAATTTACCAACAAACTTTTCACCACCTGCAGAAAACAGCTTCACAGACTTTTTGTAGTTTAAATCATGAGGTGATCAAGAAGGTCACTCTGATGATCACTTTGACTTCTAAATTAAACAGGAACATTATGAAACACTGCTATATTCTGACTCTTTTTGATAGGATGTCCCCTCTTTCAAAGAGGGACTAACCTTTAACACACTCTATTCTGCTTATCCTCTTTCTACACTGGAGAAGAGATACTTCATTTGGCATGGTTGAAAACAGAATAATTCTCTTTTATCAAGGTTCCCTTGCAACTGAAGCTGTATAGCAGGGAAATATTATTCTCTTCCCTGCCAACTTCTGCATGGCAGCAAACCACACAAAGGGACATCTCACCAGCATTGACTTAGTCTGTTTATGGATTCTAAAAGACAGCCCTGAAATAGGTCACACTCAGGACAAATCCTTTGATTGTTACCCTCATAGGGAGAAAATTATTTTCATATTGAAGTCCAGTTTAATTTCTCTGGGAACACAAATACCATTATGCATTAATGAGAATTATGTCATTACTTTATGACATTTTTTTAAACAGAATTAAGGTTTGTGTTTATTTAAGGATTTCCATGGCTTCATGTGTTCAGGTTTATTTTACTTTTACAGACTACATCTACATTCACTGGCTTGTAAAATTTTGAGAAAGAATTAGGCCATTGTTTGAACATTCCACTCCAGAATTCTCAGTATTGTTTTTTCAGAAGCACAGATTTGAGGTGTTAAATACCAGGCAGCCAGGTGAATAAACCAAGGAGGTAGGAATAAAATCAGTTGTTACAATTCCTCTTAAAGCCTACATTAAATCCAGAGGGTGGTGGTCAGTGGCTCAGAGTCTTGATGCATATCAGTGACAAGTGGTATGCCTCAAGGGGTCTGTACTGGGCCCAGTGTTATTTAATATCTTCATCAATGACATAGATGAAGACATCAAGTGCACCCTCAGCAAGTTCTCAGATGGCACCTGAGTGGTGCAGTTGACACTTCTGAGGGATGGGATGTCATCCAGAGGGCCCTGGACAAGCTCGAGCAGTGGCCCATGGGAATCCCATGAGGTTTAACAAGACCAAGTGCTGGAGCTGTACGTGGGCCGGGGCAGCCCCCAGTGCCAGCCCAGGCTGGGGATGAACAGACCCAGAGCAGCCCTGCCCAGAAGGACCTGGGGGTGCTGGGGCTGAGAGCTGGACACGAGCCAGCCATGGGCACTCCCAGCCCAGAAAGCCAAGGGTGTCCTGGGCTGCATCCAAAGCCCCGTGGGCAGCAGGGGAGGGAGGGGATTCTGCCCCTCTGCCCCTCTCTGGTGAGAGCCCACCTGCAGAGCTGCCTCCAGCCCTGGGGTTCCAGCACTGGAAGGACATGGAGCTGTTGGAGAGAGTCCAGAGGAGGCACCAAGGTGATCAGAAGAATGGAGCACCTCTGCTATGAGGAAAGGCTCAGAGACTGTTCAGCCTGGAACATAGAAGGCTTCTGAGGGACATAATTGTGGCCTTCCAGAATTTGAAGGGAGCTTCCCAGAAAGATAGAGAGACTTTTTACATGTAGTGACAGGACAAGGGGAAATGGCTTCAAACTGACAGAGAGTAGATTTAGATTTGATTTTAGGAAGAAATTCTTTATTGTGAGAGTGATAAGGCCCATAAACAGATTTCCCAGAGACTCTTCAGGGTTGTTCAAGGCCAGATAGGATAGAACTCTGAGCATCCTAATCTAGTGGAAGATGTCCCTACCCAACACAGTGGGATTGGAATGAGACTACCTTTAAGGTCCCTTTCAACCCATGCCTTTCTCTGATTCTGTGATATTTGGCATGACAAGAGCAAGGAACACACATGAGTGTTTTGGCACTGTGCTCCCAGATTTTCCATCTGTTAGCAACCACAGCTGCTTGAACAGGGATGTCAGAGAATTCACTGGCATTATAGGCAGGGATTTCACAGAGGGTTTTGACTTGTGTTCTTTTGTGTGCCTATGGAGGGAAAAGGATGGCTGTGTAGATCAATTCAGATCCCATAAGAGTGTCTGAAATGAAGATATTCAAGCTGAACATCTTGTCTGGCTGAGAGGAAGAGGTGATATCTGAATGGTACTTGAAGCCCTTTCTGTCAGTATTATTGTTACACAGAGCATTTATTAACTAAATCTCTATCATTGTTGTCAAAATTAGCATGCTTGCTCATGCTTCTGAAATTCTCCATGCTTTCCCTCAGGGGAAGCAGATAGAATTATGTGCTGTGTGTAAACAGAGATTAATTTAATCTTCAGCCAAATCCACACATTGCTGTGTAGCTGGTTTGCATAGGATTATGAAAGCAATTTAATTAGATACAATCACACATCTTGCTTTTTGAAGATACATATATTTTTATTTTTTTAAAGATTAATTCATCATATCACCTGATTCAAACTTAAAATATTAAGAAAAAAATCAAGTTTTCATTGTAGTGCATATACAATGGGAAGGAAAGTTGCTTGGAATCTAGGAAAAGGAGTAGATTCAATAGTAGTTGTTCTTAAAACCTCCAGCCCCTCTGCAAAAGGGCCACTTTGTTCAGGGATATATGAAGGGCCACTTTGTTCAGGGATGTATGGTGAAACAACATTCATAACTTGGGACGCCTTGCTTATTTTGATTCTCAGCACTGTTCATCACTTGATTGAGTCACATTTATTCTACAATATATGAATGAAGTAATGAAAAAATCCCTCACATTCCCTGCCAAAACAAAGAAACAGAAAAAGCAAACGCGCTTCATGGGCTACAAGGAACTGAAAAAAATTGTAGGTATTAAATGTAATGCTCTTTTATAATTTTGAATATTGTAGCTAAGTAATTTCCATCTTAATTTAAAGCCACATTTCTTTGGTTTTTTATTCTGAAGAGAAAATAGAACAATACATCTGTTGATAAAGTTCTGATTTACTATTTCTGTAAATTGTAAACCAAAGACTGTCATTCCTCTTATTCCCAAATACCTAAAGTTCTTTTCAAGTCAGACATAAGTATCATGTCTCTATGACATCTAAATGGCTGAAAAAGCCAAACATAAAAGGAAAAGGAACTCCAACTACTGCATTCCTGTCTGAGATTTAGGGAAAAAAGACCAGTTATTTTTTTAATTGTATTTTTTTTCTTCTCAAATAATATGTATGTTATTAGCAAAGGAAACTAATACAAATTTTCTTTAAACTTGTGTGAAAACATTATATTTTGATTCTCTATGTGCCTGCATACTACCTACAATATTAATGCTATCTCCTGGAACTTGTGAGCCAAGAAGCAGATGATTAGAAAGTACAGTTTGTCACAAGAGAACACCATGGTAATAATTATATAACAAGGAAATACTCATATTCCTGATATCCAGACTTGAATTCTAGGATTAGTATTAAAACTAGCATGTTATTGATTAAACTAGTATTGAGTAAGAATGAGATTTATACACGGGAAAAGGAAATTTGCCAGAATTAAAAAAGAAAGGAAACTTAGGACTGACCCTCCTCAAATCAAAGAGAAGAAAATTGGCTCTGAATTTTTTTGAAAGTGCATAAAAGCTTGCATTCTTTAATTGCTCTGCTGGTAACTAAAACTTCATTACTTTTAACTGAACACAAATAAGGAAACAATTTCTAATTAAGTACAGATAAATTAAAATTGTAGAAATGTGCATTCTGTATATTTGTAGGTAGATTGTGAAATGTAGTGATAACCTGTTTTTTAGATTTAAAACCATGAAATTAATCTACTCTGTCAGTCGGGATAGTGTTTATTATGACATCACTTAGGAAATTTATTAATAAATGCAGTGCAAGTAATGAAGAATTGTAGAAGCATTGTAAAATAGGTAAAAACCTAGTAAGAAGTAGGTTTGGGCTAGAGTTATTTGTGTTTATAAAGGAGATTTCATTTATATTTTCGCAAATAGCAGGTGGGAGTCTCCTAGTGAATCTTTATGAAGGAGGAAAGAGTTAGAAATTTTTGAGGACTGGAATGATATAGAAGGACATTAAGCAGCCCGTGGACAACTGAGGTAGAAAGAAGATGAAAATAAGCAGTACCAAATACAAAGTTCCATTTTTAGTGACTAATAAAAAATTGTTCTAGAAGCTGGAAGTTCATAATTTAAAAATGTCAGAGAAGAAAGCACAGCTACATTAATTAAATGCAGAATGATTGAAGTGCTGATAAGAAAATGGCAAATGCAGTCCTAAGCTGTCTCAGATAAAGTATTCTCACAAAGACACAGAAATATTAAAGCCATTCGTCCTGTCCTGCTGTAAAGGAGGGAGTAGGGGAGGATTCTTTTTAACAGATTTCTCTGACAAAAATAAAGCGCAAACGTGGCAACATTATATCTGAGAACTGTTTATTGATAAAAGAAGATCAAGTGTTCCTACTGAAGGGGGATAGAAAAGGGAACAAAGAGGGAAAAGAGCGGTGGAGGCAGAAACAGAAGACAGGGACACACTCCCACAGGAATCCCAGGGTGCTCTGTCGGTGCCCGATGGACAGACGGAGTGTGGGGCGCTGCAGGCCGCCATGAGCCTGCGCGGCCCCGGGGCGGGCCGGGCGCCATGTCCGAGCAGCAGCAGGCCGCATCTCTGCCATCGCCGGGGCACAGGCTGCCCTGGCCACGGGTCACTCCTGCAGCAGCTGCAGCTACAGCTACTCCATCGGGAAACACGGGAGCATTGGGTTGTCGAGGGGATGACCTGCCTCGGGGAAGAGGCGAAGCAGGGCAGGACGGGTGCGGACAGGGAAGCAGGACCACAGGGAGAAAAAGGCGAGGGGGGAGGAGAGCCAAGAAACACAAAGAAAAATGGCACTGGTTGTGTTGCAGTTCACTGCTTTTATATGCTAAGGCTTCTCCAACAGCCCGATTTCTCAGTCATTTATTCTGGGACATTCAGGCATCTGCCTCACCGGGAAGAGGAGGTCACTTCCAGCCCAGTTGTGGAAGGTTTCTCTCCCCTCATCGGCTGAGGCAAAGCCTCCCCAGGACGAGGCTTCCAGCATGTGTACAGCCCCTAGAGTAATTTTTCACCCCATCTCTAACACATGTTGATGTATAAGTGAAAATCCAATTGATCCATCTCACCATTCTACAAAGTACTGAGGAGTCATAATTTTAAACACTATATACATGAAAAATGAATTCAATCTCACTTGATGAGGAGAAAAGGAGTCTGCTGGAAAGTAAAGGAGCACAGCTTGTTTAGCCGAACAAAGGGTAAGAAGGGATATTACATATATTTATGGATGTGGTGGGAGGGATAAATAAGCTATGAATAAATTGAGATAGAGACTTTTGTAATCCTCAGGGGAATAAGACTCTGAAGTGATCTTTTGGTAAAAGCAGTATGAATGAAACGCAAAACTCCTTTAACAGGTGGTAATTATACTGCAATATAGATTGCGATTACTTGTGATGTCGAAGGACTTAATCTTATGGTCTATGAAATATCCTCCAGACAGAGTTTGTGCACTGAACAATCATGTTAGAAAAAGTAGGTAATGCCTGTCAGAGTTTAGCATGAATGTCAAGGGACACATGGCAATTTTCAACAGCATATTCACACTCTATGTGTTACTAAATCAAGCACAACACAGTTTAGAGACAAGAACTTTAAACTAAATATCTATAACCTTAAAAAAATTGCTTTCAATTTTATTTGAATACTATAGTATGATAAAATTTCTAATAAATAAATAAATAGATTCAGAATAAAAGAAACAAAAAAAATACACCTTACTTTCCTCCTGATCACAAAGTCTCCATGCCAAAATAAATAAAATGAGAGACCACTCTGACATCTGAATTTTTTTATGACAATTAAGATAACAGTTCTCTCTATAAGAATGTTCACACGCACATTGTGAACAAAACAGATTCCAGCACACAGAAGGGACTGGATTACTGTCCTGTTGCTGATAATCATCCTAATCTGGATTATGCTTCTGAAATCTTTCTATTCTCCGTTTTGTCCTGTATATGCCCCATGTATGCGTATGTGTTCTGAATATACCTCTCAAGCTCAGAAGACTCCACTGGGAAAATCTCCTGGATGTCTTTAGGGTATAGAGGCAGAAGATACATCTGTCAGTGGAGGCTTTTTCAGCTTTAAGGATTGCTTATTGCCTACAAGAAAATCTCCCTCTGTCTGGAAGAGTGTTTCTCCCTGGCTGACAGTTGCCATTCAAGAGAAGTCAACTTTTAACATGGATTTATCTTATTTAGTCATTCAGGAAATCAAGATTTTATATACACCAAGCACAGGGCTACCATAAGACACACTGAAATAAATAAGATTCTTTCAGACAACAATTAGCTTTAAAAAATGCTTAAGCCATTGAAATTTAAGGCAGTCTAAAATTTCAGTCTCATGTTTTTGAAGTACCTGCATTGAGTTTTTGAATGGCATTCTAGCTCCAGATCTATAAATTTTGCAGTCTCAGGTAACATAAAACCCAAATACTACCAGATTCCTCTGTTTGAAAGTGTTTTGTTCTAATGAATGAAGATCCTTTTTCACTATATTATCTTTAAGTGGATGCAATCTCCCTTGTTTGTAATTCTGTGCTATCCTATGTTTTTTTCATTGCAGTGCTTATTTTAGTACCTCAGGTGTGTGAACTTCACGTCTTATTCCCCCATGCCAACATGAACTGACACTATATCCCTCTGGTTTGTTGTGGACTATTTTTGCCTCCCCCTTTTCTTTTGTTGTCTTATTTCATCTGTATAAATTAAGTTTTGATTTAATATTAAGAGTGATTATTCTGTTTATCTTCTACTGGTTTTATGACTCTTTTTTTTTTTTTTCCTGGACCTCCTTTGAGAAGAATTACACACCCTCTGGACGTGACAAGTCAAACAGTTGAAAAATCAGCACAGCATCTGATAAAGAAAATTATGAAGTACAGAATACATAACCGGAGTGTGGAAGTCAAACTTAGTTTTATAACTGGTTGTGGTCTACTTAAAGCGTGCACCACAAAAAGGGCGGAGGAACTCTGCTTTATGCCACTGCTTTACTTAATCATCTTTGTTGCAATGTAAACATAGACTTACAATACTATGAGAATGAGAAGCTGTCACTTAAAGATAGATATGTTGTCTATCTTTTCAAAAATTGTTATATTTTTGCTCTGTTTTTGAGTACCAGAGTATGCACAAGACTTTAATTTCATAAGTCAGATCAGCTTTCCCTTCAAATTTGCCCTTGTTTTTGCCTGTGGTTTAGTTTTAGTTTTAGTTTCATAGTTTTAGATTTTAGTTTTGTTTTTGTTTTTGATCTGAAAAAGTTGCTACAGCAATATTGAGAGTGTTAAGACTGGATTATATGAAAATAAGAAAAAAAAGCGTAACTTTCCTTTATTTCTTTCAGCAAAAGTGTGACATGCATAAAAAATGAAGCATTTATTCTCTTCCACAGAAAACATTTTTTGCTACTGTTATAAAACTGTGGCAAGTATCTCATATTACATGCAGTTTTACAAGGTCAGCCAGTAGTGTGGTCCAGTTGGAAGCTGGCAATTCTGTAACTCAGTGTATTTCTCTCTTTGGAGTATGTCTATTATATTGTCATCTGGAGTATATGTGTTTAGAGTAATAGCCTTATATTACACAGAGATTGTCTTTTCAGTTGCAGTGTGGGTAGCTGACAAGGGAGGGAATGAAGAAGTTTGTTGAAATGAAAGGTATTTAAGAAATTTACCTCTTAATCAATATGTTACTCAGATTTCTTCAGCTACAGCAATGATAGTGGATATTGATGTATGAAGATGAATAGTTTGGTCCACATTATACCAAATCGGCATTTTTTAGATTTAATTGATTTTGACTTCATCAAATACATTAATTGTGCAAAATATAGAAAAGTTGTCTTATTTTCTTATTTTTCCCCAATGGGCTTAGATAGTACACTAAAAATGTGAGCAGACCTCCTGGAGGCAGCAGGTGAAACGCATTTCTATTTTAAAACTATATTAATTCTGAGTGAAATCAAACTCACTCTCATATATATTAAGGCAGGCAAGTCCTTGGGAAAAATTGCAGATTTTTAATAAGTACATTTTCGGTGGTTCCATTCACTCTGACAAACTCATCAATCTGTTGCTGTCTTTCATCCATTATGGATTTATCAGTTCACTTGAGTAGATGTGACAACTGAATACTGCTGAAATTAATACAGAAATATCTCTGTTACCATGAAAAATACAACTTGGGCTCAAAGATGAGCTGCCTGGTTTGTTGGAGCTTTTGAACTGTGGTTTTGTTTTGCTTTGTTTAAAGCATGACTTAGACTATAGGAGACAGGGGAAATAAAAACCGTGTTTAAAAGAACGTTTTGTTCTTCCTCCTGTCTTTGAGACTACAGTCAATGAAAGCCACAATTTCGTTTTTACAATGTCCCCATATTTTCTTTCAGTTAGCACTTGAGAGATATGAAAATATAACTTTGTTTAAAACATTATTTGCAATAGATATAGGAAAAAAGATAAACATTATTAACTTTAATATTTAGATAAAAGTTCTATTGATGTTTAGTAACATCTCTAGAACTCACTAGATCTGTAACACGTGGGCTTTCTTTTCTTGTAGTGATGACCACATGAATATCAATTTATGTATATTGTAAAACTGCCATGTTAAATAATGGGATTCCGTAAGTGATTTTTGGAGTAAATACAACATTCAATACTCAAAGTCTGAAATTATGAGAATGCTTTTTTATAAATTACTCATGCACACAACACTGTAAAAAGTGCCAAAATATGCTAATGAGGCTGTAATCAAACTCATAAGGAGAATATTCAATGTCCACAATTCTGCATTGGGAAAATTCTTTGGAAATGAAATTTTGAGCAAGTGGAGAAAGATTGGTGAATTTATTTGAATGTTTCCAATTTTATGACAGCATACAAATACAAATCACTTTTAAAGTCTGCTGAATAGATACTTACAAACTTTCAATACTACTAATTTGTGTCTATTTTTTTCTTACTACCACTCATGTAGCTCAGTAATTTACATGCTGAGTAACACTTTTCCTACTCAATTCTAATGATGGCCTTTATAATCCTCTTTTTAATGCAGTGCCTGAACTTTAGAAAGGTCGTTTGCTGCCAAATGTCAGTCCCTTTGAAGATGTAGCAATGGAAACCCTCTTGTTTTATCAATTTTGCTGAATAAAATGCTTGTGAACCAGTAAGATTGCCAAGTCTTTGGCTTCTGTTTCCTGATTAAGTTTTCTTGATTATTATTTTTAAAAAGGGAATAAAGTAAATCTAAAGTAAATAAAGCTCCTCTGAGCCACTCTCCCACTAATGTCAGAGCAAACCAAAGTCTTGTTATTAAAGATAGGGAGAGAAGAAACCTCTTAGGCGTCTTCTACTTTAGTAGAAAAGTCATCTTAAAAATAGTTTTATAGGGAATATAATCTCTTAGAAAAGACACAGGAATTTATAATTGTAATCTGATGCAGACTTGACAACATTCAACACTGCAGGATTTACCTAGATGAACAATTTATGTCCACTCCCAGTCTAAACTTTTTTTTTTTCTCTAGCAGGGAGAGTTCAACAAACCACAGTGATTTATCCTGGTATGAAATCACATTGGCAAATTCTGTTCTGCATTGATATTTTCATTGCTATTATAGGATTTACACAATAAGTCAATTTGAAATGAACAAGAGGTCTAATATAAAAGTGGATGGAAGAGACTTTTATTTTTCAATAAAGTTTACTTTGGTGCTGCAGAGGCACATCATTGTGGAAAGTTTTTCTGTCCACTTTGTGCAGTTCACATTAAGGTAGTTTTCAAACCTTGATCTTTACTGTACTGCATAGAGTGCACTGGATTTTCTCCTATGTGTAACTCCTCTAGGCAACACTGAAGGCTTATTCCTATCACAGAAAAATTGTGTTCTGTTTTTCTGATATCAGTTTGGAAGGTGTGGAGAAAACATAATTGTTTTATCCAAGACTATCTCTGGCTAAAACAAGCACTCACCTCTCATTTCATTTGAATGTTCTCTCTGTGAGCACCTAAAAGATCACATGGGTTTTTTCCTCTCTGCTGCTTGTGAGGTGGATAAGAGTAAGGCTGTAATGGGATGACAGTGATCAGTCTTCTTCAAAATGAGAACTATTTTGAGAAGTACAGAAGAAAACAGAAATCACCTAAACAAAAACTGTGCAATTATCACTGGCTAGAGTAAAAGCAAATGCTCATGAAAAATAAGAACACACTGGTCAATTCTCTCTATAGTTCAAGCATAATGCCTCAGTAATAAAATCAGTGCTGATAGGTTTAGTTATGCCCTTGATGCAGAACTAAGGGAGAAAACCTTGGCAGTGTGGGAGCTCTTGATTGAGCAAGGCCTTTAACAATGTCCTAGCTCTGTTTTAGTGCACTCAGGCAGCAGAGCGCTCATGAAGCTTTACTATTTTGAGCAAGTTCTAAATCCCCTCAGATGCCAAAACATTTGATGTGTGACAAAGGAAATGCCATTCAAAAGAAACATCAACATGAATATTTGTTGTCGTCAAGTGCTTATGAGCAGCCACATAAACAGAGAGCTGTGAGCATGTCCTCCTCATTGTACTGACTGGGTAAACTGGGAGAGGTCGCGGTGGAAATAAGAAGCTATAGACACAAATGGCTTTTGCCTCACAGCATGATTACACTCCTCCTTTCTCAGGTTTTAGATGATGTGCCAGACCAATGGCTAGCTCTGAACTGATTTTTTTTGCAGCTGAAGTCCAAATAAGATTCTCTACATAAGGATTTTATTCATGAGCTTTATTGGAAAAAGATACGAAACAGTGAGTATGTTTGTCCTGACCATTGATCTGTAAGGCAGTTTTGCAGCTACTTTGGTTAACATGCATGTTGGTTGCAGATATCCCAGGAGCCTTTGTGCAAATCCAGATCTCAGCTGCCACTTGTTCCTCACTGCACATTGCTACATAAAGTGTACCCATGCCCAAGATTGAACCATATACCTGAACTGTCTCTTTGAAAAGCAAGTTACTTGCCGTTTGGCAGCTCAGTGTTCAGACACTGCTTTGCTTTGATGGTCTTTTTTGATACCAGCCTTATGCAAGTCACTGATCACAGATGTCCTTTCTTGTGACAGAATGATATGGTTTGAAAAAAACAAAACAGCAAGCTTGAAGGAAGTATTGGCTAATGACACCAAAGTAAATTCATAGATCTCTTTAATTTCTATAATAATCTCATAAATTCTTACAGAAATATTAAAAATCTGGGTTCAGATTTCCGTAGCACCTTGTGTTATATGATTAAGAAAGAGATGAAGAATCTTTCAGTGTAAGCTTAAAGTGCTGGCAATGTTTCGTGCATACTTTGCGCTTGCTTTGGTTCACGTATGTAGTCTTACACCTGTGTAAGCTGTCAAGTAGCTGGCAGTGAATTCTCTATTACTTTAAATGTGCTTTTGTATGTTCTTCAGATAACCTTAATGTGGTGTGTGACTAGACAGTTCAATAAAAATCTCAGAGTGTATTAGTTATCCATAGTAATAATAAATCTGTGTATGAAAATAAATTCAATGGAAAATCTGTAGGGGAAGAAATGTTCTCCTGTGAAAACAAGTATCTTGGTTTAATCTAAAGACACTGTCATGGTTTAAGTGGATCCAACAACTATGTCCCACACAACCACTTTCTCACACTCTCAGACAGGGAAGAGAATTGGAAAGGTAAAAGTGAGAAAATGCATTGGTTGAGATAAAGATAGTTTAATTAGGGAAGCAAAAGCCATGCAAACACAGTCAAACCAAAACAAAGAATTCACTCATCTCTTACTCATGGGCAGGCAGGTGTTCAGCCATCTCCATAAGAGGAGGGGCCCCATCACAGGTAACGGTGACTTGGTACAAGTGCTGTCACTCTGAATGTCACCCTCTTCCATCTTTTTCTTCTCCTCAGCTTTCTGTGCTTTGCATGGCACCACATGGTCTGAGATGTATTTGTGGTCAGCTGGGTTCAGCAGTCCTGGTTGCATCCCCTCCCATCTCCCTGCATACTCCCAGCCTACTCACTGGTGTGGTGAGAGGAACAGAAAAGGTCTTGATGCTGTGTGAGAACTGCTCAGAAGTAATTAAAACATCCCTGAATTATCAACACTGTTTTCAGTGCAAATCAAAAATATAGCCTCATTTAGCTGCTAGAAAATGAACTCTACCCCAGCCAAAACCAGAACAGACCATTATCCTGTGAAAATGTTCTGCCCTGCAGACATTGTTGACTCAAATAGATGGTAACCAGAGAAAATGTAGAAGATTTTTTTTTCTGATCACAGTACCTCAGTTATCATTTTTAATGATTAAACTGTAGGGTTTTTTTAATTTTAGGTCCTTACTTTTTAGGTGGTTATCAAGCTTGGTGTACTGTACGTATTCAATGTTTTATATCTGGTTTTTAAACTTGCCAAGGAGAGATGAAGGAACCAACTAAATAAAAGTGCTCATGTACTAGTACATTTTTCAAGGCTTAAAATTAAATTTTATTCTCTGTCTGAAACTTCAAAATCATATCAGGTTCCATTCTGCTTCAGTTGCCTGAGATACTTGTATCTATTTTCCTGATAAACTTGTAGAAATAAATACCTTTTTGCTGCTGCCTGTATCTTCTAAAAGGGTTTTGAGCTGTAATGCAAGTGTGAGTAATGTCTTTGAAGATGTATCCTGTGCAAGTCTGAACAATGCAATTTTTTGTTTTAAAGAAACAGAATTCAGGCTAAAAAATATAGTTTCTAATTAGGTTACCTACTCAAGAAAAGAAAAAGATTGCTAGAAAGCGATGTGTAATTTCTTGTATGATCAGCAGGACACTGCCCAAAATCACCTTAGAGAACACTACAAATATGCCAAAACCCCTTCTACTCTCTGAAAATTGGACAGTCCTCTCTGGACTGCTATAGAAATGTTAGTCCTATCTCATGAGGAAAAAAAAGTCCAGGTGTCTTTTATGATGCAGTGTGCTCGTTTTAACAACAACAGGGAACTAAACTCCAAATAAGCCACTCATCTTCCTCTGCCCCTTCTGGTACAGAAGGGACTAAAAAGGACAGATTGTGTGTTGAAATAGCAATTTACTAAAAAGTACAAAACAATGGAGTAAGATACACATAACAACAGCAGTAAAGAAAATTATACAAAAAAGGGAAGATTTTTTTTACCCACAAAAAGGTATGAGCAATTTTAACTCACAGTGTGTGCAGATCTGAGTACTTAGCTCTATCTACATCACTCTGATCTTTGAAATAGATGTAATTCCAAGAATTAGTCAACATTGCAGAGGGAATTTTGTATTGGCTTTTGCCCAAATCCAAGAACAGCAGTAAGATATGTTTTTCCTTAAAGTTGCTAGCAGCCTTTCAGATATTACAGTTCACTGAGAAACGTGTTTGATTCCTTCCCACAAAGGAATGGCTCAAAGCTAAGTTTTAATTTCCTGTTTTCTTCATAGCATTGAACAAAATATGGGCAGTGTCAGTAAGATCTCTGTCATCATTATATCTTTTGAAGAATAATGTTTTCTGACTTCTAGGCCTAAATTCTGGACATAGGAACCAGCTGGTGCTTAAAAGCCCATATGGTGGGGTTTCAGGTGAATATTAGTTTAGGTGCTTTTAATACTGTTCTGAAACGTTATAAACTCCTGTATTTGGATTACGTTCTGTGGCGTAAGTGATTAAAATTTTGATGCAGCTTGGCCTAATTTATTGAAGGCTAAGTCATTTCTTCAATTTAGTGATAATCCTACCACAATTTCAGTAAGGACTGAAAAAATCTACTGCTCTGTCTAGTTCACCTATCTAGTAAACCATTAAAAATTATTCCTTGGTAAAAATAAGCCCAAAGGGAAAATAAGCAGGAAGAAATCCAGTAATTGGTCCAATATTTCTTTTTAGGGTGAAAGAGGGAAGCACAGACTAGCAAAATACTGTTCAGGTCAACTATAAACATAATGTGCTCAAAAAAGTGCTCAACTGAATCTTACAAAAGGACCAGCACAGTTGAACTAGGGTTTTTTTGACACTAATTAACAAATTCATGAATTCTGTATCTTCTTTGTCATGAACCACATGGGTATTGCTTTTAAAAATCTAATTGTAAGCTTTATTCTGATAATTTAGCCTATACTTTTGATAAGATTTTGCCAAGAATATTATAGGAACGCTCTCTTTTCTAATGAGAAGAAAATATTGAAGCTGTGAAAAAGCTGCATGAAAAGTCAGAAAAAAAGAAGAAAGAAGTTTATGTTATCTTTCCAAGAGATATTTTAATAGATTTCACACCTTTTATTCTTTTTAATGGACTGCCCTTTATCTGATAAAATTAAATGGGATTTATATATTACTGTAGCAAGGGTTGCCTTGTTTGGGGATAATGTTAAACTCTCTCACAAATAATTATTGATTTAAAATTATTCTAACTGGTTTCAGATGGGTGGAAGAGGCTGTAAGTGGAATAAATCTCGATGTCATCATTATTTTCTTAGTCCAGCAATACCCTCTTTCTGGAAGCATCATGCATAGGTTGTGTTGACAGACTTTACTTTAAAACACAAGTCTAGGATTTATGTGAAGGACAACTAATTGCTGCCTTGTTGCATGAAAGTTTCATGGTGCTTGCAATGAGGATCAGGGGGCAGTCAGACAGCAATGTCCAAGCAGAAGAACTGTGTCTGCAATACATCTGAAATGTATCTGCAGTACATCTGAAATGTATCTGCAATGGACCTGACTGCAGATATCACTATTTCACATCCTCAGTGATTTTTGACAAGCTGTTAAAATATTCTGCGATTTATATAACTACAATGCATAATTGAGAATTTGAAGTGTTTCTGTGTCATATTTAGAGTCATTTATGTTCTTAAAAATGAAGTGTTATGATTATCATAGAGATTAACAAGTCTTTTCCTTGTTGGATCAGAATTGCTGAAAGCGTTACAAGTGCATGTTAAATGAAAATTTATATCTCTTCCTTCTTTACAAATATTACCCAAACTCAGACTAGTTTTACAACTCTTTGTAGGCTCATAACATCTCTGGAAGGGATTGTAAAAGGTACAAAGGGGTTGTAAAGAATCATGCAACTCACGGATCAAGTCCAATGAAGGGCTGCAGAGAAGAACTTTTATTCATAGACTGTGTTCCTGTCTTCACGCTTAGATGAGGGAACATATAGTTTGGGCTATTGTGCTTAAAATAAACCATTACCTCTTCATTTAACAGGATCGCAGCACAGATTCACTAGCTTAATAACTAGGTCTCCATCTGAGGAAAAGGTATAAAAAGCACAAGATAAGTTGGTTTGTTGGTGTTTTTGTTTGTTTATCTCCCCCCATTTTTAAACACAAATGTGACAACTAATGAATCTTCTGCAGTTTTCTTGCGTAGATTTGGGTTAAAATGAACTGTTCTGTGGAGTCTGCAGAGAATAAATATCTAATTGCTCTGGCTGCTGACTGGATGTGGGTGTAGAGCACATTCCCCCTACTGCTCTGCACTGAATAAGCTCATATGCTTCTGTTTATGTCCAGGGAAGCACTCTTTAAAAGACAGGGACCACCACGGTGTAACACTGATTTGTCACTAGACAGGCAGCAGCTGAGCAGGCAATTTCATGCTGCTAACTTTCAAAGTTTAGGTATTGTTGTTTTAGATCCATAAACCCTCTCAGTAAAGAAATACTTCCTAATGTAAGCCTTTACCTTTCCTGATGGAGCTCTGAGTCATTCCTACATGTCTTGTCACTGGATCCCAGGGAACAGGGTTCAGCACTTTTCTCTCCACTTCTCAAGAAGCTGCAGAGAGCAAAAAGGACACCTCTCAAGCTCCTTCTCTCAGAATCAGACAGAGAGATCTTTTGCTCCCTGCAGCACATGCCTTCTAACCCTTGTACAAAGTAATAATGCATAGACAAAGAGCAAATTGACTGATGGCTCTCCAGTTCATGTCCTCAGAACTCAACAATGTAGAAACACTGAATGCATGGGAAAATCAAAGTAATACACAAAAATAATCACATAATATCAGATAATTCCTCTAATTAACTGTACACAAAGAAAAAAAAGTCAATTTGTACAGTTATCAACTAGCCTATAACATAAAATTATGTTGGATGGTGTCTTTCTGGGCTTGGAATGAGGGAATATCATCATAATTTCAGATAATAAGTTGATATAAATAGTTACTGACACCTTAAAGGATGTAATAGTGTCTTGGTTTAGAATCTATAACCCAGGACAAATAGTTAGACAGATGGAAGAAAATTAGTTTCTGACTTTCTGCATCTTGAAGCTATTTTCTTTTTTGTTAAGAGTTACATGGTGGTGGTGCATATCCTGCATATCCACCCTCCATGGGCTGCGCTGCTATCTGGGAAGTGCTTGTTTAGGCCTCAGTCTTGATGAACAGCACCTGGCCTGAACTCCGCCTGAGCTTATCAGAAACACTGTCTGCTCACAGGAACTTACGCTGGCGACAAAGCTCACAATTTTTAATGCACACTGATTCACAACGCACAAAATTATGAATTCTGTGAAAAATACTTAATGGCTTTATGAGGAGCCAATTTAGTTTTGATTTGTCTCAAAGCTGGTTGTCAGAGGAGGGGCGTAGATGGGGAGAGGGGTGCAGACGTGCTGCTTGCAGGAGGGAACTGTAAGAAGCCTTGTCTCTGGGGGGACTTTGCCTGGCAACACCTCACATGGGACAGGCGGGCAGCAGGAGACACTGTACTCCCCAGAGAGGATTCTCCAATCAGATGGGAAAAGGTCCCCACCCATGGACTGCAGTGGAAGGATGGACTGGGCCAGGCAGACTTTGGGAAAGAGCCAGAAGTTCCCAAAGTTCTTTCCAAAGAACTGCTCCAGGCCTTTTGGGTCTTGTGTTTTTTGTTTTGTGTCCAGGCTGCTGAGGCTCGCTGACGAGTGCACTCCTTTGACCTGGCCCTGGCCCGTTTTTCATCCCTTTTGCCCTGACCCCAGCCTGTCTCTCGGCTCTCCTGCCCTGGCTGGCTCTTGCTCGCCCTCGTGCCTGTCCCGCCTCCCGATATCCCTGACTGCCCCCTGCCGCTTTTCCTCCGTGTCCCTGCCGGGGCTGCCTCAGCCCTTCGCTGCGATCCTCGATCCTGTCCCTGTGCCTGCAGTTCTTGTCCCGGCTCCCGCTCAGGGTGTGGGCGCTGCTGTGGCTGCTGGAGCCGCACCCGGGAAGCCGCGACTTCCCGAGAGCTGCCCAGGCTCCTCAGCAGGCAGCGCATCCACCCTCCGGCGCATGGAGTCGACGGCATTCCCGATCCACTGGCGGAAAAGTCTGCTTTTTCACTGTCTCCTCTCTCTCTGTCTTTCTTTCCCTCTCTCTCGATCGCACATTCCCTATTCCTTTTCCATTTCCCCTTGTTATAAAAATGATACATATTGATTTGGGGGGGTGAGGAATTAAACTCTAAAAGCTATCAGAAACCACAGACAAGAGGCAGGAGGCGATCGTGGAGGAATGCGGGGCAACATCGACAAGTGAAAAGAACATGCCAGCTCAGCCCCCACGGCGCTCAACAACCAAGATTACACCTAGGCTTTCAGAGGAGATAGGCCCATCCCCGGACCAGACCGACCGAAACTGCTTCTATTCAAGGAGAGACCCCAAAATTCACATCGGGACGTCTGGGGACGGGGACCTTCTCTGCAACTGAAAGCAGGCTGAGCTAATCCTCGGAACTCCATTCAGATTCGGCAGGAACAACATCAGAAATTGAATGAGAAGACCATTTCCAGGGAAAATCCTGGCCCGAGGAAAAATAAACTGTATAAGAACTGGACCTCGGGAGCAGCATGTCGGAGAGCAGATGATCGCGGACCCAGCACGGGCTGGTCTGATATCTGCCTCCCAGTTCGATCGGACTTATGCTCTGCTGTGACAGGAACCCTTGTCGGTTTCATTTCGATTCGGCCAAATTGCGTTATTTTACTTCTTTATTTTTTTTATTTTCTTTTATTATTTTATATTTGAGATCTCTATAATCTATCTAATCTGCAGAATAATAAAGCTTAAATTTTGATTAAGAGATCTGTGTCACTACTTTTATAACACCCTCTTCCTGCTCTGTCTTTTCTAGCCTTCTTTAGTAGGATAACTGCTTTAATATTTTTTTTTAACCAGTAAATGGTTCTCAGATACGTTTGTCTTGGTTGACTTAATTTCATTCCAGACCATCTATTTTTAAAATCACTCCTCACAGTTCCTCAATGTGGAACTCAATCGGGTTAAAAGAAATAATCCCAACCAAAGAAATAATTTTCACAATAAATGTTAGAGCATATGTTAGGGCAGATTATCTTCTCTGTGATAATTTTATTTTAAATGTTTCATCTTGCTTTTCATAAAGGTTGTTTGTCACCTTTTTGAGAGATGTTTCTGCAATAGTAATTTTCCTTTAAACTTTTTTTAATTTAGGTTTTTTCTTCCCCAGAGTAGATTATTGAAGAGGACGAAATCTTGTTGCATGTTCCAGTCAAGAAACATTGGCAGCACTTTTGTAACTAAAATAGTTATCTACTTGTTGGTGTTTTAAGAAATGATCACCAGTAAATAACAATAAAAGACAGTTTAGCCTCCTGCCTACTTTTTGGCTGATGTCAATTCTATTTGACACAAATGAGCAATGATGCAAGTGGAATTGATCAGTGAACAGATAATGGTTTCCAACAGCAAGTTAAATTTTGATGCACTGTAAGTGATGTTCTATGCAAGAATGCTTAGGTGAAGATTAGACATTTATTTTTAAAGCAGGGGACCATTTTCCAGTCACAAAGTTTAATTCCACTGTCACTGTTGCTACTGTATGAGGGATTAAATTATAAAATCAATACATAAATGAAAGTGGCTCTGGGTCAAAAGAAGAGCTATATGCACCAAAATCCTGTGTTTTAGTCTCAGGCTACAGGAGTCTTCCCCATACTATTCATGCTGAAGCCAGTTCAGTTAGAAGTGGGAGATGTGAGAAAACAGAAGATACTAGGGAGAATGTATAAGCAATATAGATCAAAGTTTTGGTGAAGTTTCTTGGATTAAATCTGACATTTCTCCTAGGAGGAAAAGAAAGTGTCAATGTCTGCATTTGTGAGAGCCAAATCCAAGAGTGTGTAATCAAATAACTAAAAAAGATAGAAGGAGCCCAAACTGTTGGAACATGTTTGTTGAGAGGATCAGAAGACTTCAGCAAGATTCACTTGCAAATTTTAAGTCAGGAAGAGAATTAGAGTCTTATGTGAATTAAAATATTTAATTATTAGATAAAGATTATTTTAGTTGTGAATGAGTTAATTTATGGACACTGGAATTTTGATTGCCTCTGTTAATGACATGAAGTCATTAAGTGGTTTTTCCAGTCATTAGCATGAGGAATAAAACACATTTTCTTCCCACTTCTGTTTTTACTGCTTGTCCTATTAATTGTTCTCCTGTCTTCTCATCCTATTCATGAGGTGATCTTGTCTGGTGACAGCTTCAGGAAGAAAACACAAAACCTGAGGCATGAGCATGGCCCTGCAATGAGAGTTTTTTCCCTCTGGTTGAATGGTGCTGCCTCTCTGTCTTTCCTCATGGTGTTTGGAAAAGCACAGATTTTTTGTTCAGAGAGCTGGGTTTCTTTACAGAAGCCACCTGCTGTTTAACATTATCTGAAAATCCAGTTGTTGTATGAGGACCAGTTTGAGAACCAGTTTGCTGCCACTCAGGGTTGGTATAGTTGGCTGGAGGTCTCTCCAGACAAATCATGGTGAGGTGTTGGAGCATAATTTTCATTTCTTCATAATGTTTAGCTGAAAAGGTTTTGTAGTGAAACTGTCTGTTTGGAAATCCAAAGGTATCAGAGTATGGAGAATGGGAGAAGACTCACTCTAAATCTTACCAGGTCGAACATTTCTTCCACAATGACAGGATTTTCAGAACAGGATGCACAACAGTACCCTTAGGATTGCTGGGGGTCCTTCACTGATTTTAGAATAAGGAAGGCTAATACCACAGATTAATTTGACTGTCCAGATCTGAAGGGATTTAGCCTCAAATACTTTTCAAAAACTAGCAAAATTGAGGTTAATTCAGAAACTGTGATGTAGCTTCAAAGGGTCTTGTAAAAGCGACAGTGTTGGCATTGAATGATATCAAGTGACAAGGACTAAAGAAGTTTGGCTGTAATTCTCATCTGTACTGCTGATGTGCTTTGCCATTTTGCCTGTCTGACTTCAGTGTCAAAATAGAGATTATAATTGATGTATTGAAATCTTTAGGTAAAAGGCTTTATACAATTGAAAATATCACTCTGGTCAAAGATAAAGTGAGTTGTACTTGTTAATAGAATATAATTGTATATATTTAAAATATACATGAAAATGTATATTATTGAAACTGCCTACTTGCTACTGTTTTGTGATCTGAAAAACACCAACTAGGAATTTTTTATTTAATTAATCAATTTACAGCAATACCAGTTTTAGTTCTGATTGTATCAAAATATTTCAAAACTGGATGCTTTGCTATTTTATTTTACAAAGGATAAGGAAAGAAATTAAAAAAAAAACTGAAGGAAAATGTAGCTCTCAGATATGAGGAGAAATTCTGCTTTTGCTGATTTTCTTGACATTTTGAACTCCACTTGGGAATTTAGTTTCTGTGTGCTGACCAGGAAGAAGTTAGCTAAAAAACTAAGTGCTGTATGTGAGTGAGGGAATATGAAGAAAACACAAAAAAATAGGAAAAAGGTTAAAGTGGTATTTACAGTCAGTTTTCTCTAGGAAATACCAAAGCAACAGCTTATTTAAAATGTCACCAACTAGTTCTTCTTTTACAAAGACATAAACTTTTTTTTTCCCCCAGCAAAAAAGGTTGGTTTCATCAGAAAAGGGGTAGAATAATGAAGTTTCAGGGAGTTTGGTCATTAAACAGAGTCAAAATCACACTCTTTCATTTTTGGTCTTTCTAAATTTTTTTGAAGGCTTTAAACATTTTTTTTCAGGCATGTTGAAAACTTGAAACTATTTTAAATGAGCCTGTGATTTGTTTTCTTGACCCTTACTGTGAGTTACTTGGGCACAGGTCTCTTGTGATCTGCTGATGGTTTTGGTTTTCTTTCCATTTCTCAAGCTTGATATAACTTTTCTCTCTTTGAAAGAGTTTTGGTTGTGTTCTTGCAGAGTTGGCCAAAAAAGCAACCATTGACTTGCAGTCAAAAAACTAAAAAAGAAATATCATGTACAATATCTTGTACTCTTCCTTGCATTGAACTAAAAATTGCAACCTCTCTTTAGGAAAACTCTAAAAATGTAAATGTTCAGTAAACAGAAAATAAAACCACAGCAAGCACAAATACAGTTCAAACATTTATTGTCTGAAATGCTTTCTTTAATGTATTGCATGAGTTTCAATAACCTCTAGAGTCATCCATTAAAATAAAATGAAATAGATTGTAGAATTGCTGTAGAATTTTATGGTCATTTTTTTCCCCCAAGTTGAAACCATGAAACTTCATTAGGTTTGACTCTTCCATTTAAATACATTTTTTTTGGAATACAATTCCAAAAATTGGACTCTTGCAGTGAACATTGAGCCGAGGTCTAGCTACTTTTACTTTTGCTGTGAGAAATGAGCTAAATGATATCCTTTGGATTTCCAAACAGACAGTTTCACTAAAAAAGCTTTTCAGCTAAACATTATGAGCAAATGAGATTTCTGCTCCTGGTTGCTGTCCCTGAAGTTGTTGTTCTTCTGCTGCTCAATTTTGAGTTGATATTCTTACTTGTGGTATCAATTTACAACTATGTTTAAATTTAATATTAAACTTTTCAAATACCTTTTATATCTGCTGAAGATTTATTGGTCAAACTCTGCTTGATTAATGCATGATTGCAACACTCCTTTCCTCACTGACAAATTGCTTTCCTACCAGTGGTTAAAAAAATATTGCTTTTTGCTCTTACATATACTCTGACATCTCAAATCTTAAATTAATCCAAAAGAAGACAAAAATAGGCTATGAATTCCTCTACATCAAGAAGCTCTAGTGTTAATTCTGAAACAAAATAACCCTTATAGTGGGAACCGAGATGCACTTTTGTATTTCCATATAGTGCAACAGCCATGTTGTTGAGTTATAAGGATTAGGGCATAACTTATTGTCTGATAAGTTTTTTCGAATTTGATCACTGTAATAGTGAGCGAATTAAACTGCCTTAGAAATCTGGTATCTTTGTTTCACTTGTTGTACATCCAATTTATAACTGCTAGATTGCGTCTGGATGGGTGGGCCTCAACCCTTAGAGAATCGTGGCTTTAGTCCGAAAAAGGAATCATATAATAAGCAGGAGTTATCACTACAAGTGCAAGAGTTGGAAATATAGAAGTAATGGTATATCAGGGCTGACATTAAATAAATTACAAGCCTGAAGAATAGCTACAATGAGGGTAGTAATGAACATCAAAATAAAATGGAAATTTGGTTATACTTTAAAGCCATGTTTCAGAGAACAGCATCAATATATAATCATTGCTCCTAAAAAATGTGCGAGTAGATAAATCTTTAGGTTTTACAACTGCATAGATATATTCAGCAGCGTTCCTATCTTTTACAAGTGTAACTACTCTCTTAGGAGGAACAGTTGTGTGCCAAAAGCAAGAACTTGTTGATTAACAAAATAAACCCACAAAAGTCTCTGTCGCCAAGACTTATGAAGCCTGAATCCATCTTAACTACCATTTGATGGAAAAGAGTACAAAGTAGGTATCCCTCCTTCAATGCCTTCCTTCTTCTTAGCCATCAGTATTTCCTTGAGAGAGGGAGTTTAAATTATGGAAACAAGAAGTATTCTGGAAGTTATCTAATTTTATAACTGGTCTATCCCACCTTTTATAAAAAAATGCCTAAAGCTATTTTCAGGAAATGCTATTTTGGACTATGAGTGTGCCAGGATGATCTTGACACTTCAGGCTTTAATTTTTATTAGTCTTCCCTGAGATCCAGATTTAAGCCACTGCTGTCTGAAGATTCTCATTTTCATAAAAGTTGTAGAGATTTTGAATTTTTTAGAACTTGTATAGAGCTGGGCACATCTGTTTTCTAGTGGCACTATGGTCTGTGTTTTCACCTGTATTTTACCACACCGATGTTGCATATAGTGTGGGGGGTGGCTGAACACTGAAGACCTCAATAGAGAAAAGCTTCATGTGTAGAAGAATAATTATACTTAACAATCTTCTTGAATTGAGTAGAAGTGAGACAAGATGGGCTGTTTTTGTATTCTCTTTGTGGTCTCTTAGAAACTTATTGATAAAATTAAAAACATTTTGCCTTTAATGAAATAAATAAAAAACCTTGATTGACTCTTCAAGGGTAAGATTGTAAGTTAAACATAGATAACAGTGGGTGAAAAATCTTAACTATATGACAGCTGTTCACATTACTTAATAAATTTGGATATTATACTCTAAAAATGCTATGACAAATTTTGTTTTGTACTGTAGGTTTTACAATAATTGTTTCATTTTTACTGCCATGTCTTACCAGCATATTAGAGCAAGTATTCCACAGGCAAGGCCGTAAGGCACACTCTATATTATTCCAACAAAGTACGAATAGATGTTCAAACATCTACCTGAGCTACTTCTGGTAAGTCTGCAAAATGTCACATAAAGCATCTTTTAAGAAAAGAGAGGAATAAGATATTATATTTATATGAGAATAGATACTCTTCACGGAGTCTAGGAAGAAGTCAGCTGAAGAAATTTATTAAATAGTAAGATGTCTGTAGAGTGTGAGTTACTTGAATTTGCAGCAGAAACAAAAATACCTTTTCAGCACTTGGAGACTTGTACCAACTCTCCCACAATTTTTTGATGGGAAGCAAGGTGATAAAACAAAATGATACATAAATTACCTTGAATCTCTGCCTATACTTTGTCCCAGATCTCCTATTCCTCCTATTCCTATTCCAGGAAAGCCCGGTTTCCCTGTCTTTTCTGGAAAACCTGATATTCAGAACAACCTAACAAATTCTGGTCTCTGAACTTTGGTGCTCACAGTATGTACTCGGTTGTTGTGTTCCAGGGCAGCAGGTACACAACCCAGCCAAGTAATCTCTTGCAATCTCTTGCAGTCACTCTTTTGCTCCTGGACAGTGTTCCCATGCTTGTGTCCCAAAGGACACCATATATATTTGAAATTCTGGACTGTGAGAGACATGTCATTATTTTTATACAGAGCCATTTATCACAAAGGAAAACGGTGCCTGTGGGCAGGGCTCCCCTGCTATATATGATCCTGTGATTGGCTTCTTAATGAGAACCAAATGCTAATGGGACAAATGCCTGCTGAAAACCAGCCCACTATTCTTTTTTTGGTTTTTTATGATTTGCCAAATGGTGATCATATAATAACCTACTAATCTATGTAGATAATAATCTGCTTATATACCTTTGAAGAACTAAGACTTTTTTTTCCTATTTTGCAATAAAACTTCTGCTGTGTCTTTGTTTTTGAATTCTTTGCTTTTTAGAAGGTAGAATTGTGTTACACAAATGTCATAATAAAAGCGGCACAATCTAGATTTTTTCCCCCCACTTCTTAAAAAAATCATTGAGAAAATCAGTTGGGATTGAACTACCACTGAAGGTGAAAAAAGTAAAAGGGGAACAAAATACCTGACAAAGTATGTTTTTACTCATAGTAAATACCTCACTGTATGTTTTTACTGGGAAAGAATGAAAACATTGCATTTATTTTTTCTTTACTACTGTGTAATAATAATAGGGTCACCCATTTTAGAAAAGAAAGAGGGAAAAATAGAAAAATGTCTGTTGTAGATGTAGAGTTGGAAGATATTTTTTAAAGGGCTTCAAATACTTTTGGGTTTTCCTCCTTTTTTTTTTTTTAAGTTTATCAGACTACAGAATTTAATAGAGAAAACTTCTACCTGTATTTTAATGTCACTTTACAGAACCAGAAGTAAATACAGCTGAAAATTTATCAGTCATTTAAATTGTATATTATTAATTTGTAAGTAGCCTTACTGTAACTACCCTGATTGCTCCCTCCTGTGAAAAAAAATTCTTTGACAAGACCAGCATCCTTTCACAATATGCCCCTTGAGGAGCAGTTATTTGAGAATTTGAATCCAACCAATATAAAACTTTTGTCAGGGACACAGTCTAACCACAACATTTAGTCAATCAACATTTACTTCAGTGAATTTTACATACTGTTTTTCCAACAACAAATTTCTTTCCTTTTGTCTTGCTGCAGTTCTTCAACTGAAACCAATGGAGCATGTGCATACAGGGTAATGGTTGAATAAGTAATCATTGCTACAGATGAAATGAGTTTTTGTATAATGGTGTTTTGATATAATTTAATCAGAGGAATGCATTTCTGCCTTATCCTAAGCCTATCTGATACTTAACAACCTGTAAACCTGCTCTACATATATATTAAGATAATATAATTTCTCTTCTAGGCTTTTCTGCTAGGGAGTTTAAGAAAAATTAAAAGGATCTTGTTTTGATTGAATACTTGTCTCTTTTTTTAATGAAGTTTAAATTTAGTCTAGACATAATAAATCTAAATCAGTTATAAAATCCACTTTTGCTGGATTAAAATGTCATAAGCACTGCACTATCAATCTAGTTATAATTTATAAAGAGATTTTCTTTATTTTAATTTTGATTGCCAACTTAAAATTCATATCTTTCCTCACTGGAAGAGCTTCTAGTCTTCAACTAGCTGAATAACTGTTACTACCACCATGTGACATAATTCACAGATAACAGGTTTTAGTTAAAACATAGAAATCAAAAGTTTTTATAGTCTTAAGAACAGAAGAAATGTAAGAATTCCAACATAATTTTATTTTTGGATTTGTGTATTTAAGCATGACTCTCAAACAGTAAACCTGAGAGACCTTTATTCTATTAATCTCAGAGAAAATGTATTAGGAAATTGCCAGGTCCTAATGCAGTCTAGTAAGATTCCATATGCTGGCTATAGAAATTTTTCCTAGTCTCTTTCTTTGGACAAAACTCATTCTATCTGCCACAAACATAAATGGTCTCTTTCAAGCAGCAGGTTAATGTGAATGTAAATGTCTGCAGCATTTGGACTTGCACTTCTGACTCATCTTTTCTCCTTCAGTTCGGGAGTTTTTCTGGTTGTTGTTGTAGTTGTTTTCTTCCCAGTTTGTTCTAGCATGTACCTTGCACAGCAATTCCACCCCTACATATTCTCTGAATGGAAAAGAAATCATCTGACCATTTAAAACTATCTTATGACCCTGTTTTAAAACAAGTTTGCATATATTCTGAAAATACCCAGAACTCAGATGTTTGGATTTTTGTACAGACATATATACAGGATGACTTGTTTCAGTAGGTAGACCTGGAGTACTACCTTTCAACAATCATTCCTATGGATCTTTTCTGTAGAATATTTTTTGTTTAAAATGTAAAGATGAAACAGGATTCCCGTAAAAAGGAACATGCCTGGTACCAGTAAAAATTTGCCTAGTGATATTTACCTATCACTTATTGAAATGGCCATGGAGTCTGATTTAGTTGTAAAAACATGTAGTATTACAAAGACCTGTTTTTGTACCTGTTATATGAGCCTATCACTGCTATAAGTTCAATATATATGATTTATAATTTCTATAGCAATCCACTGTCCTTCTTTTGCTTTGAAGCAATTGATGCTTTAGACTACTTTTGCGTACTTATTCACTGGGTACATTTATTTCACCAGTTACTCTCATTATTTCAGCAATTTTCAGTAGGCAGGATGTTTATCAGCCCCACAGTGTGGGTGCTTAGCAACATCTAATGGATCAAATGAGTCTTCCTGTCGTTGCTACTTGTATTCTTATTATAACGGTGCAAAAGGTAAGCCAGAAACTTGAAGACTGCTATTAATATGCAATCTTCAGTGGTTCCAGTCTGCTAAAAATATGGGTAACTGAAGTCATTAGCATTAAAATTTTCTGAAGATAATGCATTTCATATCCCTGCTACCTGCTATGTGAGGAATCACATTTTTATGTTTTATTTAACATCTTGAGCCTTTGTAGAGGAGGGGCTGATAAAGGGCTGACCGCTCACTGCCCTGTGACAGCGATTATCCCCATTGCTCTTCTGTGAACACTTTCCAGGTGTGGATGAGTCAAGGACTCACTTCAACAAAATGACATTCTCTGTTTTGTTTCCCCTGAAATATGCCTTTTGTTTTCAGTCATTACTGGCACTTTGCTAATGTTTTGATACACACAAAGTGTTACTCTTGAGCAGTAATGGACAGCTCTAAGCCATTGTTTTATATGGGTAGGAAGTAGGTGGAGGAGTGCATTGCTTTATGTTGATTTAAACAGAAATTATATTTCCTCTTTGCCAAAATCTGAACAAGATCAAACCTTTACTCTGAAACACACTATTCTTTATTGTGGATATTGGAAATAAAACAAGACAAAATGAAACAAAACAAAACAGGAAGTACAGGTCCTTCAGCTTTTCTAGCAGATAGTCCATACATATAACTGTAGAAGCACTTGCACAGATATGAAGTGTCTAAATTAGAGATGTAACAGATTTATGGCAGCAAATAAGTGTCTAATGGTTCTATAACTTAGTGCCAGAATATGCAGAGGGAAAAAAATCTGAGATTAGTTTAATGTAGAAATGTTTACAGTGGTCATTCAGTGAGGTCTGCTAATAAATACTGTTTCTCTAACTGCTGTGTCTTATTGTTAGCTGCATTCTGATAATGCAGTTCAGATCTGAGGCAAATTTCTTATTGTAAGATTTTTTTGTAAAGGAAGTTATCCCAGGTCCCATGTGAAAGAAGTGGACCTGGTTGTGAAAAGAATGGCAATAGATTCATTCTAACTTGATCTGAAAGATATTCAAAGCATGAGAAATAACTCTAAAGAAGACAAAAGGCAAGAATGTAGTACATTTCTATGTTATACTGAAGTTCAAATGTCAGTGTTTGCTGTTACTTGTTCTTTGATCAGAAATGTACATGCATGAAGGAGTGCAAGAAATTTCATCATGTAGCTCTGATTGACACTTGAAGATTTCAGGCCATACTCATGATCCAAATGTTAAGTGATGTCTTGGTTTGAGACAAGTTCATGTCCTGAAATGAATATCTCCTCTAAACAAGGTAGGTTCAGCACTCCCTCCCCCACCTCAGCTACGAAAGGAATTTCTTGGTGGAAAGTGAAAAAAACCTATTTATTTGACAAGCGGAGTGCACACAGGCACGGGGAAAAAAACAAAGAAGTAACTGTTAATATTTGAATCTTCTCACTGTGGGGAAAGCTGGTGTATTCAGAGTTCTGCTCGGCTTCTCCCCGGGTCCGGAGCCGGGTGCGGTGTCCCCGCAGCCTCCCCCGCCGGGCCGGCGGCTCCCGGCGATGTTCTGCTGCTCGGACCGGAGCAAAGCTGAGCACTTCCGTAAGGAGAAGCCACAGTCCCGGGAAAAACTTCTTGCCTCAGCTACCAGAAAGAAGCTAGCTACGAGCAAAGAATTTAACTGCCCCTCTCTCTGCTGAGAAAAAGAAACCTGAGAGACAGTGCGGAAGAGCATCTGTGTTGAAATACAAACTACTGAAAGAATTCCCCCAGCTTCCCCCTTCCCCCTAACTTAACTTAAAAATTTAGCATAGGGCTTAACTTAAAGTTACAGGACCCATTTCTGGGTCCTGTAACTTTAAACAGACAATAGGGGAGACAGTATCAAAGTCACCCCAAGACAAGTGAATTTTCCACTGTCAATTAGCATGTGCTTGATGAAGAAGTTTAGTGAGAGAGCTACGCTTGCTGTGTAATGAGCAAATAATACCAATGCAAAAGGGTGAGCATATGCAGTAAATATTTTCAGCTGGAGAAATCCCATATTGTACCACTATGTAGCATCACTCTCAGTGACAAATTACATAAGTCAGAATATTGATTAATGAAAACATTCTGAAGAAAAGGAATGGGCAGACTAGTCAATAAAAGGCAAGAGGGGAGAGATAGAGTAGGGACTGAGGAGAAATCCATACAGGTTTAACTGTCTTTTTGATACTCTCCTTATCAAACAAGAGAAATGTGTTAGGACAATATATAATAATTTTGTTTCAGAGGAAAATCTATTGCTCAAGAATTATAACTGCAATATTTAGGTTGCCATTAACTAATGTATTAAGAAACTGTGACACAGTCTGTACTCAGCAATGCAAGACCATGTTCTGAAAAGCAATTTAAACACATGAAAACTGAATGCAGTACAAAGAGGCTTAGACGAAATTGATTGATCCCTATTGGCTTTCCCCTGTTGGGTATTGGCATTTTCCACTTATGTGAACAGTGAGAGAGATTGACCAATGAATAATGCTCCTGTCAACCAGACAGCACCTAAAGATACTTTCTAGATGTGGTGTGGTGTTACCTGATGGAGTATTTAAAATCTACAAATTAGTTGATTCCCTGGATCCTGCCGCTACAAGGTAACAGCCTGTTGATTCCCTGTGGGAGGTGGCAATAGTGGAAGGACAGCAATTTCATCCTATGACAAGTCATTTGCAGGCTGTTGAAATGGCATACTGAGCCCTGCAATTATAAATATGCTTATACCTTAGGAGGAAGTAGTACTCATTAGTACAACAGTACAAATATGGGGACTACTATGAAAGGCCAAATTCAGCTGAAGGGGAGCAATGAGCTGTGTGATTTGTCTGATTGTGTAAGGCAGCAACAGTAAGTTCCCCTGACATACATTGCTTCTTACATGTTTGTAGCAAAATCTCTCTCTTGTTTTTATTCTTAAATAATTAAATTATTTGACCAGACGACTGGGTATTTAGGTTGCCTTGTATACATATATGAATACATATATTCTTCTATTGCTTTTCTCTGGTCCTAGCTATGATACTGCAATTTCCACTTTGCAACACTGAACCCTTCCTGAGCTTAATGAGTAATGGCACAAAAGTGCTCAGATACTTGGTATGGATGATTTTTTCTCATGACTTCAGAAGCTTTCTAATATTCTGCCCTACTATGCTGAGTGTTGCCCAGTTATTCCAAGTCTGTATCTGCTGGTTGTTTGCTCTTCCCTAAGTATGTCTTGGCAGAACTTAGCATAGAGATAAAGAAGCAACTCTTGCTTCTAAATAAATATCTATATTTGATACCTGCAAGTATTTATCCACTATAAAAGGTGAAAAACAATAGTGAATGGAATAAAAAAAACAGTCTATTTGTAAGTCTAATTACTTTATTTTGCTACTTATAAAATTGTAATTCTGGAGAAATGTTAGAGAATGCCAGAGCTTTTGGATTGGCAGCTCAGATCAGAAACTGACTCTTTTCCCTCAACATTGCACAGATACATAAAACTATTTTTATTGATGGTGCTTTAATTAGCTTTTGGAGCTTAGAAGTATGGAAAATTTTCAAAAAGATAAGACAAAATATCAGTCTGCTGATTATTGCTTTTTCTACATTTTTTACCTCTGTAATAGCCTGTGATTTCCTTCATTTGAGAAACATTCAGGACTTCCAGAATTTACTGGATGTCAATATATGCAATCCATTTGATCAAATCTTACCCCCCAAGCACTGAAGTTTGTTTTCAGGACCTTCCCCACCAGCTTTTCTGCAGATTGCTGGCTTATGGTGCTGAGGTGCAAGATGTCATCCCCTTCTCAGCCCCACATGGGAAGAATGTCTTGTTAAACCACATTGTGTTACACTGACCAGCTGCAGTCACTGTCCTGTGGATTGGAGATATGCTTAAAATGTGTCTACATCCTTTAAATAGAACAGCCATTTCCATGAGACATGGAATCACATAGCCTGTGTCTCCTTCAAGGCTTCATGTGGTACTCTTGTAGGCATTCCTTTTCTTTAGTGTGGCTGAATTAATGTGAGGGTTTTTTTGGCAGCCTGTGAAAGTCATATTTGCACAGCAAGGGATTGAGGGTTGCATTGTGTGTTTTGAGGTTTGTGAAGGAGGGCAGGGATGTCTGAAGATACAGTCTGCTGACAGAATCGCTGAGAGCTCTGCAGGAAATGAGCAGGAGCAGCTTTGGCTGGTATGGTCATGCCTGTGCTGCCCTCTGGGAATATTCTTGTGGATGCCATCTCCTGAGGCACATCTGGACTTTCCCTCAGGGAGACTTGTAGTAGTTCTACATAGTAATGCAGATACTGCACTCAGAAATCCCTGGTATCCTGCCCAATTGTTGTATTGCACCAAGTAATTAGTTCATTTTTGCACTCGGTGTTCCTTGATTATATCTTCCCATGTATCTTTGCACCTTCCTTTACCTGATGCCCCCTGCATCTCCCCTCCCCTGGGCCTGCGCCCATTGGTCAACAGACCCCTGTTTATCCCCTCCCCCTTAGGGCTTAAAAACCCTCAGACAAAGGGTCTCTCCCTCTTTCTCCTCCTGGACTTCGAGAAGGCTGTTCCTACACTAAATCTGTGGGGTCATTTCCCACGAGGAGTTAGAGCACCTTTTATCTTTTGTTCTTGTTCTCATCCTCGCCCAGATTCTTTCCTGAGGTCCACAGCTAGCCAGGGCCAGACTTCAGAAGCAAAGGAACTCGGGCACCCAATCATGCAAAAACTTAATGTTCTGCATGACCTTTTTTTATCACGTGGGAAGAATAATGAAGGAAAATTCAAATAGGGCTGATATTGGTAGAACTTGCTGAGGTTTCATGATCACATGCCAGGTTACATCAAAGATCTTTTGATGAGTATGTGCAACAACAATATAAATTATTTTAAAAGTCTCACATAACACAGTAGCAACTTGACTGAGAGACACACCTTGTGATTGTAAGACTACACATGATTATAGTAAAACAACTAATGATTGAAGCATCCATTACATTTTAATATAAATCCTGAGTAATAAAGTAATTGATGTAGTACTAATAATTTTCTTCTCTTATTAGTATGATTGTTATGCTTTTTGTACCAAAACTCTGTGTACCTTCCCTGGCAAAGACTTTTCTTGCTGCTCAAAATTAATTACAGTGTGACTCTATTACAGAAGTGCACCTATATCCATCCAAGCCACTGTTGAATTTTCAAATTTATGTGTTTCTTCACACTAATTAGCCCAGCTTGCTTGCCCTCTAGGAATAAAGAGCTGTCTTGCTACTATAGACATGGCTGCAATCTTTTATTAGATTGTTCCCAACATGTTCACCCTTCAAAGCTTTACAGATATTTAGGGGTCACAACCCCTGCAGTGCTGCAGGCAGGGGCAGAGTGGCTGGAAAGCAATCCACTGGAAAGGGGCCTGTGGATGCTTGTCAAAAGCAACTAAACACAAGCTAGCAAGCTAGCACCAGGCCTGTATCAGTAGTAATGCAGAGAGCAGGTTGCTCTCTTAACTGAGAGGAGAGTGTAATAATATGAGGGTTAATCTGTTCTCCCAAATCACATGTGCTAGAACAAGAGGAAATGGTCTCAAGGTGTACCAGGGGACGTTTTGATAGGATACTAAGAAAAAATTCCTCCCCCAAAAGGGTTGTCAAACACTGAAAAAGGCTGCCTGGGGAAGTGGTGGTATTTAAAAGACATGTAGATGCAGTGCTGAAGGACCTAGTTTAGTGGTGGATGTGGCAGAGCTGGGTTAGTGGTTTTACTTGGTAATTTTACAGGTCTTTTCCATCCTAAGAATTCTATGTTTTTATCTTTACACACTTTCAGGAAATCTTGGGAGCAGAACCATGAAATATCATCTTCTCTTATAGTTAAACAAGCTGTGGAATTGTCTCAGTGACTTTATGATGCATGTATCCTCAGTCCCCTGTTCTGTTTATGTTGGATATTGTGTTCTGTGCCTTTAAAACTGGTTCTGAGAGCAAAGCAGGGGAAGGAGAAGCACAGTTTGTTTTTGAGAAACTGCTCTGACTCTTCTACATACCATCTGCTGGACTGTGTTAGTGTGTTAGCCTGAAGCATGGACAGACAGCGGGACAGAGATCTTTTTTTGCTTTTAGTTAGTTTAGCTAGCTGAGGCAGAGAAGCTCGCTGGGCTGGTTTTTTGTTTTGTTTTGTTTTGGTTTGGGTTTTTTTGGTTTTGTTTTTTGTTTTTTCTGTTCTGTGATATTTAATACGGGAACAGAATTTTGTTCCTTGACNTGTTTTTTCTTGGGACTGTTTAAACCTGCTCTGGACTGAAAAACCCAGAAGAGCACCGGGAGCTCACACCTGTAGCCCACTTGGACCCAGGATGGCATTTTCCAGTGCTGGAGGGACTGATAAGAGTCTGAGCGAGCTGAGCTAACCCATGGCAAGCACTTCTCTCAGTTTTGCCATCTCTCTTCAGAATGGCAAAAGGTTTTATTGTTTCATTTTATTCATTTTTTATGCTTGTGGGCCCTTTGTTGAATAAATAGTTTTTCCACTTTTCTCTAAGAAGACTTTTTCCCAAACCAGTTGGGGGAGGGGCCGTTTGGGTTTGCTTTTCCAGAGGGACCCCATTAGGAGGTTTCCTCCCAAATTTGCCCTAGGTTAGGACAGGAAGCATAATGGGCAATGAGAGCATCTCAACCCAGGCAATACTAGGTTTATGTGGGATAACATGCTTGCTCTCCTTGTGCAGAAGCAATAAACATCTCTGCCTTTCTTCTTCCTTACTCTACCAGGTATTTTCTCAAGAAAATGTTAAAAATGCTGGAGTTTTTGTTGCCAAGTAACTGTTATATGTGATGAATCTCTCCTTTCCAGGAAATAGCTGGGTACCATGTGACAGTGTGAATGAATTCCTTGTTTTTCTTTGTTCACAGAACTTCTCCTTTTTCTATTAAACTATTTTTATATAAACCCATAGGTTTTTGCACTTCACACTTCTGACTATCCCCAATCTCTCTGTGGGGAGCGAGCAAGCTATTCCGTGGGACTGCTAAGCTCCACAGAAGCTAAAAGTGCTCAAAGCTACTATTTCCTATACATAAAAGTTACCAACATAGTACTTACTCTTCAGTGTCAGATTTCCATACAAATATTTTATCTACTGCACTGACATGCCTTCTAGATGTTTGATTGCTTTGGATGTTGCCATTATCCACTGCTGCTCTACAGCATACTTGAATGTGATGATAGCAATAAATGGCATTTCTTCAGAATTTCTTTTTCTAGGATGCAAGAGTTTATGGTTTCAGTTCTGCAGACTCATACTTTCACCCAGTTCTGTTGTATTACAGCAGCAGCCATTAAAACAACTAAAATATTGTAGAGTGAAACTTTGTTCCCATGAGTGCATTCTCTCTGTATAGCATGTTCCTAAATTATCAGTCATTAACACAGCATAACTGGTGGACCATTTTGTGGAAGAAAGCTATTTTCAGCTTAATTAAAATATTTTGAAATAAGATTTATAGTTGTTTCAGTGTTCTGATTTTGGAGTCCCTGCTTTTACTCAACGTAGAAATCTTTAGAAAAACTAATCAGATTTCTTAGAAATTAAGCTTGCCTTTCTTGCCTTAGAAATTAGGAGTTATTTTTGTAAGTTTTAACTAACATTAAATACTGGAGTTAGTCAACCTGCTGTATGTTGCACAGGCTTAAAAAATCTCCCTGTTTTTAGGACACACTATTCCCTTGCATTAGACTTCCAGAGACAAGCTTGTGGAAACCCATAACACACTGCTGCTGTTTTACCTGTTGGCATATGAGCTTTCTATGCTGTCAGTCTGACCTTTGTGGTGGTTTTTAGCTGAGGTAGAGTTAATTTTCTTTACATTAGCTAGTATGGAGCCATGTTTTGTTTTGAAAACAGTGTTAATATCATGGGCATGCTTTAGTTATTGCCAAGAAGGGCTTGTGCAAGGGCTTTTCATCTCCTCACCCAACCACTGAGCAGGCTAGAAGTGCACAAGGAGTTGGGATGGCACACAGCCAGAAGAGGGGACAATGACCGCAGGGATATTCCAGACCATACGGCATCATGCTCACCATGTAAAGCTGGGGAAGGAAGGAGGAAAGAGGGACATTTAAAGTGATGTCATTTGTCTTCCCAAGTTATTTATGTGCAGAGGAGCGCTGCACCCCTGGGGATGGCTGAACACCTGCCTGGGGTCAATGAAGAAGAGCGGTGAATGAATTCCTTGTTTAGTTTTGATTGTATCTGTGGTTTTGCATTACCTATTAAACTGTCTCAGCCCAGAGTTTTCCCACTTTTACCTTTCTAATTCTCTCCCCCATCTCACCAGGTGGAGGGATTAAGTGAGCATCCTGTTGGAGGTTAGATTTGTTTCTTTTTTACTTATAGATTTTTTTCTCATAAATTGCTAGGAACCTAACTACTGGGTACTTATGGATACTTAAAGAAAAACCAAAAGAAGTGTCTAAAGGAGTGGAGTGTAGCACCTGACTACATTTCTTTCTATCTCTGGGAGTTTCTCTTGGAGGGGGAAGATACCGTGAGATTTGGGGGCAGGTAAAGGACAGGGCTGGGGCCAGCTGCATCAGGAGGATGGACAAGCTGTTGCTTACTGCAGGGAGAATTCACTGTCACCACTGGAGTCCAGTCTTAGGGACCTACCATGACCTGTTTGTGTGCCCGGGAATCCTGAGCTTGCCTCTTGCTGCCCTGCTGGAGCCGGGCTGCCGCTGTCCCACCCCCGCCGCTTCTCCGCCCTGCCCTGGGCCTTTGCTACGCTGTAGCCCCGCACCCCCTGCCCTGCCAGGACATCCCCACAGATCCAGCTACACCCTGGAGCTTCCGATACATCTCATCCACCAGCCTGGGATTTCTGCTCATTCCTGCAGTTCCATCTTGGTGCTCCTCAGAGCCCTGTAGAGTCACAGGGATCAGACTGCCCCAGGGTTTTGTGAAGCAAAGCCTCTCCTCCATCCCCTCCTGTCTCAGCCGAGAAGGCCCTCACGAGGCTCCTGGTTCTGTTCTGTTCTTAATGCCTTAGTTATTGTTTATTTGCCTTGTTATACATACTAGTAAAGAACTGCTATTCCTATCCTCATGTCTTTGCCTGAGAGCCCCTTAATTTCAGAATTACGATAATTCAGAGGGAGGGGGTTAACATTCTCCATTCCAAGGGAGGCTCCTGCCTTGGCAGACACCTGTCTTTCCAAACCAAGACACACCTGTGGAGGGCTTAATTGCCAGCTCTGATTAAACCATGACTCACTTTCAGACCCTAAATGAAATGAAAGATAATGAAATGACTATTCACAGATAAGAAGCTAGTTGAAAAATTGAGATATATAAAATATCCTTTAATAATTATTACAAAATCTGGTGATGTAACAAGAAATGTGCTTTAAAACTCCCAGACACAGTGAGGGAGAGCAAGAAGGAATTTTGCAGAATAATTGTTCATCAGTTGTGTAATCATTTCTCTTCATTTTACCATAATGCATGTCATACATAGAACATACAAGTGCTTTAAGTTTTCACTTTTGAAATTCAAAGGCTATGTATTTTGCTTAAGAGTAGGAATTGCAATAATTCTAATTTTTGAAAGAAATGTGAATTATACCAAATAAAGTTATGTGCAATTACTGTTGATTGGAGGTTCAAAGACCCTGTGTCTTCTTGAGTAGAGTTACTCAGTGCAAAAAACTATGCTAAACATGTATTGAACTTTTCTCTCATAAATGTTGAACTGGAACATTCTTACATGCAGCTTAAGGATTTGCAACAAGAATATTTTTTCTTCTCCTTGCTGGGTTTTCTTCAGACACCCAGAATTAATTTTAGGAAAATAATTGTTCTAGACTTCAGTAATTTCTTTTTTTTTAGCCCAGTCCCTTATGCATCAGATTTATATTTCCCTTGTTGAATGTCAAACATACATTTTTCCAGGTTAATTTTCAAGAGAAAATTCTATTTTAGTCTCAAATACCTCTGCGTTGTAAATTTATATGAAACAGGTTGGAAATTAATATTCAAGTAATCCAAATGAAAAAGGAGGATGATCATGTGAAGAGTTACAAAAATGAGACAACTTCTGTATACATATTGTTATAAATGAAACAGGTGAATTTATAAAATAAAAGTAAAATTTATTTTTCACGTAACAGCGAACATGGAAAGCCACAATAAAAGGTCAGTCTCAATCCCGGGATCAACACTGAGTGAACGCTCTATCGCACCTATCCCCCCTTGTTCACAAATTCTGTCACCAAGAGTCCAGTTTTTATACAGTTTATTTTCCCTGAGGCAGAGTGTCTTTGTCCACTTTTACTCAGATTGTATATTCATGTGTCCTCTTTTGAGATTCCAGGTCTCCTGAATAGGTTTCCAGGCAGAGCTGATGAACAGATGAGATTTCTGAGAAGACATTATTGGTTGGATCAGTCTTGATGCATAGGTGCTTTTGGTCATTACGGCCATCAGTGATGGCCCATCTTCATGGTTGCAATTCCCCTTTAAGTTGTTGATTTCGTTTCTTTCTCCTGGAGCTGCCTATCCCCTCACAGGTGCAGACCAGCTTTCCCAGCATCAGCTTTAGTCTTCTCTTTGACCTTTTATATTATTTTATTTCTAGCACAAATTATTTTATACAGATACTCCTCATAACAATATCAATGCACAGATGATTTATGTGAAATTACATCTCATTTTAAAGAAAGACTTAATTGTTTGAAAGGAAATATATTTAAGACAAAATTAAAAGGTGAAAATGGTCCCAAATGTTATGATAACATTATGTAAAACTGCAAAAGGTTTATTGACATGAAAAAAATTTGGTTTACTGGGTCATATCATATTTGTTAACCAGACACATGGTGTGGCAGTGATATCAAAGCAGTATTTGCTGAATGTTCTAGCACAGTTACCCCGTGGTTGCCATTAGTACAACATAGAAAAACTAATCTATTTCAGACACAACTTTGTCACAGCAGTTGGAACAAAGTTTTAATGGCACCTCCAAGCTATGGGTTGCGAAGCCAAATAAGGAAATCAGAATATACTCCCAGATGGTTCCTCTAGCTCCAGGATTATGTTCAGCTCAGACTGAACACAATATAAAAGTAAACAAGATGGTATCACATTTTTTAAAATGAGACTTTGTACTAAGAATGCTTTTACACAAAAACCTTGCTATGTGGTTAATTTTTGAAAGCTAACCTTTTATTTCAGGGAAGTAGAGATAAGAACAGCAGGATCACATCAGAGAGAAAGGCCTGTTGAGCTGAGTGAATACCTTCACCAGAAGGTATCTTGCATAACCAGAAGCATTATCAAAATATTTGCTTACAAAAATAACAACATTTTAGTCTTACAAGGTATTGTTGTGTGTTTTTATAGGACTTTGGAAATATTTTCTGAAAATTCTGATTGTTTTCATTCTTTGTCTAAATCTTGTCATGAGCTATTCCACCCTAGCTGAGCTAATTCAACGTGAAAACTTCATTTCTATCAACTAACACAAAGAGAGAATTGTGATGGGAATCTAAAAGTATTGATCTGTGTGAAAATTATATTACTGAGCTCTCTATAATTGTATGTCACAATGTACTTTGCCAGCGGGTAGACTTATTTTCAACAAGCTCCCAGTAAACATCTTTTAAAAATATATGCTTGCTGAAGGGACATAAAAATGCTCTAATACCTACCTATTTGGTTAGAATAAACAATCTGTAATCTTAGAAACCAGATGGCAGTAAGCTGATAACGTACCATCAGATGTGATATTTGGAAATCAAGTTTATTGATTTGCATGATTACTAGTCTTAGTTCTCCTATGCTTTGGACAGCATGCTGTCCAAAGTCATTACATGCCATCCTGATAAAACAAAACAACAACNAAAAAAAAAACAACCAAGAAACTGTAACTCAAAACTGAAAATGTGCTACTACAAATGGAGGAAATGATCCCTTAAGCACCTGCAAATACAGTCTGCTGATGAGTACAGATAACCTCTGTGTAAGTTACATAGGAGAATCACCTAAATAATGCATGAAGTACTGGAAGTTCTTAAAATACCCGCTCCCACTTCCCTCCCCTCCCGAGTATATTTCCTCACTCTGTTAAGCAGCAAGTGTTGTAAGTCTACCCTTGTTTCTTTCTTTTTTAATAGTCTTGCTGCCACTCAGCTTTCATCCTTTATTAAGATTCTTGCTGATGCTGCTTTAGGTACAATATAACATAATGACAGTGAAAACTGCCTAAAGACTACCACTCTGCAATTTTCCTCTATTACAAAGACTGCTCTATCAGTGTTAATATCTACTGTAACGTTCTGACACCGTATGGAATAACAAGATGAAGGTGGATATGTGTCCTCTCTCACTAAACCTCTTTTTATGATGCTTATTCTTTCACTTATTGTGCCCACATCCAGTTTTTAGTAAATAACAAATAAATAGCATATTAAACTGATCTAAAGGAGCTGTAATTGAAGTGTAAGAAGAGTAAATAGAACTTTTGACTTACACCAGTGTTACAATTTCCTATTGATAGTGATAAAAACAGGGCTTATGCCTTTATTAATATGCAGCTCTTTTATTGAAAAGATCAGCTTTATGGGTAGCGCTTGTCAGGATTTCTCTGCAGTGCTAGGGCAGCCCAGAGTTCTCAAGGATAATGCAAGGAAGGCCAGACCTATTGCTAGATCATGTGCCCTCTATCCTGGTCCTCATGGGAATATGGGAAGAGAGTTGTTGGGGTCAGCCTCCTCTCTCATCCCCACATCAGGCTTGTTCTTTGTAGGTCACAGTGGTTCTTCAAATTCAGCTCAGGGGTGCATTTCCTTCTTCTTTCATCAGGGTATGGTCTGGGTCCCTCTCACAGTGATGAACTTCATTTTTGGGCCATTTATTCCCAGGATTATTCTCCCAAGATGCCAAGGGTCAGGGCTTATTAGCCTATGCCATCCCTAGGGTCAGCCTCTATAGTGCTGGGAAGGTACATTTCTATAACAAAAGAGCGACAATTAGCCAGGTAGGTAAAAGATTGGTTGTTTATTTTTCATCTTCATTTTCCCCCTCTCTTTGTGCGCTCCTACTTTCTGAAGGATGTATAAAAAGAATTTTCTTTTTAATATGTAAACCATACATTTTAAATCAAACACAATTTTGTAGTTGGTCACCTTCTACATGCTTCTGCATCTGTGTTACTGAGTATTTAGAAAAACTTGAAGGATTATGATCCTGAAATTTTCCTTTACCACACTGCACGAGTAATTTTAACAAAAGCAATATCTCTTCTCTAGAAGCCTAACTTCACTTTCACACATAATTGTCAAGGATGAGGTAACAGTTGTTGAGGTGAACAATGTTAATCCTAATATCTCTAGTTAATGCATTCAGAGGGAGCTTTTAAGCTCTTAAATGGAAAGGGAAGGTTTTCAGAGGTTCTCATCACTTCCTTGTAAGAGCTGCCAGCTTCCCAGAAACTTTGAAAACCTGACCAAGGCATCTTGATGCTGTACAGGGCAGCACCATCTTACTGATGCATAAATTTTTACAAGACATCTGGTAAGTCCATCACACGTGTTCCTATAGCATGGTTCAGTGTTGTGCAGAGTTTGCACTACAGAGATGGTTGTATTTCACTAGATTTTTTTTTTTTTTTTAGCAGGGCTCTGGAGCCCTGCTCAGCAGGAGGGAGATCATTTTCATACAGCAATACCAGTGTCATGGTTTCTGGTACTGTCTTACAATTCCAGAGTTTGTTCTGGCATTACAATGTGCTACACATCATTAAAAATTAAAATGCTACTAGCCATCCTTGAAAAGCCTGGACTCAGGTCCGGAAGAAGATTTCTGAAAATGTTGGCTTTTCTCAGCTTTCTGTGATTTGAGGCAAAACCATAGAACCACAAAATCAGCTGAGTTGGAAGGGACCCATCAGGATCACCAAGTCCAACTCCTGGGCCTGCACAGGACACCCCAAGAATTACACCATGGGCCTGAAAACATTGTCCAAACACATCTCGAACTCTGTCAGACTTGGTGCTTTGACCACTTTCCTGGGCATCCTGTTTCAGTGCCCAAAGTCTCTTGGTGTGAAAAACCTTTTCCTGATATACAGCATAAACTCCCTTGTCACAACTTCAAGCCATTTTCTTGAGTCCTGTTACTGGTCACCACAGAAAAGAGATTGATGTCTGTGTTACAGAACAGGTTATAACAGGTTTGTGGGAGACAAGAATCCTGTTCACTCTAGCCCAACAGAAAGCACTGTGGGAATGGCTCAGGTACCATCGAGGTACAAGCCAGGTCCTGTACCCAGAGATGGGTCTGTATGGCTGGGTATGCTTGCCCCAAGCATGAGGCAGGTGTTGGCTAGGAGGTGCATGGACACCACTTGATCAGAGAACTGCTTGGGTATGTGTGAACAGTGATTCTGCAGTGGCAGGCAGCCAAATGAGGGCTTGCTTTGGGTTAAGTTTAGAATATAAATGGGTTTGGTTTGTTACAATAAATTGTCTTCTTCAGGACAAGCAAGGAGGTTCGTGTGGGTTTGTTCCCCATTTCTGCAACACTTCTGTAAGAAGTCAGTGCAGCATTGGGGAAGATGTTGGAAGGTTCTTTTAACTTTAGCAGGTAGTGTATGATCCCTATATTTTGATTAATGCTCAGTTTTGTACCCTCCAGTGATTAGAATAAGTGCCAGAGATTAGCCTGGCCTTGTGGTAACTCCCTATATCTATGACTAATAAGTCATCTTCCAGCTAATACTTCCTTGTTTACTTCTATCAGTGATTAATATGTACTAGCTGATATCTTAGTTTTGAGAACAAGGATTGTGTGTCAGAGCAATGAGTGATAACGGAAGTATGACTTGACATAATTGAGCTACTCTCAAGGAGAAAAGATTCATCGGAAGATCCAGAACCATACCCAAACAAATCCATGTAAATAATTAGCACGGATGCATGTATTCAAAATCCTGATGAATATTTATTACTTTCTGGAAAATTACCTGGTCCATAAGGCTACTGAGCACACATGCTTTGGGAGAATTCCCCATGCATCAGGCACTGCTAATAAAGTAATATCAACTTTCTAACTTAACAAATTGGTTGGAGACTTTATTTCCCAGATTTTAGTGACACCTGTCCCTCTTCCCCTCACAAGGAAGTTGCAGACTGTGATGAGGTCTCGCCTCAATCTCTTCAAGGCTGAACAAACCAAGTAACTTCAGCTGCTCCTCCTATAGCTCCTCCTCAAGGTCCTTCACCATCCTCATGTCCTCCTTTGGATGCTGTCCAATATGATATCTTTTCTGTATTTTGGTGCCCACAACTGCCCCCAGGACTGGAGGTGAAGCCACCTCATTGCAGAGCAGAGCAGGACAATCCCTTCCCTTGCCCAGCTGGTGAAGCTGTGCCTGATGCACCCCAGGACATGCTTGGCCCTCCTGGCTGCCAGGGCACTGCTGACTCAGATCCAGCTTGCCATCAGCTGGTTCTTTTCCGTGGCACTGCTCTCATTTCTTACTCCATGCACACAACCAGGGTTGCACCATCCCAGCTGCGGAATCTCGCACTTGCTCTTGTTAAACTCCATACAGCTGGTGGTTGTCCATCTCCCTAATTTGTTGAGGCCTCTCTACAGGGTCTCCCTACCCTTGAAGAAATTGACAGCTCCTCCCAATCTACAATAATCAGCAAATATAGAATTCCTTTGAGTCCCTTGTCCAGGTTAATGAAGATATTGAAGAGAATTTGGAGCTTATGTAGGTCATGGTAGGCTGGAAAAGACAGATTTATACATCGTCTTCTTTTTATATGTCCAAGAAGATGTATTCAAAGTTTTCCCTGTGCACAGAATGGGGGTCAGAGGTGTACTTTATCCTGCTAGACATGTGCTGTTCTCTTACCTACAGAACCAGAGAAAGGAGATAGGGAACAAAACAAGAAACTCATTCTTTAAAATGAGGTTTTCAAGAAGCCTCTTTTATTGTCTAGTGCACAGGGAGGCCGCTGGGCTTTGATTAGCTTTGGTAAATAATCCAGTTCCCCTCAGACAATATTTTTTTAACTCAAGTAAGCTTGAAACACAATACCTTTATATATTTATGTGTTTTGGGTCTTGACAAGGAATCTGGGCTACACTTTGCCAAGGCACTTGGAAAACTGTGGTCAATGCTTAGACCTCACTGATATTCAAAGCAATGGAATCCAACACTTATTGAGTCCATAGAGATAAAAATCTTAGTTTGTGTTAGTGTTCAACATTTTTACATATCTGAAAGGCTCTGTTGTTCTATTTTTGCACCATATTTTGCAAAAGATACGTTTTTAGTAAACACCATTATCTGAAGGTGGAATGTATTCTTTTAAGATTAGTATTTTATTAATTTAAACTCTCTTAATTTCAGTTCCATTTTCTTAAAGAAACATTTGGTTTTAATGCTCAATACTTTTCTCAGAGATTGGTGACTGGGAACTGGTAATCAGTCAGTTGGGAATTTCTAAGGATAGTCAGCTTATCACTTAGTCTGTTAATCACTTAGATTTGGCATTCAAACTAGTATTCAAATTCATAAATAGAAAGTATTTTCATACAAATGCAAAGCTAACTCTTCAACACAATTTACTAGTAATTCCCCTTCTTTTAACCTCTTAAATGTTTAAAATACTTTCCCATTTTAAATTCTCTAAGCTCAAGGTTTTATAGAAAATAATTTTTACAGTACACCATGTCACCATACATGTACTGGTGCTTGGTGGACAAAATTAATACTTCTTAATAGAGAATGACCTATTAAATGACAAGCTACTTGTTTTTTCTGAGTAGTACTTTTTGGAATAGTCTAAGTACAGAATATATTAAAGTTCTAACAAGTTAAGTGAACAAACAATATTGTGACTTTTGAAAATATTTGAATAAGCTTTACTACAGTCATATTTCTCTCATTTGTAACCGGAATTCTTCAATTAATTCCAAAGTGATTCATGAGATCTTTAATTTTTCCTCAGAAAAAATATTTTTAAGGGAATCTAAAATATTTTGTTATTATTTAAGTTTCATTGAATAATAAATGTTTTACTTGCTTCATTGTTACTGTATTAAGAAAAGATATCATTACGTTGTATGTAGAAAAGATATTCTGAGGGAGTAAAATCTAGGATGCAATGAAAGAATTTAAAATTGTGAGGAATAGAGAATAAAAGAGGAATTGAGTAGGATTTAATTTTAGAAACTTGAAAAAAGTTTTGTGGCCTTTCTGAGCTGTTTGTTTGTTTTTGTTTGTTTTTAAATATTGTTGTTGATTTTTCCTATTGTTTCTAATCTTACTAGTTAAATTCTCTTGTTGATCAGATTAAGACTGTATTCCTGATATACACAGAAGAGTAATGCAATCGTATCCATGAAGTGTGTGTTTTTCTTCTGTTATGTTATAACCTGGCCTGTAAATGAAACATTACAACAGAAGTAATTTTGTGGATTTTCTGAAGATCATCATGACGTGCTTAGGACACTGCATTTCAAAATGTTGGCAATTCAATATCCACTGTGTAACTGGTCACATTTCTTGGCTGTCTAGACAAAATGGATATTATATTGACCACAAGTAATACCAGCTTCAACAGCAGCAAAATCAGAATTATACCTACAGTAGTCCAGAACTCAGAAAAACAAAGATAATTGAAAAGAGAAATACATGAAGTCAAATCAGTGGATCATTTTTGGGTGATTGTAGTCTTTCAGATTGCTTTGTTTTGCTAAATTGAAACATATCAAAGCATGTCCTGCTTGCTTAGAAACAAAATAAACAAACAGTCCCATCTCAAACCTCAGAAGAAACTACCAATATTTATTATTTTGATTTATAAAAAAATCTGTGACTGTACTTTCACTCTTTCTGTGATGATTGCCCTATTTGTTTTTCCTTCCTTGGTATTCTTACTGTCAAAAAGACATGTCTGCTAATTGCAGATTTCCCTCTGAATGTTTTACAACACATACCATAACGAGGCACCAAACTGACACAAAGAAAATATACTGTCTCCAAGATCACTATTAAAAAGATTCCTTGTAGACAGCCTATCTCTTATATGGCTTTGTATGTGTTCTCTCATCTGCCAACAATACACCATATTTTGTGTGCCAAGATATTTTTTATTTCTTCTTTTCTTTTTCCACTTTATTTTGCTCTGTTTTCTCGCAATTCCTCATTATTTTCCCCCTGAATCTTTCTGCCAAGATGAAAGATTGTAAGATGTACACACAGTCAAAAAAGTTAGAGCCAGTGAGGTTAATTCAAATGCCAAAGTATGCTTCTAGAAGAATGCATTTTTAGCTTTGGGAAGAAAGGCTATATATAACTAAATCTAGAAACAACTTACATTTTGTCCTACTTTTATCTTGGATAATAGTAACCTAGCTGAGGCTTAAAACGCGTTGGGAAATTTTAAAAAATATGGTAACCTAATGTTTTTTTCTGAGGTCCGTCATTCCTCTCCTGCTTTCTTAAAACAAAAAAATGCATTTATATTAAAACATGAAAAATATGGAAAGATTTATGATATTAAGATCATATAAACTAATAAGCATTTAAAGTTCACTTATGTCACAGGAGATAGGATGTGTTATTAAAACCACATAAATAAGAATAAGAATAAGNCATGTGTTAGCTTCTGTGATATATGACATCTAGTTTTTAATTCGTGCTTGGAAATTAAAGAAACAGAATACTGTAAAAAACCCAAGCAGTTTCACGATTTGCAATCGTGAAACACGGGCAGCACCGAGGAGAAGTAGAATTTGCAACTGAAAAGAAGTGGTTGGTGGGAGATAGCTCCTTACCGGGGCTAAACCGGACTACACCCCAGTGATTGATACCCGTTATGCATCTGGGATAAGACAGTCAGGAATGTGCATCCCAATGCCGGATTCCGGAATCAAGCCCTCATCCCTGCCCGGAAAGAGGCTTTGAAGAACCAAATGGAAGAGAGAAGTTACAAGAATATGCAAACTGAGCAAGGGTGGACAGAAGACCCTGCCTCAAGGGAAATAAACTGTATAAAAGAGACCCCTCCAAAGCCAAAATTGTGAACGAGAGGAGTTCAGCTCGATTGAGGCCGTCCCTATGTTCACCCAACATTTGATTCCCGGGATTGGAGTTGTTTCTTTTATTGTGGCAGTCCGAGATTGCTTTTTATGGCGAAATAAAATTGCTTTCTATTAAATTGGCTGCGTATCTTCTATAACAACTTCCTACTTAGTTTTTTCCTGAATGTTTACTTGTTTGTAAATATTCATCAGGTTTTTTGTAGTTATGTCCAGAGCAGGTAAGTAATATTCTGAGTGGATGATAGGGATTTTAATGCGGGGTAAAAGGAAGAAAATCAGGTGATCCCATGGTCAGGTGAACTAATTTTTGCCTGTTAAAAGAAACAAAAATATAACAGTGTATCATACAATTTAGCAATTGAATGTTTCCCACTGTTTTCTTTTGACTTAAAAAATAGACTCATTTTGAAAAGTAAGTATAGAAATATCACAGTTCCACTCTGCAAGGTGCTCAATAGCTCAGTGTTTCTGATCTAGCACTTGGCATGTGATCAGAGAATGGAAAGGACAAAAGCCTTTCAGCTCAGTAGTGACTAGTCTGTAAGTGTTGCAGTCATTATAATGTCTGTGGTGTTGACACTTCTTACAATTTCATGTGATGGATCCATAGATGTCCCAGCTCTCAGATGGATTTCCACAGCTTTTGTCTCTCTCCCACTCTGTGATTCACCACAGCCTGCTGAGTAACAAGCATGACTGTCTTGGCTGCTGTGGGATGCTGCAAATGACTGAGAAGCAAATTCTCATAACAATACATTATTGGCTCTTCTATCCATAGGTGATAGGCTACACATATACAAACATAATTTGGAAGGCACTCCTCGGATTATCTGACACATTTTGGACAAAGACAGAAATTTGAAAAAAGTCATATTCAAATGGCTGCTCAATTCTTCCTTGAGTCTGACTTTTACTTGAATGGAGAGAAACAGGTTTAGCTTGTAGCTTATGCCCTTATTCATGTGAAAGTCTCCCCAGATTATCAACTCCGTCACCAGGGACGTCTTTGCTTAGGCTCATGCAGTCTTACCTCCTCCCCTTTTATAATGCTTGTGTGTTTTGGTTCCCTTCATCATAAACAACACACCTTTGTGTCACCAAGGATGTAGTTGAATTCTTTGGGTGTAAAAATGAGTGAATTTTTAAGACAGTGCTGATAAGCTATAACTAGAATTTCATCTTTGTTGACTGATTGCTTTCAGCACAAAGTTAGGACTTTGTTTTAACACTGAAGCATGCAAGCTGGAAGCGACTGCAGGAGTGGCTTCTATGAGAAGATGCCAGAAGTTTCCCCCATGTTCAGTACACCCAGCTCCAACCATCCTCAAGATGGACATGCCATTGGTTGAACCTGAGACAACCAGTGACATTAATAGTACCTTTGACATAGCAGCTGGGAGAGAGGGGTAAGAATGGCAGAGAGGAGTAAGAATGGCAGAGGAAGGAGATGGAGATATCCAGGTCAGTGAATAGGGAGAGGGAGGAGGTGCTCCATGTGCCACAGCAGTAGGTGGTGAGTACCATGGTGAGGCAGCTGTGCCCCTGAACCCCATGGATTTTCATAGTGGAGCAGTGTAAGAGACTGCTAATAAGAGAAAGGCTTCAAAAAAGTGATTCACCATTATGGCTGCTTATCATAATCACTCTTGAACGCCTGAAAACTACGTGTGAGATGGACTCGGAGTAGCCTTCTCTGCTCCTCCACCATGTCAGCAGCAAGAGAGGTAGCACAGCGTGATGGTGGTCTATCCTATTTTTTTACAAGTAACCTTAGCTTCTTCTAACCTTTCTCCACTTTTCTCTTTCTTTCTCTTTGCCTCTCTTACTACTAAGGAAAATATATTAGGTTTTTTTTTTTTTGCATGAACAATTAATCTTGTTTGGTTTTAGTCTTGTTTTTTGGGAATATTTTGAACCTTCAAAGTTCTTTCCATTTTCTACACATTGATTTAGTTTTCTTTGCTCTTCTGGGTTTAAACTGGTTCATAACAAATAGATACACACACCAGAAACAGTGGATGACCAAAGGATAATCTTGCAGTCCACTGGAACGGACTGCTGACTGGTAGTCTTGTGGAGAGAGAAGCCCACATTGGAAGAGGTCTTCTGGCAGCACTTGTGGCACGTGGGGCTGTCTTATGTAGGATCTATCCTTTCCTGGAGGACTGCACCTTGTGGAAGAAGCCTCTAATGGAGCAACTTTTGGAAAAGTAGATGAAAAACTGTCCTCTGTATGTGGAATCCTGTGTTCAAGCAGGCAGAGAACATGAGAAGGAAGGAGTAGCAGAGACAATATGTGGTGAACTGATCTGAACCACCATTTCCTGTACTGATAGAGAGGAGGGGATATAGAAAACTGGATGTAAAGTTCAGTACAGGAAGAAGGGAGTTGTGGGAACAAGGTGTTCTAAGATGTATTTTTATTTGTTATCCTGCTCTGATGTTTGATTTGCAGTAAATTATATTAATTTCCCTGAGATGAGTTTGTGTTATCTGCAATGGTAGTTGGTGATGAGTGACTTCTTCCTGTCCTTATCTTGATCCATGAGATCATCATATTTTCATCATACGTCCAGTTGAGGGTGATAGCACAGCTTGGTTCACCACCTTGCATTCAGCCAGGTTCAATCCACACCCAAGAAGTAAGAGGGCAGGATGAGTTAGGGGCAGGATTTGTTTGGACTCAGAAAATCTGAAGTCTTCCTGGCCTGTAAACTTTTTGTGGCTCATAAGCCTTGTATTTGGCCACAAATTACTTTTGTACTTGTTGCAGCACAATGCTGCTACAGTTATATAGTGTGAGCATATCTGTAGAGAGAAAAAATAAAATAGAATAGAGTTACAGGCTGTGGGATGCACCTGCAGAACCCTATGGCAGCACAGAGAGGCACAAGGTCCCTGCCTGACTTTGTGGGAAGGGGATGAAATGTGGCAGATGTCCAACAGAGACTGCCAGATGTTTCTAGACACCTGAACAGTGTGTGATCACCCCATAGAAGGACACCAGCAAAGCGTGGTGCTGACATGGCAATGTGTGATAGGTCGCTTAGTGAAAAATACCATGTAAGGAAATACAGTGACTTGAGGAAGTGTATAAAACCAGCTTGTTTGTCTGAATACATGTCTCAGTAGCCCTGCTGGCCTGAGTCCATGCCTCAGCTGTTACATATATCAACATGGGAATGAATCTTGTGACTTCTCTGCCTGACACCTCTGCTACTAAACAGAGTGAGTGAAAGAAGTTTTCTTCTTTCTTGTGAAGAAAACAGATGAATTCTGTTGATTTATCTCTGGACAATCAGGACCTGAGAAATCATAATTAGTACTTATTTGGGTTTGAATTTCTTTTATGCATTGAAGATGCTCTCACAAATAATAAGACGTAAGGGATTTTATTCAGCCAAAGGAAAAGTGCATGTTATTGCAGGTCTATTAATCAGAGACAGTACATCACTATGAAAAAAAAAAAAAAAAAAGCTTTCACTCCTCTCTCTTTCTCTCCCTGAACAAGACCTTAGAACAAACTATTTGTGATGTAGTACATATTTTGTGCTACAAGTTTAGAAATTCAACTCTGTTTTCTGGTTCTGTTCTTATTTTTTATTTCCTCAATTAATAGGTTTTCACTGTCCTAGTCTGTTGTGATATAACAGATATTGGTTCACTGTTGCAGTAGATCTTTGCTTATCTACTGTGCAGTGGGAAAAAGAAGCCTATTTCACAGTTTGTAGAGACTGAAACTGGTATGCGAATTTGCTTCCGTATAGGTTATTTGACTGTAGACATAGCCAATATAAAAATATCCAAAAAAAAAAAAAATAAAATAAGCAATTTGTCATGGATGTTTGCTCCCATATTTTCTTTAGTGAATAGTCCTCCTTTGTGATTTACTAAGCCAGCTTTCAGAGCAGAACACAAACCTATCTAGTAAACATAAGAGGCAATAGGAAATGAAGGCATCTGTTTGATGATAGCCAAACATAACTTCATGAAAGAAATTCAGTCTTTTCTCTTCTTAAGCTTAAACCTCTCAAATTCCAAAACTATATAAAAAAGGAGAGATTTATGTTTTGTACATACAGCTGTGTCAGCCACATAGTCAAAATGTCTCTAATGTGACCAACCTTCAAAACAGAAGGGATAAAGAAATTAAGCTAATATCATGTTCCTCTTAATTCCAGTGTCAAAACTCCCACTGATTTCATTAGGGCCATAATGGTCTTTTGTGACCTAAAAAGTCTATGCACAGTATTCTCAATACTGTACACCTGAACTTTAAAGCCAGAATAGATTCAGGCATCTTTGGTCAGGGAAGGAGTCCTGCTTAGAAGTATAGACCAAAATAGTCTACAAATTTTCCCAGTTAGTATCTCTGTTTTGGGGAACTAGTTTAACATTAACAAACCTTATAATTGTGCCTATTTAGGTAACCTGGACCAGACTATGATTAACTTTTTCTAAAGGTGAAAACTACTACTTAGTTATTGCTAGTTTGTGAGTTGCTAGCAACTTACTCTTATATACCAGTGCTTTATACATCACCTCATGTTCCCTACAGTCTGTAATAATTCATTGCCAAAGGATTATTGAAACTCTAAATAATACATTGCCATTAACTACTATTTTCCTTACGTAAAAAATAATTTTAGCACAAATCTTGTCATGTGGTTTCATGAAAATTTAGGGCGACCAAATCACTGAGCTGCAAAATTCCATGTATCTTGTCCCTTTTCTTTTTTGCAATCATAAATTTCAGCCATTTTTTTTACTGTAGGATGGAGCAATATTTGCTTTGAGTAAGACTCTAGATTTTTCTTGGGAAGGTTCGCCCAGGCAGTAGGTAGATCACATGTCCTGGAAGAACTGATTTTCAGTAATATTCCTGAATACTTAACTACTGGAGTTGCTGTCAATGTAAGATTGATTTCATTAGGGTTTTTTTTTTTTTTTCCCTGTAGTGTCTTGGATGGTTGAATATTNTTCCCTGTAGTGTCTTGGATGGTTGAATATTTTTTAAAGAAAACTCTTCTGATTATTTTTTCCATATATGCATTTCTATCATGATTCAACCAGAAAGTGAATAGACACGGTCAATCATACAAATTTTAGCTCTGATATATGGAAACAAGATATAAACCCCCATTATTTTAGTCGATTAATGCGCTGAAGCCTCATCATGGTGAACATACAAAAAAAACTCTTGTCAAAAAATGTGGCTACTCCCCAGATTGACAGACAACAAAAGGGACAGTGGAAATGTAATTTTACTGCTCAGGAATTGTCCCGGGGTGACTTTATGATGCTTGTAACCTGTCCTGGGTTATAGAGTATATTCCATTTTCATCTGCTGAAAACAGTTGGGGGGTTGTTCCTCTTTATCTCTTGTTTACTCTGGAGGGAGGGGGCGGGTGCCTTTTGATAATGGCCCAACGGTTAATACCAGGTAGGGCATTGTTCTTATCTTTCTCCATGATAGGCCACTACAACTACCCAGGCTGTTCTTTTCCCCAACACATACCCACATTCCATCATCCTATTGTGAGATGCTCCACCCAGTGGGAAGAGCCAACCATTCCTACCTGGATAAAACTGGGACTCAGGACCAGGATGTCCTCTTGCTTCATCCGATTACTGGAGGAAGACTGGACCCTTTTCACCACCTCTGGACCCTTTTGGCTACAGGATCATCTCTACCTCAACAGAATCACATCTGCCACTCCAGGAGGACTTACTTTTGGACTGCTTCCGACACCCTGACCAACAGGGTATCAGGTTGTAGCTCTGACCTTGTCAGGGCTTTCCAAAATTGTTGTTTGTTTGTTTGCTGGTTTGGTGGGGTGGTTTTGTTTTTCTACCACATTTGTATTATTGATATTCCTACTAAAGAACTGTTATTCCTATTCCCAAATCTTTGCCTGAGAGCCCTTAATTGCAAAATTATAATTTGGCGGGGAGTGAGGGGTTTACATTCTCTATTCTAAGGGGAACCCCAGTTTCCCTGGCAGATACCTGTCTTTCTAAACCAAGACATATCCCCAGTAATCTGTTCTGTTTATGCTGGATATTAAGTTCTACACCTTTAAGACTGGTTCCGAGAGTGAGTGGGGAGGGAAAAGAAGTGCTGAGTTTGTTTTCAGAAACTGCACTTGCTCACCCACATTGCTGCTTCTGGACTGTGTTGTCTGCAGCACAGACAGACAGCAAGAGAGATCTCTCCTTTGCTTTTTTTTTAGTTTTTTTAGCTAGCTGAGGCAGAGAAGTTCCTTGAACTGTGGTTTTTCTTTTTCTTAGAAATGTTCAAGCCTGCTCTGGACTGAAAACCCAGAGAACACAAAGAGTTCCCACCTGTGGCCCACTGGAGCCCAGGACATGGTATTGCTCAGTGCTGGAGGGACTGATAAGAGACTGAGTGAGCTGAGCTGTGTCTCACGAAAAGGACTTTCTGAATTTGCCATCTTTTCAGAACAGTGAGAGGTTTTGTTGTTTAATATTATTCATTTTTTATGCTTGTGAATATTTTGCTTGTTAAATAAATAGATCTTTCCACTTTTCTCCAAGACTTCCTTGGAAGTTTCATACAAAATTTGCCCTAAACCAGTACAAATACATTTTTTGGCACTCAGCACGCGGTTCAAAAAAGTGAAAAAAACTTGTATTGATTACAATTTGTTTGTACTTACTCTGTATTGAGATGAAGTGGTTAATAGCCACATTTCTTGAATTCATGATGTCTCTCTGGGTGGAGGCTTTTGTGTGTCTCTGGTCCCTAAGCTTTTTTTTAGGTTTTATTACATTTCTGGTCCCTAGGCTTATTTTCTTCTTGGAGATAGCTCGAGTATTGTCCCTGCTATGTAGTTTTTACACTAGAGGGGCACAGATTAGAATAGCTATTTTGCTGGGTGTGGTGATAATGATTTATAAGTTTACAAAGGTACTGGGATTTGTTCAAAATAGGGTTTATAGTTTCTTTGTCCTACCCTGCATTCCAGTTCCCATGGCATGTTTTAGGGGCTTGCACCCAGCTTGTTAGAGGAAGAGCAGGGGATGAAACTTTGCAGCCTTTTCTTTCCTTCTTCTCTTTTGAATCAGTTACATCACTTTTTGAGAATGTTCAGTTTCTCCTGAGTGTTAAAGAGACCACTTTCCTGGTGTTTAATCTGGTAGGCTTCCTCTATATGGTCTGCAGCTTCTCTAGAGTGAGGGCTGAGATTCTCAGAGACACTGAGACCCCTGACCCAAAAGTAGACCTAGGCATGGAAAATTCTGAGTGGTGTGGAAAATGAGAGAGAATGGGCCAAACTCTGAAGGAATTTTATAATCCCCCAGCCTGGGAATTTTCACATGAACAAATTTAGAACTCAGATGAGGTAGGAAAATATCTGAAAGAGAAGTGCCATGATGACTCTAAGGAGAAAAATTTCATTGCAATAAGCTGGTCCCTGGCATATGCTTATCACATGCTGTTAGGTACTGTAGGGCAGCAGATAGAGGCAGAGAGGCAGAGAGGCAGAGAGATAAATCAGCAGCTACCCCAGTCACTCAGGCTGCATCCAGCACTCCAGCTACTCAGGTTGTAGGTAAACCAAACAGTGAGCCTAAGCCAGCAGCTAAACCAGACAGTGACTGTAAGCTAGCAGCTAAACCAGGCAGTGACCATAAGCCTGCAGCTAAATTAAAGAGTGAACCTGAGCCACTGGCAGTTGCCACAGAAAAGAAGCACAAAACCAAAACTGATTGACCAGTGAACAATAATTATCTGGGGGAAAGACCTTCAAAGCCAACTCCTGACACAAAATCAGAAATCAAAGCAAGTGACATGAAATCAGAAGTCACTACTGAGTCCTTTACCCTGAAGGATCTTTGTGGCCTAAGAAAGGATTATATTTGACAATCTGATGAATCTATAATTAGTTGGTTAGTCCGTCTTTGGGATGCTGCAGGCAAGGCTACAATTCTGGACGGCACTGAGGCGAGGCATTTGGAATCCCTGTCATGTGATCCAATTATCAATCAAAAAATTATAAGGGGGGCTAATCCTCAGTGTCTCTGGGCATAGATCTTGGGAAGTGTGGCACAAAGATGTTGGTGTGCAGATGATCTCTATATGCAGCAAACCCAGTGGAAGGCCATAGAACAAAAGATTCAGTGCTCGAGAGAAATGACAGTGGCAGAAATTGTCTTCTCAGATGACCTAACAACTAAGAATCCAGACTTGGTACCACATACATCTGTGATGTGGTAAAAACTTGTATGACTTGGGCTGCAAGAATACGCTTCTGCTTTAGAAACAATGAAGTGGGATGACAGGGAGAAGACCATGCTTGATATGGTGAAGAGGCTCTGAGCATTTGCAGATGCTGTGCATGGTCCAACACATGCAAGAATTGCAGCTGTGAAAACATGTCTGCAAAAATTAGAAAAAAAGATAGAAGAAAATCACAAGAAACTCAGTAAAAAAATTTAAGAGGGCTTTCTCCTAATCTTGGCAGTAGAGATCAGAGGTTCTGGTACCAAACACAAATGTCCCCCAGATAGGGAGAGAAGGTGCACCCCATGAACTGAGCTGTGGCTCTTCCTGCATGATTGTAGAGAAATCATGATGAGGTGGGACAAAATCTGCTGCTGCTCTGACACAATGGGTGCTTGAATTGAAGAACGGCAAAACTCAAGGAAGTTCCACCAAGAAGGAAGCAGCTCCACTAGCGCGTAGCTGAACTGCCAGGTGTGATGATGATGACATGTCCATGACATGACATGTTGAAAGAACCTGCAAGACATATGCCCAAAGAAAGAAAGATAACCAGGCTTAGAAGAGCCCTGCCTGTGTCTGAGTAGAGACTAGGAAAAAAACCATGTTTTTTGGACTGTATGAATTTGTTGGCCTGGCACATCAGAACTACAAAAATATAAGGCCTTGGTTGACACTGGTGCACAGTGCACACTAATCCCATTGAGACCTGTGGGACAGAATCTGTTGCTATTGCTGATGTGACAAGGGGATCACAAGACTTGACTTTAGTAGAAGCTGATATGAGCCTGACTGAAAATAAGTGGAAGAAACTTTCTATTGTGACTGGCCTAAAAGCCCCATGCATTTTGGGCATAGACATCCTCTGAAGTGGATGTTACAATGACCCAAAGGGATTCAGGTGGGCATTTGGGATAGCGGCTGTAGAGACAGAGGGTGTCAAGCAATTGAATACCTTGCCTGGACTATGAGAGAACCTATCTGCTGAAGGATTCCTGACGGGGGAAGAACAATGGGTATCAGTTGCCACTTTGACAGTGCATTGCCAACAGTACAGAACAACTTGATATGCCATGATCCCCATCCACAGGATGATCCATGAGCTGGAGAGCCAAGGGGTGGTCAGACAAACCCACTCACCCTTCAACAGCCCCATCTGGCCTGTGCACGAGTCTGACGGAGAATAGAGATTGACTGTGGACTATTGTGGCTTGAATGAAGTGACTCCACCACTGAGCGCTGCTGTGCTGGACATGCTGGAACTCCAGTATGAGCTGGACTCCAAGGTGATATGCCACTATTGACATTGCCAATGCATTTTCTTCTCCATTCCTTTGGCAGCAGAATACAGGCCTCAGTTTGCTTTCACCTGGAGGGGCATGCAGTACACCGAGTGTACTGGAACCGAGTGCCCCAGGGGTGGAAACACAGCCCCACCATCTGCCAGTGATGCACTGGAGAAGGGTGAGGCTCCAGAACATCTGCAATACATCAATGACATCATTGTGTGGGGGAATACAGCAGCTGAAGTGTTCGAGAAAAGAGAAAAAATCACCCCGATGCTCCTGAAAATCCATTTTGCCATTAAAAGGAGCAAAGTTACGAGACCTAATCAAAAGATTCAGTTCCTGGGACTAACATGAAATGAAAGTGGAAAGCAGCTGTATGGAGCCCAACACAACAAGTCACAGAAGCTACTGAAGAAGAAAATAAATCAAGTCAACTTGCTAAACTCAAATCCATTTAACTGGCCCTGGACATTGCTGAGAGAGAGAAGTGGCCAAAGCTCACCTTCTACACTGATTCATGGATAGTAGCCAATGCTTTGTAGGGATAGCTGGAGAAGTAGAAAAAGACTAATTGGCAGCATAGAAAAAAAAAGAATTTGAGCTTCTGAAAAGTTGAAAAACATGGCTACCAAGGTAAAGAAACTATCTGTAAAAGTCCGCCATGTAGATACCCGTGTCCCCAAGAGTAGAGCTAATGAAAAACATTGAAACAATAAACAAATACAAGTCAGGCTGAAAAAATAGAGGTGTCAAAGATAGACTTAGATTGGCCACACAAGTGAGAGTTGTTCCTAGCTCAATGGTCTCATGATGCCTCAGGTCATCAGGGCAGAGATGTCACCTATAAGTGGGCATGTGACCGAGGGGTGGATCTAACCATGGACAGTATTTCTGAGGTTACCCATCACTGTGAGATGTGTGCTGAGATCAAGCTGCCAAGCGAGTGAAGCCCCTATGGTATGGTAGGCAGTAGTCCAAATATAAATATGGAGAGGCCTGGCCAATTCATTACATTGCCCCAAACACCGCAGTAAGCACCATGCGCTCACAGTGGTAGAAACCATCAGTAACTAGATGGTTGGAAACATACCCTGTGCCTCATGCTACAGCCCATAACACCATCCTAGGCCTTGAAAAGCAAGTCCTTTGGAGTGCCTCTGAAAAAAATGAGTCAGACCATGGAATTCATTTCAAAAACAGCCTTAGCAACCCCTGAGCTAGGGAACAACATGGTATTGAGTGGGTGTACCATATCCTCTACCATGCACCAGCTGCTGGGAAAATGGAGAGGTACAATGGACTGTTAAAACACCTTGAAAGCATTGGGTGGAGATCTTTCAAAAACTGGGGGCAGCATCTAGCAAAGGCCACCTGGTTAGTTAACACCCAAAGTTCCACCAGCCAAGCAAGCCCTACCCAATCTAAACCCCTACATACAGTAGACAGAAACAAAGTCCCAATAGTGCATATCAGAAGTTTGTTGAGAAAGACAATTTAAATAAATTCTGCCTCAAGTACAGACAAACCCATTTGTAGAGTTTTCTTTACTCAAGGACCAAATTGCACATGTTGGATAATGCAGAAAAATAGAACAACACAGTGTGTACCTCAAGGAGATCTGATTGTAAATATGCAAATACCACTGTTTGTTAAATGTTACTGCCATTGTCTGTATATAGCTATATACCGTATATATGTGTACGTATAAATGTATGTGGTTGTAGAGTTAGAATATATATTAGTTTTGGTAGTAAGCTGATGATATGAGGATACGGGGTGGAATGTCCTGGGGTGACTTTATGATGCTTGTATCTTGAATTGTCTGTTCTGTTTTTGCTAGATATTAAGTTCTGCACCTTTAGGACTGGTTCTGAAAGTGAAAGGAGGAGAAAAAGAGGTGCAAAGTTTGTTTTCAGAAACTGCATTTCTTCTCTGCATTCCTTCTCCTGGACTGTGTTGTCTGCAGAACACACTGCAAGAGATCTCTCCTTTGCTTTTTAGTTAGTTTTTTATCTAGCTGAGGCAGAGAAGTTCCCTGCACTGTACTTTTTCTTTTTCTTAGAACTGTTCAAAACGGCTCCAGACTTAAAACCCAGAAAACTGGGAGCTCATGCCTGTTACTCACCGTAGCCTAAAACGCTGTATTCCAGCACCAGAAGGACTGATAGAAGACTGAGCGAGGCAAACAATCCCCCATTAAAAAGACTTTCTGAATTTGCCATCTCTTCAGAAAAGTGAGAGGTTTTATTGTTTAATATTATTCATTTCTTATGCTTGTGAGTACTTGTTAAATAAACAGTTTTTTCTGCTTTTCTCCAAGGAAATCTTTTCCCGAACCAGTTGAGCGAGAAGCCACTTGAATTTGCTTTTTTAAAAAAAAGCCATTCAGAAATTTCTTCCCAAATTTGCCCTGAACCAATACAGGAATTTACACACTTTTTTTGAAAATATTGATTCCATTATAAAAAACATGACTAGTTCTGTATGGTTTCAGAAATAAACTCTAACTTGGGTCCATATTTTATGGTGAAAAGACTAAATTTTGGAAGATGTATTGTTTTTGAGTGTTATATTAAATGGCTGAAAGAGCTATAATATATGTAGTCTGAATTAGAGTTTTTTTGCTTTTTAATGTGTCTGTCACTGATTTTTTCCCAATAGCTTTCCTCTGGGCAACATGTCAAATTAAAAGGATTTCTTTCTGGGTGAGGAAAATACTTCAGTGCCACTGGCTGGTTGTCCTCTAGAAAAAGATCACTCTGGCCAACAGCTCATTTCATCCTCCCATTTTCACCATACTGAACAACCATGAAAGAGGAAAAATTTTCAGTCAGAGTCAAATTTGTTGCTTGGATATAAAATTACTTAAGAGGTTGTTGAATTTTCTTTGGGGTAGCTTTGTCTGTTTTATTCACAGTTGAAGTATAGTAGCAGATCTTAGAGACAAGTCTTTCAGAATTTTGCCAGTCTATTTCTTAGATGCAGTATAAAACTAAACTCGTGCCAGCAAAATATTAGCAAAAGCTTTAATAGCAAAAGTGAATAATTAAAGGCTTTTGCCATGTTTTCAGAGTGAAGTTCAAGTGTGATAATATGGTGATGGTTGTTTTATCCAGATGTCACACTTATTCTGTGCAGGCCCAACTAAACTTGAGAATAAATACCTATTTTTGTGCATAGATTCTACAGATGAATAAAGACTGACACAAAAGCAGATAAAAAATTCCCTCATAAAATGGGAAAAAAGAGATTACTCCAAGGAGAATTTCCAACAACTCAATCTGCCTGGAAGATTCAAAAGAGCAAGCATGGGTTTCTTTGGTAATATGTTGAAAAATCACCTGGCACATCAGGTGAGGAGAAGACTGCACAGTACAGTCTTGAAATTTCTAACATTTTAATGCTATCTTTGATGATTTGAAACATCATTCTAATTTTTTAATACCTAAAGATATACCTTTAGGACACTAAAGTTAAAAATACACTATGCTTACTTTGACAGGAAATTATGCAAACACTTTTAAAACGTCTAATAGACTTAATAACTCTTCCAGCAAAGCATTCTTACCAATTAAATCAACAATTTCAGTTACTCATCTTGTGGTACAAAACCATTATTGTATAGAAAAAGTGTATGTAATCATATATGCATTAAAAGCTACAGGGGTATCTGCCCTGAAAACATTCCACTGTTTTTGACATATTTTTCCAACAGTCCAAAATTACAATAAAGAGTTTTGTCTTACAAAAAAGAAGTGTTCTGTTTGTACGGTGTGGGACAACTAATTAGAAGACAGAAGAAACATGGGACTGTCCCTGATCCTTGTCCTCCTGCTACTGTGTTGCATAACTGAGGAAAAAGAAGCAAAGTTACTTACTGTATTTTACCATACTAGAGAAATTCTCAAAATTTACGGAATTGATGTAGTCAGATGCTGTGCCATTCTCATTTTCAGGTCTGGGTACAGCTGCAAAACTTGGCCAGCATGTGCTGCTCTTGGGCTTTTACAAACTGAGAAAGGCTTCTCAGGGAGCTGCTCCAAGTTGGCAGAATTTGAAATACCACCTGTGCTCTTTTAAATGTTGCTAGTGTATGTGCACGATTTGACCCAGAATCAGAAAGCTATAACCAGTATACTCCATTTCTCAGAGGAGAGAGAAAACAGCATATAAATTTCATGAGTTCAATGGATAAAAAAAATCTAGTGCAGTAGAAGCCACATATCAATGTACTTTAGACTCAAGTGTGTTCTTGTGTGCCCTTTATTGAACAGCTGAAGACAATGAACAAACTCATGGCTAATCATGATTTGTGTGAACAATGTACTACCAGGGGAGAAAGTGGAAAAGAACAATAAAATTAAAAGAAAAAAAGAAAAGAAGAAAGAACTGCCCCCTCAACCCCTAAAAAAAAACCCCAAACCAGAAAAAAATCTCCAAACCAAAACAAAAAACCACAAACCCCCAAACAGACAAAAAACAGCCAAACAATCAAACAAAAAAAAACCCCAACCCCAAACAAAACCAAAAAAACCCCCAAACACACAACAACAACAAAAAACCTAACCCAAAGCCTCCTCTTTATTTCAATGAATAATTTGTTTAGCTCAGCTGCTAAGTTCTTTACATTGTTTGAGTCTGTTTCCCTGTCAAGCCGATATCACCATATTATTTGCCTTTGACCTTTTACTTCTAATGGGTTACAACAATGACTTCCAGCCAATAACTTTCTGGGATCCACCAGAATCCATTGTTGCCATGCATTAGGTTAGCCAGCAACATTAGCAAATAGGTGAAATCACTAACATACAACAAATTATTGTTGTCTTCTTACATGGTGTTTCTCCGGCAAAGTTGTAGGATAGGCAAATGGAACTGAAACATAAGCACAATCTCTGTAATGTCTTTGGTTACTGCATGTATGTGAAATAGAGGGGAATAACTTCTGGATGCAACTGAAGTTCCTGGCCTATATTATGATTTTTTTTTACTCTGTGGACAGACATGAAAGCCAGTGATAATCTCTAGTGTAAATTTTCTTATGTAAAATTAGTGTTAATTATATAGCTACTCTAAAGTTGAGCATAATAAAAGCTTGGAAAGTTGCATTTGTAGACTAAAAAACACCATTGCCATGGTGCTGATTATGCTCTGTCATCAAAATGAGATGTGCAATACCTCATCAGAACTACTTAAGTCTAGAACATTACATCTGAAAGGACCCATCTGAATGTGGCACTTAGAGCCCCACAGATTGCCACAAATATATCAAATGCATGTGCTGAGGTAATCGAGAGTGAAATGACTGCTGATCTTAGAATAAACTGTTCCTTGCTTCATAATTAATAAAACCAAAATATGCCAGATAGCATTAAAGATGAACAGGAAAAACATAGAATAATATCTGCTATTGCCACAGATGTTCTACATTATGAATATAGCATCATTAAAGCTGATTAGAAAAAATATTGTCATGGGCAATACCTTGCACTTGCTTTATATACCTTTGTGATTTCTGATACAGTTTTTTAAACATTAAGGTTGAGCAGGACAAAATTATTTTGCTGACAACATATTTACTTAATGCAAGAGACAAGTTTCAGCAGATAGGGCACATACTAATGTCAGTTGCTTTATTTGACAGGGTGGAAATGCTAGTCCTTGGTCCAGCAAGATGAACTGTAGTAGTGATTTTCTTATGTTTTATTCTAACACGAAGTCACAGAATGGCACTGCTATGTAATATTCATTCTTATTGACTTCAAGCTGTACCCTTTTTCCAGAAGTAGTTGTCAGGATGGGATTTCTGAGGATTATGTTCACATCTATGAAAAAGTCCCTTGACAGTTTCAGTTTACCTTACTTAAAAGATTCTATTGTCTAACTTCTGATGCAATAAAAGTGTGAGATAAATGAAGAGGAAGTTTCCTCCTTACATTGGGTCATTCATTATCTTCAGCTCTTATTCATCTGTATATTAGAATAAAAAGCAGTCTGCACATACTCATCAAATAAGGTTTATGAAGAGTGAAAAAGAGGATTGAAGGAAGTGCTCAGGTACCTGATTCCACTGTGAATTGCCTAAATTTTGTCCATCATCTCATGAGATAGAATAGATGGATGGTGGAAGTGTTTCAGGAAGTATAATTTCTTGGTATAAGCATTATCTTTTGAATTCTTTGTTGCTTTTCACCATGAACAAACAGAAACAAATTGAATTCTCAATTCTGTGTTTTTCCCTTTTATTTCAGGGAACAGTGCTGGTCTGCCTTCCTACCTAGATATATGCAGTGCAATGCCTTCTTGTAAACTTAACTAACATAGTTTTGGCTTTGGTCTATTAGATAAGACAAGTTCAATGAAAAGTCTGTGCTGTTATACATTATGCCATAGGGTGAAACTGGTACCGGGCTCTTTGGTGCTTAAGTACAATATAGAAAAGGGGAAGAAACAGAGTGGACTGTGAAGGAGTGCAATAAAGCCCTTCAGAATACTTCCGATCATAACAAATCTTCCATACCTAAAATTATAGTATTTGATTTGGAGTTACAGTGACATGGATGCAAAGGATATGAAATAAAAATTACATGTTCAGATAACAATAGTAGTACCTAGCATATATGTATCTTTCCTTCATAAAGAGCTTTCACATTTTTTGCAAAAGGTTTAGCACCACAGTTTCATTTGCAAGCTGTATGAACTGAAAGACACAGAAAGACCTTCAACAGGTCAGAAGCAGAGCCAGATCCAGGTTACCTGTCCTGTAGTTTATTTTCTAGGTCTTGTTAGATTCATTTGTATGACCTACATTCTTTTTCTAATAGTAATTTTGACACTAACAACCATAAAACCAATCAACCAAACAAATGAACAGACAAAATTTAAAAACCCCTAAAATTCTGAACCACTATAAGTTATTGAAGTGGTCTCATTTCACATGGCACAGTTGCACTGTAAAATTCTGTTTACTAGACAATAATTAGCAGATAAAATATCTAAAATCATATGCTATGATTTTACCTTCTATAATAAGATCAGAAAAAACCCTTACACTCTTCTGAGCGGTGTGGATTCTGAAGTTATTGTTTCTCTTTTGAGAGAGCACGAAACATTGTATTTGAATTCTTAGAGCTCTTCTACATGATCACTGCAACAGGGACTTGTATCACATCTACATTGAAGGTGAACACATAAGGGATATTTTTTACAGTAATGTGAAGTGCACCACTTTCCAGGTACCACATTAAGACAGCATTATATCCCAGACAGTGCCATAGACTTTTACACTGCTGAATAGTTGATCCACTCCAATGACTCCTCATATTCCAGTGCTGCAATAGACCTCAGTGCCTTTCCTCACCATTGGTCTGAAAGATGTGATGATGACCTTCTTTGAGGCCCATCTCTTCTACCACCTGGTACCTATGTATATTTGTGAAAAATAACATTACTTCAAGTTTGTGCTCATCCTGTTGTCGAAAAGGTACCAAATAGCTTACTTTTAATTTTTTAATGGAATTTTCTGTTTATTTTCCAATCTAAGTTAACAAACGACAACAAAAACATCTTCACTCTGGTTAATGTCACCATTCTCATTTTTTCTCTTTCAACTTTTTTTCTCTTTCAATATGAGGAAATAAACAGTGGAATATTAGGTGTTAGATATTCAAAACAAGAACCTCAGTTATTCTTAATTGCCTAATTGCTTCTTGTCTATAAAAAAAGTAATATTTTCAACTTTTGCTTGTTACACCTTGATTTTTATAATAATTAATTTCTTTCTTTAGGGTTTCTCAACAGTTATCAGTAAATTTATAACTAATAATTTTTTTTTAATGAGCTTATGTAGACACTGTTAAGTTTAACCTGTGTGGCAAAACTGCTGTCTCCAAATTATCAGCACGCACAGAGCCACTAGCACTTGTGGAACTGTTTCTCAGTTCTTGCAGATCTCAGTACATTTGGCTGCCTAGTCTGAGAATGGAGAATATGACTTGGCCTGGAATGGCTGTTAGATTCTGGTTATGTTCTCCAGACAGCAGGTGACACTTAGTGAGTGCTTATTGAAAGATGAATTTTGTATTTTCCATCTCATTGAAAGTTTTCCACTCTGGGGCATGCATTAATAAAATTTGAACAAAACCGAAAATTGTAGTCATTAATTTCTGGTGAAAATCTTGACCTGCTGTCAAAGGCTGAGTACAGTAGAATAGGTATGGGAACATTTTTTCCAAAATGCTTTCACCTCTGGGCTAAAATCCGTTCTGTTGTCAGCTTTTCACTGATCATTTTTTTTTCCTTTGTCTTTGAAGAAAAACACTTTTGGATGGAAATTTAATTTAACAAAAATTTGAAAAGTAGTTAAAACATGTAAATTTTTTTGCTAGCCCTGTACGTAGCACTAAAGCAAAATAATACAACCTTAACAAGAGATTCTGCTAATGGTGCATTTCACAACTTGCTAAGTGACAGATTACTACTGTGCATCAAACAAGATTTTCACTGAGTTTCACTTTGCCTGAATAAATTTTCTCCTTACAGCTTGTATGCCTAGAGTTAATTTAAACCTGTCATACATGACAGTTCCTGCTACTCAATGCTCCTAGGAAAAAAAACCCTTCCCAATGCTTAAAACACCCTAGCTGGTGTTCAGGTTCCTCTGAACAAAGAGAAGTTGAAGAGAGATTTGCAGGTTCCAAAACATTGACTGCAGTGCTCCGCAACACTTTTTTTCAAATTTATTGGTCTTGTGAGAGATCATCAGCCTTGCAATGTAATAGTATCAGGCAGAAGTAGCTAAATTACATGAATTGTAATTCCTAAATTACATGAATTGATGAAAAAAAACCCTTACAATTAATGTTTTCAAAAAAAACTGAGGAAAAATCTTCAAATGAGTGGGGAAAATAACAAATTGGAGATCGACTCCTAACCTTAACAAGAATAAACTATGGAGGTCAGAGTATGAATTTCCACACAGTTCACACCTACACTTCTGCAATGTGTGCTGCCAGAAAACACACCTTCTGTTTAAACAGCTTTGGCTACACCTTGAAAAGGGCTCTGGGGAGGCCAAAAGAAGGGAATTTTTATTTCAGAGAGTGGAAGCTTCACAGCTCTTTGAAAAATATAGAAACTACCCTCGCTTTTTGGGGTTTCAGGAGAAATATAGCTTGTGCCTCTCACATTTCCTCCCAGGTTCTTCTATGTCACCACTGAAAACTTAGCTAAATATCCCCCTGCAATTTACCTAGTGATTTGATTTTTTAAATTAAAATGTTTGTAAATTATGTAGCTTAGTGATGGTGTGAAGGCAAGGGAAGCAAAGTAATGGTTGGCAGCTGAACAAGGGTACTGGTATTTCCAGTACATCCCTGAACATATGCAAAGTTCCATTGTAAAGGTTTAGTTTACCATTGCAAAGGTAAAGGAACCCCTGCTGACTGTAAAGCTGAAGATATGGAAGACGTGACACTGTACCTGACACTGGCTGGTGTTCTACTGGCCATTGCAGCAATGCTTAAAAGGGTTGAGTTATTCTAAGTGGTAATACTGGAGTGATTTTTGACTTGTGAAAGTTGCATGGCAGTGCAGATGATGCAGCCATTTGGGTGATTCGGTATTAGTATTGATATGTTTCCTGGCTTCAGTACAAGAATTTATGCATTTTTATCCTTTTTTTTTTTTTTTTCTGCCTTTGCTGGCCCCCTCCTTCTTGGTCACCTTTAGAATTACAATGAATGGTACAGACAACTTCTCTGATACCAGTTGCACTCTTAGCCACACATCAACAGAATGTAGACAACTCTTCTGGAGGGTTGACCTACAGAAGAATTGAGCCAACTTTAAGTTGCGGCCACTGCATGTACACAGGTCTTTTATGTCCGTGATAAGCAGTGACAAACTTTTTTTTAATGTTTTTTGAAAGTCAAAACTACCCTTCTACTTTGTTTAAAAAGTTCTGGTATCTGCCAGAACAATCAAACCTTTCTTAGAATGATCATTACAACAAATTATTGTTATTTTCTTTTGACAAAATCTGAGGGATCCTTTTTCACAAAGTTATGAAACTCTGAGTGACTCTTTAGAATTACTCTAAGTACATTCTAGAATTTTCTTAAAAATATTTCTTTACCATTTTTCTTAATACTTAGTATTTTCTTTGATATTTATAAGAAACCATGTGTTTGAGACTCTTGAGTATTAAATATAGACACTTCCCAGAGATTTATGAATTTACCATTCCATCAGCCCTTTCAAAGAAGATAATATATCTGCTTATAAGAGAAATGAACATAGGTTAAAGACCTAATCCATGGTACTATTTTCATATTTCTTTCACATATATAAGGCTTTGTAGAATTGCCCCTTAAGGATGCCAACTTGCTTGAGATCTCACAATTAATATGCATGTTTAAGATCATTCTCTCTCCTTCTCACTATGCTTTATGAAAAACTGACAATGGAATTTATCTGGCTACCATGGAAACTTGACCCATCAGGTGTGTTTTGAGGTCTATGTAGTTTATTTTCCAATAGAGACATTCATATTACCCCCATTAACACCAAGATCACGAATGAATCTTTTCTTGTTTCAAAACATGCCCTTGAAATGTACTTTATGAAGGCATTTCCATTTACTCCTTTGCGCATCACAGTGATCAAGGGGTTGCTATCTCCTATAAAAGCAGGTGGGAGGAAGAAGAGCTTAATTCAGTGCTGTGATTTCTATCAATTAATGTGAGGGCAAAATAAAAGAAGAAACCACTAATAGAGCAGATTTTTGTTGTAGTATTCAATATGAATTCTTCCTAACAAAAAGGATCTCTTGAACTTATTAAAACATTAATCTGCTTTGAGGTCACTGGAAATAAAAAAACATGTGAGAGTGTACATGGCAAAATCTGGACATTTTAAAATCAGCAATACTTTAATACAATTTAAAGGAAAGTGAGGACCAAGTTACTGGAGAAAATAAAGAACATTCACACTCCACAATTTTCTGTAAATTGAAGTCATACTGGTTTTGCAAGTTCTAGAGTTGAAGTCTGACACTTTGCAGAGGGATAATAAATATAATGGATATGTCCTGTTAATTGGTTCACCAGTAGGAGGCTGACCTAGATGGCTTCTTTTTAGAATTAAATTTCCAGGAGGAGAGAAAGAAACTATATTAAACCAGGCCTTTTCTAATTTATGTCAGAGAAAGAGAGAAGGGTATACTTCATTACCTGTTTTATATGAGTCCACTTTTACGTGCACTGAATAGTCTTTCTTAAAAGGCAGTTTGGGGATATAAATATATATATTTTTCCAAACTCACTGACCTTTAGTGCTCATAGAAGATTTTCCACACAAGTTTGCCAAGGCAATACGAGTTGTTTTTAAGGTGTCCCATGTGTGCAAAGAGAGAATTGTGCCAATTTATATTTTATGTGGTGATTTTCAGGTACAGGTAAATCAGCAAAGATAAAGGAAGTCTAAGCAACATGCAATATTACTATGTATACTGACAGCATCCAATTCTTGGCCCTCAGAGATGAAAGGGAATGTTATGGACACATAATTTAATATTTTTTTTTATTATTACACAGTGTGAGTCCAAACATATAAGCTTTTTTTATATAAACAACTCATGCTTATGTAAATAATCCCGTTGGTATTGCCCAAAGAAAACCTACTTGTGAAAGTAAATGCTGTTACAAATTATACAACACCTAGATCAGGTTAAAAATCTTATTGTTGTCTGAAACTTCAATGCCAGGTTCTTCATCTTACCTTTTATTCTGTGATGTCTTCTGGGTGAAGGTTTAACTTTATTCCATTTTTACAGAACCCACCTTAACGAAGCCACCACACACCGCTAGAAAAGGCAATGTACAACACAAGAGAATATCATTAAGTAGCTGAAAACATAAACCATTCTTTTAATATTATGCTGTCTAGAAGAAAAAATATAAAATATTGCATTGCGAATATATAAGAAATATCAAAATTCTGTATTTTAACTTGTACTAAAATGTATTTAAATGTACTGTGATTTGAGTACAGACATTACCATATATATGAAGAGCATAATGAGACAAAAAACTTTTGTCCCTCTATCCCTTCCTCCTTCCTGCCCATTCCTACATGACCACATGATGAAATGAAATCTTTGAGCTCATGTTTTATTCTTGAACTAAGTGTTTTTGATCTAGCCATCTGCATGAGAAGCTTAGTTAATATCCCAGAGTTCTAGCTTAAGAAAAAAAAAGAAAAAAAATTACAGTCTGATGAACTGTAATAGTAAAGTTGGAAGCTGCCAATACTCATTAACATAGAACACAGAGGAATCCTGATTATCCATGTAAGGCTTTTTATTTTGCACTTCAAATACAGTGAAATCATAATCTTCATAATTTCCTCATAAAATTGAATGCATTTCATTCGTAAGTGCATCTCCCTTAACATAATCTGAAACATCTAAGATTTTATTCACAGCTCATTGAGAACCAAAAAGGCCAATTATAAGCAAGAATCAAGCTAAATAATAAAATCCCAACCTATGCTGTGAGAACACGGCTATATACTCTGTCTTTATCACAAAGATGTAAAATCAATTTAATTTAATCACTTTGAATTACTAAGCACTCCCAGGGAAATAGTCAGAAGCATATATGTTAACTAAGTCAATGAATATTTTGTAGTTTACTCTCTGAATTGCACCACTACTGCATAGTTATTACATTTTTGTGCACTGCGTTAGTTACTGTTATGGAAAAAGCACTTAAAATAAGGCTTCACAAGAAGATCTCTATTGCAGTTAGAACACTACAGCACATAATAAATTCTGCCTGTGCCTCTTCAGTTTGCCTCAGATGTGACCCATATTAAACCCACAAATACCTCTTAATTCTCTATGACTTTTTAACTTGAAGTGTGTACAGAGCAAAAACATACCATTTCACCCTGATTAAAACTGAGGATGTATAAAGCAGTGGATTTCCCGACTGAGTGTCAAAAGCTATGTTTGTAGATAGCAGCACCTCACAACTGGAAAATTTCTCTAGCCTACTGCTACACTGGTTGTAGGCTCTTGAGTGCTCTGTGAACTGCCACACCTATCTGATCATGAGAATTCTTTCTATATTTTATTTTCTTTACATATTTTTGCTTCAATCTGCTACATATTCCTAGGCTAAACATCTGAAGTGCGTGTGTATCAATGAATGCAGCTTGAGGAAAAAAAGAACAGAAGGAGCTGCAGCTCCATGGCTGTTCAGAAAGTTGAGATATTGTAGAAAAAACTGTAACATGGTGTGACAACTAACATAACTAGAGAGTCACAATGGATGACTGCAGTCTCTTAAGATTCTGAGTCTAGTTGAGACAGAATAGATGCATACTAGAGATGTCAAAGTGGACAAATACATGTTGAGAACTACAAGTTCACTGCCAGGGCATGCTAAGATCCAGTTAGGAAAGCAAAATCTCAGGGTGATTTGAAATTGGCCAAAGATGTCAAAATCCACAAGAAAGGGTTCTTTGTAAAGACCAAGCATAAACAGGAGAATACTAGTTCACTGCTAAACAGAAGTGAATTAGTCAGCAGTAATTCTGAAAATGGAGAGGTTCTCTACTCTTCCTTCAGCTCCATCTTTACCAAGGCCGTTTGACCCCAGGCCTTGGGAACAGCAATCCAGGTTGGTGATAACACAGGGCAAGAGTCAGTGAGGGAAAATTTAGTGTGTGAACTTTCACAGGAGCTTGACCCTCTGCACAAATCAATGGCGCCTGACAATACCTGCCTGAGAGTGTTAAGGCTGACATCATTGTGAGGCTGGTCTCCAGAGAAGTCTTTAAGAAGTCATGGATATCTTCCCTGAAGCCTGGAACAAGACTGCCGCTCCCATCTGACAAGAAGGGCTTAAAGGAGGATTTAGGAAATTATTAGCCCAGAAGTTTTACTTCAGTGACTAGGAAAGATATGGAGCAAATCCTCCTGGAGGCCATCACAAGTCAGATGAAGCACATGATTGCGAAAAGCATGGATTCACCAAGTGCAAGCTGTGCTTGACAAACTCAATCACCTTCTACAAGAAAGTAACCTAATTTCTTGATGTACAGCAAGTAGTGGACACTGTCTCCCTGGATTTCTTCAAGGCTTTTCACAGGGTCTTCCACAGCCTCTTCTTAAAGAAAATGTTGTCTAAACTACTGTGGTTTAGTGGTATGGTGGGTGTGGCTGACCAGTCTCACCCCAAGAGTGGTGGTGAACAGCTCCTTTTCAAACCTGGCACAAGTGGTGTCCCCAGGGACAAACACTGGGCTCAATGCTGTCTTAATGTTTTCAGAAGTGCCTGGAAAATAGGATCAAATGTAACCCTATATGGTTTGCCAGTGATACCAAACTGAGTGGGGAAGTGGGCAGGGAGAGTCACCTGCAAAGACCTGGATAGGCTGGAAGAGTGAGATGACCAGACAAGTGTGCGGTACTACACCTGGAAAAATGTAACACTGGAGTGCAGAACAGGCTGGGATCTACCTGGCTGTGGAAAGGTCTTGGTGGACAAGTTCAGTATTACCTTTGTGATGCTGTGGCAAAGAATGCCAAAGGGGTGCTGGGCTGTCTTAAAAAGGGCACGACCAGCAGAAATAAAGTCATCATTCTGAATCACTCAGCTCTGGTCGGGCCACAGCTGAAATACTGTGCTCAGTTTTGGTCCTTATGATATAAAAAGATGTGGGCACTCTGGAGAGGATTCAGAGAAGTGCCATAGAGATAAGAGAGAGAAGCCTGCCCTCTGAGACAAGGATGAGAGCGCTGGACTTGTTCAGGTTTGAGAAAAGAAGATTTGGGTGAGAATTTATGACCATTCTCTAGTGACTGCAGAGAAAAAGGGGACAACTTTTTATAGTAAGTAACAAGGAAAAAATGAGGGCTAATGGCTAAATTACTCCTGGGGAGATTGAAATGGGACAATTTTAAGATCCTGGGGGACAAGGTGCTAGGCCAATTTGTCTGGACTGTGCTTTTGATAAAAAAGATTGGACCAGATAATCCTTGAGATCCCCTTCCAGTATTTCATATGATTGTTTTATTCTATGATTTGTCTAATGTGGCACTGAATAACAGTTTTTTTTATTTTTCACCCAAGAGGAGTAATGGTTGGAGTGTCAGTACCTTAAAACCTTGTTTTCTGTGGGTTTCTAAGTAGTTGTTGAACTTCTGATTGCGCCATGTAAGCTGACCTTAAAAAATTAATAGGTTCACAACATCAAAGACTTGTTGACAGCTTTAATATGTATTGTGAGACTGAGAGAAGGCTTCATTAGCCCTCCAGCTCTAATATTCCGGGTAATTAGGTATGAACATAGTATCCATTCCAAAGAATCAAAGTTATAGATGGAAAGAAGAATCTTTTTTCCCCTTTTCGTCCTATTTTTTACAAATTATTCTGTAAATAAATGTTTACAGTTTTTTTCTGGATGTATAACAGGGCTGGTGATTTTAGGCTCTGTTAACAGATATGAAAATGTTGGATATTATTTGCAAATACTTGATTAAGAACTGTACAGTTGCTTTAATTCAAATCAAATTCCTAGCAGTAACCCAATTCTCCTTGTAAGGTCATGCTGACAATATTTGCCCTAAACCTTGCATAATTATGTTGGTTATTGCCTTTCTCTTTCCCATGAGGACTACAGACAGCTGAAAAGTGGAATTAGATTTTTCTCCTGAGGAGGATACTGTGACTAGGTTTAAAACCAATTCTCAAGAAAAAGCCTCCAATTTTTCCCTTTGAAGAAGGACCCCTTCTCTCTATATGCAGACAAACAAGCATGCCCTAAGCAAGAAAAGTGCTTGGGAGAGAAAGAAGAAGAAAAATCAATGTTCCAACAAGATCAAACTAGTTCCAGATGCTCTCAGGAATTTTTGGGGGCATGCAGAAATGTCATTGCTTTCATTAAACTCCTAGACAGCATTTTCATTTTCACAGTGAACGCAGTGCTGACCTTGCCAGTCCATTAAACCCTAACACGGGTCTCTGCAGGTTCATAGTTCCAATTACGACACATTTTTTAGGACCCTAGCAATAAATACTTTGACTTGCTCCACTGTGGGTTGATCTTTGCTCCTGCTGTTTCCAAATAAACAGTGGGCTGGAGGTGGAAACTCAAATGCCTGCTTTTTATTTCAGAAGTAGAATGCTGGAAACACCTTCCCTAACATGCAGCCAAGATTCTCAAGGAGACTTTCCCCTGGGCTTGTGTTGAAGTTAATTACTTGGTTTTGGCTGACACAAAAAAATTGTAGCAAGTCTGAAAATAATACTAGGAAACAAACTAAACAGTCTGTATGAATAACATAACATAAATGTACAGAGTATATGATAATATATGATTATTGACTAGTAAAAAGAAGTAAAGATGTATGTGACTAGATATGGTATTAATCAAATTATGGTTATAGACACTGGGATTCAATTTTTGAGTGTATATGTGAAGAAACTAAGACTAATGTTTTGCATTACAGTTGGAAATAATGAAAAAAGATTTGATTGCAAGATGGATATCTATTTGTTATACCTATGAAAATAATCTTAACCCTAGATATTCAGAATTTCTGGCTATGTTTGAAGACATTGGCAGGGAGGTTAATTTAACTGAGAGCAAAATAAATGTACAGCAAAATAAACAAAATCAGTTGCAAAGTTTGTGTACACAATTAGCATCTGCGCAGACAGTCTTATAAAAATGGATAATTTTTTAATTCAATACAAAATATTTTGTTTACTTATATAGACATTTTATGCTGTCCTTGTAAGTAAAAATGGAATATTTTTGTCATGGTAAAGCTATAGGAAATGTTGTAGAAAATGTTACCATGTTATCTCAGAGTCATATGATGTATTTTTTTTAAGAGGGCCTGTAGGATTTATTTCAAGTGTATGTAAGTCCTTACAAAATGCAAATATTTAGGAATGTTGTCGCTGCCTAGCTGCAACAAAAAAGATAGTTATGTGTGTTGTGTCCTAAAAATGAGGAGAAACAGACATAAATTAGAAAAAGAGGTAATATATGTGGCAGAAATACTATGAAATTATCAACTTTGTTATATACAACAATGCTGAAGTAAAACCATGTAAAATCAACTTCATAACGTTTTTGCATTCAGAACAACTGCCACAAATCCTAAAATTTCTTCTCTAGCAGACACGTTTACATTAAAAGTTACTGAAAAACTCATGATGCATAAGTTATCCATAGCATACTGTGTGAGTGTTTGAAATTGTAATTAGAATAAGAAATCTTTAGAGAATGTCATTAGTGGGAACTATGAATAAAAAAAAAATATAATCTCTTCTCTATCATTCTAAACTTTCAGAAAATATGTGTTAATACACTAACTTACTTGCAGAAAGTTTGAATAAAGCTTTATGAAGCACTGGAATGAGTTCACCTACTAAACAAAAAGAAATGTATATCTATAACAATACTGAAATAAACAACAGTTAACAGGTTTTTGGTGAATTTCAGTTTTATATCTAGAGTTAATATAAAATTGCTATGACCTTGGTACTAAAAATAAGTAAATAAGATTAACCGAATGCCAGTAGAGTTATGTGTTTGGTCCAAGAGTCTGAATAATCTTATTTTTTACTTCCTTTTTCACAGTAAGGGGTGGAAGCACTTCCAGAGTATGTTTGCTTTATACCTCTTACATAAGCATTCAAATAGCTATTTTATACAGAATTTTGCATATACAATTTCTGAATGGTTATGGCTTTTCAAATCTGAAAGGTCTAGAGAATGCAGTATGGTCATGCAGACAAATGATGTGTCTTCTTGACAGGTATGTAGATTGCTTGCTTATAAAGCCTCTAAGATTAGTAGTCAGCCCTGCAAGTTATACATGATCTGACATCACAATCTGAAATACAATCAATAAAGAAATTTGATAAAACCCAAAACCAAAAACAAAACCCAAAAGAAATGCAAACAAACAAAAGAGAACGAAACAAAATTTTTTTGCTATAATGACATCAGCATTTTAAAATCCTGTACCAGGTCTATTAGAGTTAAGGAAAAATATTGGCATAGGAAGTAAAATTATTTGAATACTTAATCCTTCTATTTGTTAGAAAGAAGAAGAAATCATATAATGGATAAATTGCCATGAGATAAGCAGGATGGAATTAAATGACAAACAGAATAGGACTGATAAAAATATTGTATGGTTAGCGACTTTTTCTTTTTGTCATTATAAAATATTAATTACTTCCTTGATCATTTTTAGTAAATAGGTTGTAATGTAATAAGGAAGCATGTTATATTTGCTAGGTTTTGCTCTTGTTTTTCTAAGTATTACTATAATTTAGTGTAATGTTTGTATGTTTTCAAATTTGTAAATTTTTAATGTTTCTCCACTTGGTTGATTCCAGCAGAAATATGAAAATCTGTGTATTACAATCAAAATATCAACACAATTCAAGTAAGCAAACGAGTTTCAAATGTGTTTTCCAGGTTTATGGGCTTTGTCCACTGCTGTTATTGTCAAAATGAAGCAGTAAATATAATGAGACAAAAATCATATAAAACTCAAAAAAATTCATGCAAGTCCAATATTAAATAGGAATACACTATGATACATTTTGGAAACAATAAGTACTTGCATCAAGACAGTGAATTCAGAAGTTCAAACCCTTACTTACTGAACTATTTGTATATCAGATGTTCAGGTATGACTGACTTCTTCAATGACATCAGTGGCATTTTATGCCAATTTTTGTTCTGAGTCTTGGCTAGTAGACAATCTAGACATAGATATGAACTAAAGAGATTTGGGCAAGAATGTTGAAGCAGTGGAAGAAAAAGTGGAACCAGTAGGAATGTTCATTAGTTTATGAATATTACCTTCATTCTGCTCATAACGTCCTTTTGTTTCACTAGTGCATTGGTTTGAATAGAAGATTCTAAACTTGGATTTTTCTTATGCTGTTAGATAATACAACTAAAAAGGAGAGCTCTCTTCAGAACTAAATATTGGCAGATGGAATGTCAAAAGGATATGCTGAAGATCAATAATCACTATAATACACAGAACATAAATTCTTTTCTACTCCAGGTCTAAAGGATGCATATGCTGTGTGACCTCAGGGTTTTTCAGTTTCCTAGGGTTGACATTCCCTATGGGACACTGGCACATGTTTTCATCTTGCACAGGTCTTTTAAATACTCCATACCTGCTGTTTCTAATGAGTTGCATTGTGTAAGCAGTCATATTTCACATAATTTGATGAGATAGAGTGGGAAAAGCAATCAGTATTTGTCAACACATTTTTTTGTATTGTCAGCTATGTATCTGTTTGCTGTATATTTCTGCATGTGTGTGTCTGGTCTTGTAAGATAGAAACATTTACAGTATTCAAATGAGTTGAAGACAAACAATTTCCAAGTCTCGTTCAAGCACACAGCCTCACATAAAGAATTCGGTTGAACAGGAGACAAAAGGAGACAATCAGGCTGAAGCAGCTACTCCATTACAAACTCCCCAAATATCATCACTGATTGTATTAAAAACATCATATTTTTATATGATATATCATATATTTTATATGATTTTTTGTACATCAAACAGTTGAGGCAACTTCTGAAAATAGCAGTAACCTTTAGGAACACCTTCTAAGATCAGTCCAAAATCAGTCTGTGGAAGGAATAATGAAGTGAGAGTCCTTGTCTAAGTTGTACATTCTGAAGGCTCGGCCAAATCCTATAGAAGCAAAATGGTACATTAACCTTCCTGCTAGAACTTCAACCATCTGTCATTGAAGGTGAATTTTCACCTGGCTCAGCTATGTAACCTTGGCTCAGGCTGCTGAGGAAATTGCCAGGCTGTGAGGAAGTTCACAGAGTAGCAGCATATAGTAAGACAGGTAACGTTGCAGGCAGAGCTAAGATTGTTCAGATAACACTAGTTAGCAGCCCAAGAATTCAAGAGGAAAAACACTCCTGTCAGACAAGATATCCAGGGTTGTACCATCCCAGGTGCAGAATCCAGTACACTCACTTGTTGAACTTCATGTGGTTGGTCATTGTCTATCCCTCTGAATTTTTGCTGTCTCTGTGCAGGGCCTCCCTGCCTTTGAGGGAGTCAACAACTCCTCTCAGTTTTGTATCATCTGTGATCTTAGTATCCCTTCCAGTTCTGCATCCAAGTACTTTATGAAGATGTTGAAGAGCAGAGGTTGAGGATGGAGCTCTCTGGGGCCCCATTACTGACAGGTCACCCCATTCACTGTAACCTTTTCTGTCTGGCCCATGAGGCAGTGGTTCACCCATTGCATGATGTGTTTACCCAGTTGTGGGCTCTTGCTGTCCTTTCCCTATCTCCCCTGATTGCTGCCTGGCCACAAGTTACTCATCACAGGGTAGGGGTTCTTAGAAGGTCTATTAGTGGTTGAAACATTAATTATAGTGATTAAAATATAGGTTTTAAATTATAGTGATTAAAATATGATTAATAAGCTTTAGTTACAATTTAATTTAATTAATCACAGTGATGAAAATATGTTATTACAATTATAAATTTTTTTTATATGATACAAAACTGCTTGAATCTTTGAACTGCATGCTTCTATTCCTTCTTTGGATACATGGAAGTAAATATGAATAAAAAAAAATTAAGAAAATGCGATCCCTTATTTTTAAATAATTAGCTAATTTGTAAGCTTTATAGATCCTAAGTTTTGCATCCATGTCTTATGTTTTTGCTGAAACATTTAGAACACAGAACTACACTTCTCATGTCTCTATTTATTTTCAAAGAAAGAATTATTTAACACATATTTCCAATTACCCTGTGTGGAGAGATGAACATGTACTCAACAGAGCTAAACCCGAGTAAATCAGCTCAGTAGGAGTGAGATGGACTGATAATGTGGTGTTAAAATTTTTTCACTAAATTAAAAGATAGGAAACTATTGGTAAAGAACAAAATACAAAGCTGTAAAGAAAGGTTGATTGTATTTTCCATGTAATTTAGAAACATGTTGATAAACCATTTTTAGTTGTTTCATATGTATCCTGATGTATGTACAAGGAGACTGGAATGAATTCCTATTTCAGAGGAACTAAGAGCTTAAAAAGAGCTACCTTAGTTTATAGTGTTTGTACATAACTGATCTAATTTATGGTGAGGTAATATTTAAGGCATTTCCTATCCAGCTCACACTAATTAGTGGAATTAGGGCAATGGAATTTATTTTTGGGAGCCCCTATATTCACATTTCAACAGGCAATGTCACAGCAGCAGGTTGACCCTGGACAACACCTAAGTCCCCATCAAGCCACTTTCCCACTGTCCCAAAGAGACGGGGGAGAGAATCAGAAGGACAAATGTGAAAGAAACACATGAATTGAGAGATAAAAAAACCTGTTTGTACAACAAAAGCAAATAAGAAATTCCTTCACTATTCCCTATTCCTTTTGTTTAGCCATTTCAAAGAAAGCAAGGCCTCAGCATGTGTATCAGTTTATGGGGAGACAAATGTGATAACCACTGATGTCCCACCTTTCTCCTCCTTGCCTTGAGCTTTTATTGAGTGTGATGCTATATAGTACAGGATTTCCCCTTGGACACTTTGGGTCAGCTGTCCCAGCTGTGGCCCCTTCAGCCCATGGGAAGGTCAGGTGAGGAAACAGAAAAGGTATTGATACTGTGCAAGCACTGCTCAGCATCAGCTAGAACACTGCCCTTCTATCAACACTGCTCTGGTCTCCAGTCTAAAACACTGTATCATCTGAGCTGCTATGAAGAAAAAATAGCTCCATCCTAGGAAGGCTAAGTACAATTACATAAAATATAAAAAATCAAGATCAGTTTTTCAGAGACTAATAAGCATCAAACTCAAAGGCTATAACATCCTTAATACTTCCTCTCACATTTGTACTGTAAATACAAGATATATATGGCCAACAGTGGCTGAACATGAGCTAGCAATGTTCCTGGAGGAGACAAAGAAGGTGTACAAAAGGCATCCAACAAGGCTGATAGCACCTGGCCTGTATCAGAAATAGAGTGACCAGCAGGAGCAGGGAAGTGTTTCTCCCCTGTGTCGGGCGCTGGTGAGGCCACACCTCAAGTGCTGTGTTCAGTTCTGGGCCGCTGACTACAAGGACATTGAGGGGCTGGAGTGTGTCCAGAGAAATGCAATGAAGGTTTCATTACGGGCTAGGCAAAAGTCTGATGAGGAGCAGCTGAGGAGACTGGGAGTGTTTAGCCTGAAGAAAAGGAGGCTCAGAGGAGACCTTGTCACTCTCTACAACTGCCTGAAAGGAGGGTGTAGCCAGGTGGGGGTCAGTCTCTTCTCCTAGGCAACAAAAGACAGGACAAGTGAGAATCTTGAACTGCATCAGGGGAGGTTTAGTTTGGACATTAGGAAGAATTTCTTAATAGAAATTGTGGCTAGACATTGGAATGGGCTGATCAGAGAAGTGTTAGAGTCACCATCCATGGAGGTGTCTAAAAAAAGACAGAAATGTGGCATTTAGTGCCATGATCTGGTTAACATAGTGGTGTTTAGTAAAAGGTTTGTACTTGATGATCTCAGAGGCCATTTCCAACCTATCTTATTCTGTGACCTTGTGGTATAGCAACTGTTGTATTTATTATTACACATACAGATAATATAGATGCAGTCATTAATTCTTGTGTTACATAGGAATCCTGCTACTTCAGTACAATTAAATCTCTAAGATTGATAGGATATGAGAATCTGACCATATTTGTATGTGATGATGTATTTTACCATACTTCCTGTCTCAGAATGTTCTTCACACTATGTACCTTCAACTGGTTTTGATTGCACTTCATTGAATATAGATATTGACTTCAGTCTCAGATCATGCTGTGTATGTTGTTGAGGAAGATTAAAAAGCAAATTGCTTTTTTGCTTGATACTTGTGGAGTAACATCTAAAGAATGCTTCACTTTCTTGCAGAATTTAATTCAGCTGCATTCTGTGTTCCCATTTGCCTCACATCGTGCAGCTAATAGAGCTTCTCTTCTTCTGAATGTTTTCATCTTAAATTTAAATAGGATTAATGCTGTGAAAAGTTCTTTTTAAAAGTTTAGCTTAATAATCTGGAAATTATGGCTACCCAAATAATGCACTATAGCTAGCGCCAATCTTAGTATTTATTGCAATTCAGTGGACATGTGTATGTGTGTACATGTGGTTCCCTGGTTCTCAGGTCATAGCTCTAAGACACCCTGATTGTAGCCATAACTATGATTTATGTCCTTTATCTCATTTTTTTTTACCTGTGAAAACTTAGCCAATACTGAATATGTTTTTGAATGCAGCAACAGCTGTAGATATTTCCAGGAGTCATATGACAAGCAAGGTGCCTGGCCTAAATCTTGGATTAATTAAAATTTGGTTTATAGCTGAATGGACAAGACGCATTAATGTTAACTTCCCTTTCACCTGAGCTTCTGGCTTTTCTTAAAAACATATTATTAAAAAAAATAAGAAAAGAGTAGAGATCATTATTCTGAAAGATTCTATCTTCCATATCTTATTTTATTTGCTTATATTGCAGTCGATTTTCTTCTTGAGAAATTTTGCTTTGCTGAGAAGGTGGTGTGTAACTCATTCAGGGGACATGATTTTCTATACTGGCTATGCCTAAAATTAATTACATGTCTACATGCAAAATTGTCCCATTATCTCTCAATTTGAACTCCCCTATTAACTTTCTTTAGCATTTAAATTGAAAATTGAAAATCACATGAAAAGTACAGCCACTTCTCCAAGATATGCAGAAATATATGTGGAAAGCATGGACATAGTCAAGGTTTAAAAGAGTCTGGAGTCTTTTCAAATTCAGGATTTACCGGTAAGAATGCAGAACCTGTAGACATCATGTAAATCTGTTTCCTTGCACTCCAGTTCTGCATATGGGCACATAATCCATCACTGTGATCCCAGTCACATATCTGACTTTTTTGCACTTCTGCCTTTCAGTAAACCTAAAAATACCTTCTCCACAAGTTGTCTTCAGCAGTGAAAACAAAACAGGAAAAAGACCAACCAGGCAACCAACCAATCAACCA
>VZDJ01000242.1:674383-694498 GCA_008694505.1 Cyanoderma ruficeps
TTTCTAATAGCTACCATGAATTTAAAGGTGTGCAATATCTGATAGTTTTCTGCAGATTCCTCATAAGGTCTTCAACCTCGTGAAGCCTGTGGGGTGGTTTGAAAAGTATTTCCCCTTACCAAATAACAGTTTAAGGACTAAATTTTTTGTATGGAGTTGGCTTTTACATTAAAGATGTAATATGATCAAATATAGGCTTGATTCCACTGACTCCATTGGGGATACACCAAGAGTAAATTTAAATCAGTGTCTCTGTGGCTTTCTGTGGTTATAATTTTCCTTTTTCATTGCAACTATTTTGGAAGAATTTCTTTAAGTAGTCATATTTAGAGGACTGGTGATAGCCAATTTGATGACATAAAATTTTGGAAGGGGCAGATAGAGCAGCTGTCTAGCCAGTGAGTACTCAGAGTGACTCACCCAGTATGAACTGAAACTAAAGTCCCACTGAGGAGATTTACTTTTATACATGACCATCCCCAACACATTCCCTTTTCCAGGTTGCCAATTTAAGTTGGTGACCAATTCAGCTATATTTACCCTGGTGAAATAGTAGAAAATGGAGTCCCCCGTTACACAGTATTTAAATCTTGCCTGGCTTTCAGACCAAGAGGAGCCATAAGGGTAACATGACTACTCCAGCCATGATTAAGCATGAGTTTATATGTGTTGCTGGACTGGGAGTTGATTAAAATGCATAATTCTTCTAAATTTCACAGAATGTTCAAAAATTCTTCAGGTTTTGGGATGACATCATGATCCACAGTAAAGCTCTTCCTGGCCTTGTGTTGGGGAATAAGCACATGAGATGGGGCTTATATAAATCTAATACCATGAGAATTTGGAGACTGAAATATAGGATTCTTGTTTTGCAAGATTTGCAGGACTCCTGTAGAAGAGTTTTGAATTTGTTTTTCTTTCCATTTCAGCAGGTTTAAAATTCAGTGAGTGAAATCCTGTAACTGAAGTAATGAGTGACTTCATTAGCTAAGAGGATATTAATGAATAAAAGTATGAAACAGGTGTGTTAGCCATGAGACTTACTATAACATAATTCCATCCCAGACTGACCTGTTATAATAACAGATCCCTATATTGCTTTCAGATATCTCATCTTGGGAGAATGTGTGTATGATTATGAGATGTAGAGATAATAACATAGAATTTCAGAGAATATGCATATTCTTGAATTCTGAAGCAAGGAGACCCCAAAAATAATGAGAGATCAAGCCGAGAGCAACGCAGGTGCGACCAATACAGTTAATCACATATTCTCCGTTTATTCTGCTTAAGATGGCAGGTTATATACAGTTCTCTATAGTTTACTGTTAAGGCGACACTTTCATTGGCATACAGCACAGAGAAAAATGCAAACACACACTGTTTAACTTACTCTTAATGTGGCTAAATGTGACCACTAGTAATTGCACTTGGTGACCTCTAGAAAACCCACTATCTAACATTACTACCTTAACATCTAATTTCTGCTGCGCCACAAGTAATTTTAACTGCACAACAGGCCCCAAGGCCTCAGGGCCTCAAGGCCAAGCCTCAGGGTCAGGCCTCAGCCAGGTGGGCTTCGGCTGGGTAGTTCACTGTCTTATTCTAAATACAGATCGCGCCTTCTTTCTCTCAGAAAATCTGCTACAGAATTCAAGCACTTGTCTACATCCTAGGAGATCCTAAGCAAAATGTTGTGTGGAACATCTGCTGTTCAAGGATGTCAGTCTTGGGCATCTTTAAAGAAACTCATATTACTTATTTATTTTCATTAACAATGACTATTGATTTAAAAAAAAAAGGAAAAAAAGACCTCATAAATTCAAACATTTTAAGGAAAGCTGAAACAAAATTATGGCCAAAGTTACATAGCCCAACTATTCTTTTCTAGCAAGGTCAGCAATTAACAATAAAGCCATGTGCTAATCTCAGGGTATCGACACAATGCTTATTTGTTTGTTTGTTTACTCCTTTGTTTTATATCTTGCCTCAGGTGATTACTTTTTACCAGTTAACACAGCTTCCATGAATTATGGAAAAGCTTATGATGAAAGATATTAGTAAAATATCACTTGACATTTGAACTCACCAAATATGAATTGTCCAGACAAAAAATGAAGATGGCTCTGCAAAACAAAACCAACAACTGTAATAATCATATCTGATAGCATCAAGCCAAAACAACCAGCCAAATAATCATAGCAGCTAAATAAAATATCTCAGTCTCCAAATGCTGTAATAGGGAACCAATCTGCTAATTAAACAAAATACTTGTAATTATATGACTTGTTCCAGAAACATAAAAATTTAAAAGAAAACGAAAATTTGTAGATGTGCTGAAACACTTTTTTTTTCCCATTAAGCTTTTCTAAAATTATTACACATTAATTTCACATTTAGAGAAGCAATATTAACAGATGGTGGGGGGGGGGNNGGGGGGGGGGTTGGGGGTTTTTTTGCAAAATAATCAGATGATTTAACATAATTTATTCTTCTGTGCTAAAAATAATGCAAATGAACCTGACATGTGCAGGATTATACCTAATTCTTCCCAAACTTTTCACTTATTATTATCTGCTCTATGTCTCCTGTGTAAAAATAAAAAAAGTCTTTCAAGTTTTTATTTTCTCATTGATTTCTTTGATACAGCCAAATATTTCTCATTTTCAATCCTATTGAATGAAGGAAATGAAATGTATTTCAATTACCGTTGGGTTAATCTCTCTGCCAAATTGCCTGGTCTGTGTAATACTATAATGTGAGCACTGAATGAAATTGATAAAATTAGACAACTTTAGCTGAGTTGCTCAAGTCTGAATTATGAGTTTAGATGACAGAACTGATTTAAAGAATGGATTTTTCTGATCCCTACTTTATAGCAATAAAAATGCCACCAAAAGTCAGATGGATGACAACATTATGAAAACACAGCAAAAGGGAAACCAACAGGATCCTAAATTAGATTTATACACTCAACCATATGAGAGCAAATTATGTAGAATTTTTCAGGATTTCTAAATTAGTTTTATAAATTCAACCATATGAGAGCAAGCTCTGTACCTGGCATGACATCAGGAAACAGTCCACATTCGGGGAAGAAAAAAGAGGGAAAAAAAGTGATTGTGGCATTTTTTCCCTACATTAAATTATTGCATGCGTTTCACTCCTCATCTTTCACTTTGTTTCCATGACTAAAGCCTCATGGCTGAAGAATTTTAAAAGTAACTGCATCTCTGGAGAGGACTAGTGTTCAGGATCATTATATGAAGGGAGGCCCACTTAATGCAATAAATATATCCGTATTTGAATAAAACCAAAGATGATTTCTGGCTCAAAACAAGCTACATAACATGTTTTATTAGTGTGGTACTGAACAGTGAAACAGAAAGAGGTGCAAAGACAGGCTGAATTAATATGAATGAAAAGAGAATATTTCCATTCTTCCTTGCCAGCCAAATGTGTTATTATAGCAGAAGAGTGTAGCATTTACCACAGGTATTAACTATGGGGTGTGTTCACTGGGCTCATCTGTGTAAGTAGCTCTATGATCCCTTACTTTGTGTTTAAATGACTCAATCACTTTCTGCAATGAAATTTCATGCCAGGCTCGTTGCAATTAATTTAAGACCCTCTGTAAACATTCAGTGGATTGGCTTGTGGAAATGAGTTGAAAAGGCTATGAAAATTAACTGCCACCCACTTCATGTGGAAGAAGATACACAGCCACATTAGCTCACTGCCCCATCCAGGCTGGAGAGCCCTTCTTCCAACAGTCAGGTTCTAGCCACAACTGTGGATGTCCATCTGCCACTACTGAATTTAGAGTTTATCTCTGTCTCCATGCAGAAGGGCTGCATTGCACAGTGTAGGCATATCTTAGATGTTTCTGTCAGCTGAGCAGCAGTCTCTGATCTGACTCTGCAAAGACAGGTAGGGAGTGGGATTCTCCTGAACCTTTAGAATTGTGGAGATTTTGGAGTCCTGTTGTGTTGATGAACAAACTGACCCATCATATTGTCTTTTTGTGTGCCTGTCTTCAAAAGCATCACTCTGTCTCTGAAAATGTGACTTTTTTCTCTCCTTACCATGAAGCTCGTCTCCCCAAAGATCTGGACTCTTGTATCAGTCTAGGAGTGTGAAATAATAATAATAAAAAAAAATGTAGTCTTTACTGACCTTTACAAGGACAATGTTATGGATATTGCCACGAAATACCAAATGTGTGATTAGTGAGAAGAGAACAAAAATAGAGAATGCTCTTGAAAATAAAAAGAACACAGAATAAAATCCTGAAAACTAGAAAAACAGTCCTATGTTAGCTGAGGAAGGTGAGGAAAGATTTGAGAGTTTGTTGGTATTATTAACAGTCATTTCCTGAGCTCCAGGAATTAATTTTCCACCATTAATGTTTCTGGGTATAGACTTTCACAAATGGCAGAAGTCATAAATTCTAGTTTGTATACTGTGTTGATCCAATTAATGCTTTCTATATGAAAGTATCATGGGCACTCGTGACAGATTTAAGTTATGTGATATTCATTTTTCCTGTTTTCATTTTTACTTCTGGGAGAGTTGTTGCTTTCTAGAACCTTTCTGTCTTTGGTGTTCTGAATAATTTCTCTCTGCAGCATCCCTATATCGATTCCCACATCATATTTTTGCTTTTGTACTTCTCTTATTTGCTGAGAGAGGTTCAGTTTTGAGAGTCAGAACACTTAGGTTTAGTTTCAGGAACTGTGGAAACTTCAGCTTGGCAAAGAAGTGTATCCTACATTTGGCAAGCAATGAAGGAACATATTATTTTTAAATACTTTATTTAAAAATGAAAGTATTATACATATAGAATCTTAAATGTTCCTCTAACAAAAGTTTTGAATTTCACTTACAAATTTTATGTAGACTTTGTCAGTTCATTGGATCTACATGTTCCACACACAGCTTTCAGTAGCTCTGGTAAAGGGAAACCTTAAAAAAAAAACCCCAAAAAACCCTCCAAAAAACCAGTGTGCATATTTTAAGAGAATAAAGAAAGGAGAAGAAAATCCTAATACATCCTTTTAATACATTACCATTACTCAGACATGTACAGATTTAATTTTATAATTTTGTTCAATTATAGTATTTTTCAATCTTTGGATAATGAAGTTTCTATATTGTTCATGTACAGTATTTTTCGGGGTTGGGTGTGAGTATATGGTGGAGGAATGCAAAGAAGAAAATGAAATGTAAGATGTAGAAAGAGCAATTGTGTTAATGGAATTCAAATCAGCACTTTAGATGAAGATCTGAACCTCATAACTTTTCTGAATATAAGTGTAAACCCCAGGGTCATAATACTTCAGTATTTCAAAAGTTGAGCAGGTATACAACAACAAAACCAAGGTTTTGAAATGGAAACACTTGCCAGGTGGTCATTTGTTATTCCCATATAAACACAGAACATAAACTGCTTCCCATTGGTACCATTTTTACCATAAGGCATTAACAGTATAATTTGGGAGCATGAAATGTGAAACAGGCTATTTTTATAAATGAAACAATCAGCTAAATCCACATTTAATTCAAAATAAGAGTTTCATTTTCTTTTTCTGTAGTCATATGCCAAAATGAACTTTTTTTTCATATTAGAAACCAAGACTTATCTCCAACTCATTTGGACAGGTTGGACTTTTGTTTGAAGGAATCAAGTTAAAATCCAATATAATATGTTATGTTATTAGGTCTTCTTAACCTCATCCTTTGTTGTACTATCTTACATTTTCCCCATCTGAAGCCTGTAACAGGCTAATCAAGCTTGTTTCCAATATCATAAACAACATTGAAAGGGTGAATATCCTTTGGCTCATCACTACTCTGCCTTATTCTACTGACCAAGAATGCTTTTTAAAAGCCTCTTTATTACTGTAAGTACATTTCTGTGCAGTGCCTGTTCTAAAATTAGAACTCAAACTGCTCTATGTCCAGCTCTCAATGTTCCCCAGGAACCTATTAAATATTTTTGACCCATAACACCTGACTAGGAAGGGTCAAACAATGCAGAGTTTAACTTGAAAAAACTATTTGTAATTTTTAATGAGAAACAAAAATGTGGAAATAAGAAGAAGTAAACTCTGTAGATATGGTTTTGAATACCTGGATACTAATGGAGACATCTTGTATCTAAGACACCATATATGGCTCCAGGATGAAAAATTAATGTGTAGAGTTCAATAAAATTTCCTCAGAAGACATATTTTAATAATAGGAAGCAAAGGGAGACAGAGGTATGTTGTTTCACCCTTGGATCTGATATTTAAGAGCTCTGCCCAGAGAAGGGCCAGGGGACATCTGCTGCAGTGAGACACCCAATTGAAAAAAATAAGCCTTGAGTACTTCTGGTATATTTTCAAAAGAGGAGGCTGATGGTGGAGCAGAGTGTATGCTCATCAAGTTTTCTGATGACAGATAATTGAGAGGAGGGGCTGATACACCAGAGGGTTGTGCTCCTATTCAGTGGAACTTCAAGAGGCTGAAGAAATGAGCTGATGTGAACCTCATGCAACAATGGGAAGTGCAATGTTCTGCACTTGGGAAAGAGCAACTCCAGACCCCAGCACCAGCTGAGAGACACCCAGCTGCAAAACATCTTGGCAGAAAAGGGAGTCATGGGAGTCCAGACTGACCCTAAGCCAGCAGTGCCATTTCTTGATTCCATCATAGTTGTTTCTCATTGCTTAACTAAATACCATTAAGGTAAGCAGAGATGGAGGAAAGGAGAAGGATTGAATCCATACTTTTGTTATTTGTGAATTCAACAGACAGATGGGAATTGTCAGTTGCTTCTTGTTGCTCCAATAAATATTTGCTTAAAATGGAAGTCCTCCAATAGGAGAGTTAAAGACCTAGCCTGCTGTTCACATTTGTCTGAGAGCAGCTTTCTATTAATATGCACACAGCTGGCTGGTTTTGTTCTCCTTCCCTTNGATGATCATGCCTAAATGTATTGTCTTCCTGGAGACATCTGCTCATTGGTAAAAGAATGTCTGAGCAGCCAATCTTGACAGAATATTTAGAAATGTTGCCTGATCTTTAGACACCCAGCTGTTCTGAAATGATAAATATCAATGTAGCTTTGAATTTAAAAACTGGTGGAAATGTAAATCTTCCTGGGAATTCTGAGCAGTCAGTAGGACTTACATGGTGAACAGGCATAAATGACTAATAGATAACATATGAATAGATTTGGGGAGGAAGTTTTCTGCTGTTTAAAAGAGTGTTCACTGTTAAGTCAGATGGGCAGTAGAGCACACATCACCACCAGATAGTAATGAAGTGTGGAAGGGTGTAAAATTCTCTTTCAGCCACAGCTAAGGTAACTGGCTTAGCAATAGAAAGTGGTGTTGTGTTTAAATATGAATGGTTCAGTCTTTTCTCTTAAGACTTTTCTGAGCACATATCAGGAGACATAGTCAGTCTACAGAACATTCTTAAAGAAAATGTGCAGCTAAGCAGTGCTGAGGATGCTGTACTCAAGTGATAGGATCATGAGCATCTTCTATCCCACTAAATTACAGAAAAAATATCCGAATTCTAGTTTATCAACAGATTTTAATGTCTGGTATCCTATGCACTACATAGCAATGTTATAATTCTGTACTACTGTGCATTTCAGTTTTTCGCTGAAAATTATTTTATTGAGTACAAGAATCATCTGCTTTTATAACTATTCCTCCTTACAGAGAAATGAATAACATTGTTCAAAGACATACCCTATAATTTTCTTTCTCTCTGCCAATTTTATTATTTCAATTAACTAATGATACTATTCTCAGAGCTAAAGATGCTAACGCAGAAAGAGATGTCTTGGCATGAGAAGATTGATTTTTTACAGCTACTTAAAAAATAAAAGCAAGAGTTGAAAATTAGATGATTATGCTGTTGCTCCTTCAACTCAGCAGTCTTGGCTATAAGCATATTTACTAGTTCTCTGGACAGACATGCTGATCAAAAGTCAGATCTTCTGCTTATTCATTTCTACTCACACATTCACTACATCGTTTGAGCTGAGCAGGAAATGGTGTCACCTGCTTGTCACCTGAAGAAGTCTTGACATTCAAATTCCACAAGTTACTTCATATTTTTTCCACTAGTAGTTATAACACAGGTCCATGACCTGACTTTGCATGCGTTTATGAGAAGCAAAAAATGAAGGGACAAGGATGGGCACAGAAAGTCTAAATTATCTGACTCCTAGGCTTTCTTTCCTTCTGCTGGTACTTTATCTGTGCACCTCAGCTGATTTGGAGGAAGCACTGTTGAAATCATAGCTATTTTTCTGAATTTACAGTTAAAAATCACTGTAAAGTAAATTAGGGATTGTTTTGATCAAGAGAAAATCTTATATTTTTACCATGTTGCTTGAGGTCTCTACACACAAGTCTCTGCTTTAGTCCCCATTCCTTCCTCTTCTTCCCTCCTCCTGTATTTACCTGTCCCCTTTCTGGAAAATCTCCTATTGGAGGAAAAATAATAAGTCACACAAAACTCACTTTTTTAGGCTCCCTTCCTTCTATTTCACTGATACCTGACTTGGAGCTGCATGGTGTATGAGTGAGCAAATGCTATACTAAAGTAAATTTTACAGGTAATAAACAACTGCATGGTGCATGTTCTTGAAGAAAACAAGAGTAAGTCTTTGAGGCCGTTAATTTAATAACTTTCTGGAAAAGCAACATCTGTTGCAAAGACTGTATTCACACACTCAGAAATACATGAGGTTGTCAATGGACTCTACCACCTAAAGGTGCTAGCACTGGATTCGTGCTTGTAGTTACTGCTCATGATAGACTGATGATTTTGCTGGAAATAAAAATCACCTATATATCTATAAAATATAGAGGTAGAGAGGGAGCTTTTTCCCTAACAAATATGGTACAACTCCAGGGGGAAATGACATCTGGAAAAAGTAGATCAGTTGACCTGTTCATCTAATTACATTCCTTTTCTCTAAACAGTGAGAAGATGCCCTATTAGTGCTAAATGTACTGATAAATTTGTAAAGTAGACCCGTCTTTGTCCTTTGAATGAGGCAAATATCCTCAACCTATCCACTTACTATTAATCAGTACTTTCATTAAATCAGTGACCTACATTGCTTTTTTCTTGAAAAGAAGCTTTCTTATTCTGAAAAAAGACCCTCTTTCAAATCCTGCTCACCATCTAAACACATCCTTTAAGTGTACATTTTTAAAAATACAGAAGAAACAAACATTAGGCAGACAATGAAATTAATATTAGCCACTTGTTTGGCAGTGTTCTTGTTTTTCACCTTTCATATATCCTTTTTAATTTTAATAAGCTCTGACTTCTAAAATAGCTTGTGTACTCTGAAAATTTAAAACTTACGAAACACAGAAAGTCACCTAGACTTTGGACTGTGATAATACATTCACCAAGTAATTCAAATGAGTGAAAATGTATTTTTTTTTAATCTTTCTGCTGTCGAAAAATACGAGCTTTTGAAGGACACAGAATATCTTGACCATAATGGAGGCACCTTAGCCACACCCCTTGATGTTCTGCACAAGACTCACAGAAACATTTTGCTTAATAAACACCTCCAAGATCATTGAGTCAATCCTTTGACTGATCACCATCTTGTCAACTAGGTCATGGAACTAAGTACCACATCCACTCGTTTCTTGAACACCTCCGGAGGTGGTGATTACACAACCTCCCTCGGCAGTCAATTCCAATGCTTTGCAACCTTTTAGGAAAGAAATTGTTCTTGATATTTAACCTGAACCTGCCTTGGCTGAAATTAAAACTATATCTTCTCACTCTGTCACTCATCACCTGAGAATCCATCAGGATCAGAGAGAAGATCCTGACCCCCACCTGGCTACAATTGCCTTTCAGAAATTTATAAAGAGCAATGAAGTTTCCCCCTGAGCCTCCCTTACTCTAGGGTAAACAGCCCAGCTCTCTCAGCCTCTCCTCATCAGGTTTGTGCTCAAGATTCTTCACCAGCTCAGTTGTCCTTCTCCAGACATGCTCCAGCATCTCGATATCTTTGTTGTAGAGGGGGGCCCAGAACCTAACACAGGATTTGAGGTGTGGCTTCACCAGTGCTGAGTACAGAGGGAAAATCGCTGCCCTGCTGGCCACATTATTGCTGATACAGGCCAGGATGCCATTGGCCTTCTTGTTCACTTGGGCACAGCTGGCTCATGTTCAGCTGCTGTTGGCCAGCACCCCCAGGTCCTTTTCCTCCAGGCAGCCACTCTGCCCCAGGCTGTAGCACTGCGGGGGTTGTTGTGACCCAAGGGAAGGACCCAGCACTTGGCTTCACTGAACATCAGGACACTGGCCTTGAACAGTCAATCCAGCTTGTCCAAATTCCTCTGCAGGCCTTCCTTTCCGCCAGCAGATCAACATTCCCACCCAACGTAGTGTTATCTGCACACTGACTGAAGACTCACTTGATCCCCTTGCCCAGAGCATGAAAAGGTATAAAACAGGACTAACCTTAATAGTGAGCCCTAGTGAACTCCACTGGTGACCAGCTGACAGCTGGATGTGGCACTATTCCCCACCACTCTCTGGGCCTAGACTTCCAGAGTTTTTAACTCAGCCAAGAGCACACCTCTGCAACTTGTGGGCTGACAGTTTTTCCACTAGAGTGCTATGGGAGAAAGTGACAGAGGCTTTACTGAAGTCCTTTGGTATTGAACCATACCAGTATGTTTCTAAGCCGTTGTATTCAGTGACTTTTCCTGCCTTGGGTATGGGTTCCTTGGGGTGTCTAGATGGTATTGCAGAGACCACAGCATAGACAAAAACTATGTCTGAAGTAAAGCTTGGTTCAGCTGCCTTGCTCTGTGTCTTAGTCAACAGGGATAGTTTAATCCAAATTTGCACTTCGGAATCTGAACTCTATGTTCAGTCATTTGTGAAAATCTCTAGATTGCTTACATTTTTCTTTACAAAATTTCCATCAGGTCCTCTACACTTCCCAATATTTCCAGATATCTGCAGACATTACAGTTGTCCAGCTTACAGATATGGATATAAGACTGTGAAAATTAGTTCCTGTAGGGACAGTCGGCATCTGTAGGTCACCTGAATATAACGTGTGATAAACCAGACTACTGCTCTGTCTTATGGTTACCAGCCAGATGCAGATTTTGGGTCACTGCTGTGCTCAGTTCTCAGCATTCCAGAAAAGTTTTAAATAGCCATGTGAAGGACCCTATCAAATACAGTTTCTCCAGACTTCCAGTTGTCATATCTGTGTCAAATAATTGGAAAGTGTGTTGCTGAAAAGTTAAGTAACCTCTGGTATCATCTAAAAATTGGTGGATAATGCATGTCCTGAACTCAATGATACATTTAGGTACTGGATTGAGATCTGATGAATAAAGGCTTTCTGAGTTACAGAATCAATGCATCTTTCATTGGCATTGACTTAGCTCTTTTAAGTTAGATAATTTTTTTTTTGTTTTCTATTGTGGGCCATTTGAAATGTAATATTTATGCCAGAGACAACTTTTCAAAAAAGAACTTGTTTTAATTTCAACAGACAGGTTGGCTGAATTATTGTCAGGTTCAGCTTTGAGGTCTGGCCAGATCCTGAAGTCTCTAAGAAAATCCCCACTCTCCATTTTACCTTGAAAAAGGTTAATGGGTTGGCACTGGTTACATGCTAAGTAGTGGAAACTCAAAGAAGTCTTAAATAAGGAAGCCCCACCTTGTAACACTTAGTATTAAAACAAGGAAAACATTATCTTAATAGGCGGTTCAGCAGTGTTTCCTTTCACTACAGCATGAGTGATGACTGTTTTCATACTTGTTATTATTTTTCCTGTTTGCATTATTAAGCCAAATTACAAAGGTTATTGTGTTACCTAAAATTTAATGTGACTTCACCTGATTCTTTGAACTGTCTGTTTCACATTGTTTTCATATAAATTCTAAATGCAATCTCGTGAGATTTTTCTCAATAATATTACTTTTAATTAATAACCCATTGAAAAAACATGAAGCAAAACCAAACACAGAGCAAACAGTGAAGCTCAACTATTTCCCAAGGGTAGCATAACTCAAGCCCCCAGTCATTGCACAGATGTGGCCCTCTGCAATGCAGGACCTGTTTTTAGCAGAGGCCATAGAAGCAGATGAAAGTTAGGCTTATGTCTGATGTCATGTGTAAATGTTGCAGTGATAGAGGAGCATCTGCATCACCAAGGTCATGTAGTGTGTCTTTCTTTAGCTGACATCTTCCATTCTCCTCTTATTCTACAGCATGATTCCATGAAATAATTACTACAGTGCTGATTCTAAGTAAAACCGAAGCTTCCGTTCTTGGCCCTCTATGCTTTTTCCTATATATTAACTAGCCAGAAAATAGTCAGAAAATTATGTCTAGAGGATGCCTGAAGACTGTCCCACTCTAAATGATTTCTCAAGGTGGCATAGAGGCAGGGAGGAATTCATGGATAGAAAGGGTCAATTAAGGACAGATTTGAGATGCCCTACCTGATTGCTGCAGTCAGTGTAATTTAGATCAGCTATAATGGCCTTTTCAGCTAAAACTGAAAAAGGTAGCTTCAAATCCCTTCCTCCTTTTCATGGTCCCCTTCACATCTTCACTAATCACTATTCAGGGAAGCATCTAAAAGGCTGGCAGATGTGGCACTTGATGGCATGATTTAGTGATGAACACGGTGGTGCTGAGTTAAGGGTTGGATTTGATGATCTCAGAGGTCTTTTCCAAACAGAATGACACTATGAATCTATAAGCATGAGCTCAGCATAAACTGAGACTTTGCACATGACAACTCTACATTATTTCAGGTTTTCTCTAAAAATCTTACAGTAGTAAACTGAATGAAGAATTAATTACTGGAATAATTGACTCAGTCACCAACTCTAAACTGTTACAAAATGTTTGTCTTTCAGCAAAAAAGGTGTATTGAAATGAACATTTTCTGGTCCAGCATGTTTCTGGTTTGCTTAGAAACAAAATAAAAAAGAAAAACGAAACAAACCCACAGCTCAAATGCTGCTGTACTTTGGACAGTTGTCGTTACAGAGGGATGTCAAAAATTATTCTGATGCTATTTTTTCCCCCTAAAGAAAAATATGGCAGTAGTATGTTTACAGAAATGTCATCATTTTGTTGTTGCTCTTTGAACAGATTTTCTGGTCATGCTCTCCAGCTTTGTCCTCTGTTCTGCAGAGTGTTCGAAGAAGCATTGTGCTTAAACTTTAAATAGTATTTACTGCAAAACCCCGAGGTATGGGCACATTTCCAAGGCATTTAGGGCTTCTACTACTATAAAAAGAGAGAGGAAAGAGAGTGTGTAAGAGAGATGAGGGGGAGAGGAACAAGTTGTAATGAATTCCACACCTGCACAGCTGGAAAGCATTATATTATTGGAAGTCACTGGAGTTTTTCAGGTCTGGAGATTATAATGTAGCAATTAAAGCAGGCATTGTAGTAGGACTCATTATCTTAGCAGATCTCTATCATCTGTAATTGACAGAGAATGTTTAATCTGAGACATTTAATAAAATAATGTCTGGGCCAGTTACAATAAGGAGAAGGGAAAGAAATCATGGTTCAGGTCCTATTATATTTTGAAGGATGACATAAGTAATAATTCAGTGGAAACTTCTATTTCCAATCAACAAAAAAAACCCCAGATATGGTTCTTTCAGTAAGAATAAATTTGTGGGATTGATGCATAAATAAAGCATTAATTGCCAGGTTTCTTGGGTTTAGCCTCAAGTCGTTTGTGATTTTACTTCTTCCATAACTACAGCTGCTTTCACTTCATGTTATGAGTAAATGCTTTACAAAAAGAAAAACAGTCCTGGAAACACTGAAAGAAGGAGGTAAGGAGAAGGATTTTCCGAAGCTATATTTTAAAAGTGAATATTAGTCTTATCAAAACATCAGCATTTGCTAAAGTACTCCAGCCAGAGTCATTCTCTGAACATCAGTGTAGATGTTTAGGATCAATTCCACCATGACAGGGGGAAACACATTCCTCTATGCAAAACTATCCTCTCTTTTTTTCAAGAGGCAAATCCAAATGACAATAAATAAAGTTATCTTGTGACTACATCATACCCTACCACAATTCTCATCTTTCATATGTTTCTCTATGATCTAGAAAGGAACAAGTGCATTACAATGTCATTGGTGTAAATAGAGCACAGAACTGAAACTCTCCCTTTAGAGTTGTGCTTCTAAATGAAATCTCAGCCTTGGCTCTGTTAGTTTTTTTGCGGCTGATATTACTTAGTCTTGTCCAGTGTGTGAGGGAAAATAGGGACATCAAGACAGCTACTTCTGAACACCAGCTTGCAGGGACTAAAAGGCTTCATAAATTTTGGTCACTCCTAAGAAACAGGAAAGGGCTGTAAATGAAGGATGGAATGTAAAATGGAGAAAAGTTTCTTGCTGAAAAATTAGAGTTTATAAATCAGCAATACAAACAGTGTAAAGATGTTTTTTAATATTTAAAAATCTTAAAGACAAACTATCAAAAACAGCAAAAGCTCTGATCCTCTCTCCACCCCACACTTATTCTAACAATTCTATTGTATGAAGTTTGGCAAGCTGCCACATTAAATGAGCAAATATTATTATCTATGTGTGATTTTCTTCCAACCATTCTTACAGTGTATCTCACAATCCCATTTTTCCAAATTGTATTTGATATAAAAAGACCTGTGTCATATGTACAAGAACAAAAACCACTTCTTAGCTGTTACATAACGTTAGGAGATTGAGGATAATGTGAATTTTTTTGTCTAAAATTTGGAACTGTCTGGAGTAGTTTGCTGTTTATTCACTTTCACAAATATCTTTCTCAATGGGAGTATAATGAAACTAATTCATAGGTCATACATTATACTTATGCTCCTTACAGAGTTACACAGAGTACACACTCTAGTGGAGACTGAACCCTTCATTGCAAAGACCTAATTGTTTATAAGGTGCTCAGGAAAAGAAATCTGTACCCTATCCTCCTCAGATGCACTGGAATGTCATGCTGCTTTACTTTGTATGTTCCACCCAAACCAAATGACTGCAGTAACTTGGCAATTCTCCTATGGATGAAACAGCCAGTGTTTTACCATTTTTCTTTCCATACTGTAATTTATGGACATTGACAAATAATTAAGGGAAAAACACATACCAATCCTTTTTTAACTCAAGAAACAAAATGACTGTAAAACTTTTTTATGTCATACTGAAAAAACCCTGTCCTCTATCTTCCAGAAAAATTATGGCAGAAAATAATAGGAAGCAATCTGAAAGAGGATCATAGGAACAGTAACATGCAGACTGATTCACAAAACACAGAGGGGAAAAGGGGTGGCTTTTTCACTATTTGAAATAGTGAGATAAGAATACTTGCAGAACTTAAAAGCATGTGAAATTTGGTTTTTCATAAAGTAGTTGCTCTCCATTTTCAAACTGATTCCTTTGTGCTCTTCAGTAACTCTGAAAATATAATTTGGACGGAGTGGCAAAATGAAACTCGTGGGGCAAGAGAAAGTTCTTTCATGCAAGCTCCCTGCTGACCTTGGGAGCTGGTCCCTGGGTGCAGAAGGCAGGCCTGCCCCATGCAAGCAGCCGTTTGCAGAGTGGGTTATCCCAGACACAGTTGCTTGATTCACCAGCTGTTTGAGGTCCAGATGATCTCCTTAGCCATATGAGTTCTGCCAGGATTTGCCTCATTTACTACTCAGTAATCAGTTATGATGACTCTGTCCAGAGTTTCATGTGGTGAGGGACTGAGAATTCAAAAAAGAGAAGAGAGTCTTATGAATACTGAAACTTTTACTGTTATCAACATTTTTCCTTTAGAAAAAAAGAACTCTTGCAGCCTATATACCTTTTTATGACTTTTTTGTCCATAAATGCTGCTTGTATTGGTAGAAATCTGCAGACACAAGAGTCATCATTATGATATGAAAAACAAAACCAAACCCAAACTAAAAAAATGTCAGTTTGGCTCTAGAGTAGATAAAAGAGTTCAGATGTGGCAGAGGATAGTCTAAAACATCTTTGTTAATATTTAACAGAAACACATGCTCAGATTTTTTAAAGTAATTTTGTGGGGCTAAAGAATCTAAGCCTGCATCTGCTCTATCCTTTCATACTCTCTTTATCATGACAAAAAGTCACATTTTTGTTTTTCTTTGCAAAATGACAGGAAATTACCCTAAAACAACACTTGCATGGGATCTAGGTGAAACCAGCTGTACAACTTCAGGCCCAAATAAATACATATGGCTGTTTTAGTAGCATTTTCAATTACATGAATCAGATTCAGGCAGTAGGCTGCATCTTCATAGGCAATAGTGTTAAAATGCTTAGATTTTTGAACAATTAACAGCTTATTGAACAGCATTAACAATTGGGCTGTTAAGTTTGAAAATTACCTTTAAAGCTCAAGGTGAAAGATTTCCATGGCATTATTACATTAATACTGATGATGTCACGTTGTGTAAGTTTCTGTAATATCACATCTGGGGGCTGTGAAGCAAGATCTGATGGAAGACTGAAAAAAAAATGTATAGAATCGTGCAATCTTTTAATATATTAGTAATAACTTGATTATAAACAGAGTTAATGAGCAGAAAATAATAAGGATCTCCATTTCTTATGTAGTACTGAATGACACAATATAGAAACAGGAATTCGTCCTTAAAAAAAGTAATCCAGATCTTGATGTTCCTGTTTCTCTTTTAAATAAATACATTAACTGAGGAGTGTCAGTGCCTGGGCCTGATAAGTAACCACTATAACTTACATTAGACATAATCTGTTTTGCCAACTCAAACAATGTATTCTAAATCAAAAATCTTTTCGCAGCATTGTAGCCTGGTAAATTTTCTTTTCCTGTTGTATGAGACATTGCTATTTAGCCAATGAGAAGTATTTTATGTTAGCCTTTTTCTCAGCCTGATAGCTTTGAGATGTAACAAGAGAAAGCAATTCAGGACTTAACAGACTTGTTACCTGCAACTCTTTCACCGTGGGAATATCAAGTTAAACTGATATACACTGTGCCAGCCTTTTGTTCTGAGTTCTCTTTTTTCTCCCTAACTTATTTTGTAAATGGAAATATTTTTGTATGTTTTATGCCAAATCATTTATTTTCAGAAAATAATTACTTCACCACTGGCTAAACTCTATAATTTTTGGGTTGTGCCACTTAGTTTAATTAGCTTTTATACTAACTTCCTGTTATTTGAACAGTAAAAGGTTGGTTTGAGATATCTTTGGGTGAATTGCTTCTAGACACTATTGTTTTTAAGAATTTATGCAAAGAATAGAAAAAAACACTGCAGCTCACAAAACTTTCTCATACTACTCCCCTCTGCAAGGAGAGAGGAAGGTGATAACACACCTCAGTACAAATAGACACAGTCAATGGTGGCAGAAAAGTGTTTTAACAAAAGCTTCCAATAGATTTAATTGCAAGAGAAATTTCACACATTTTGGTTTCTGAAAAAACCCAGCAGCCTTATTCTACACCAAACTGCAAAATTATAGTGATTATTTTGAAAATTTTCACACATGTCCCTAAATTTACAAGGAGAGAGATGGAATGTTTCTTTCAATATGAGTGAAATTTGAAGGGAGGGAAGGTGAACGTCAGCAATAGTGATCATATGATGCTCGCATAGTAGTGGCTGCAAGTACAGTAGCAATATATTAGTTTATTTAGTTCAGAATCTTCATCCTTGTTTGTACAGTATTTAAGTGGAGCAGGATCCTGATTCAGGGAATAGTCTCTAGTTAGAAAGCTAATAACATCAGCAACAGACCGGGTAAGTACCTAATTTTCTTGTATCTCATTACATAGGGTTGTGGCGATTTAACATGTACTTAAGCTTCGGAGAACTTAGACATCTAAAGTGGGTTACCTGGTGCTGAATGCTCACTGTCAGCTGCCTTTACACCCTGGGAATACTTGTACTTAAATGTCCCAGCCAACTAGACTTGAGTTTTTAAATCCTGTACAAGGACAGTTCAGTTCAGGGTAAGTTGACACCTATCAGGCCTGACCTGGATCCCAAAACTGAATATCCCCCAGGTAGATTCTCTCAAGCAATCTATTGAAAGCAAATGCAAAAGAATAGGACAGAGCACTGGGCAAAATGGATTTTTGGCTACCCTTTTTTGGAAATGTACCCACAAAAAGAAGGGAAGTTTAGATTTCCTTTTTCTTCAGTGTTTAACACGCTTCTGTATGAAACCAGAGGCCCCTATTTACTCTGCAGCCTGCATGGGTTTAAACTCTTGTATTCCATAAATCTCATATATTCCTTATGGCATGCATTTTAATTACTTTGCATTGTTTGTGATGAGTAAATGTAGGCAGAAATAGAGATATTCTTCAAATGCTCCAGTTCAGCCATGCTGGAATTGAAGAGGAAAAGACTTATGGGTTTTAATAATCTAGGACACAATTTACTAAGTATATGGATATTTTAATGCCTGCCCCCCCCAAAAAAGATACTTTTTATCTAGCAGTAAGTATATAGCAATGAGGCATTAAGGTTTCTGTAGTCTGTATTTTATAAAAAAGAGGTATAGAGCTAGGTAATGATGATGATGTCTCGATAGAATCAATATAACTTTGTACTTTTGAATTTTGTCACAGTCTATCTTCTTCTGTTTTCGTCTATCTGAGGGTGCTTAAGGTACCAGTAGGTCTACTTTATTCGTTGTCAGGTAACCCTAATTTCCAAATACTTTAACAAATCATAATTTCTTAGGAAATGCCTTTTGTTTACATTAAGAACTCATTAAGACTTCATGAGTTCAGTCCAACACCACCGATTATTCTGGCAGATACCTTCAGAAATCAATCTAGTCATGAAAAATAGGTCTCAAATTATTAATTTAAAATTTAACATACACAAGAGTACAGTACCTGAAAACAAACAAAAAATCAACTAAAGAAAATTAAGATCTGAGTATTCGATTATCTATAAGGAAATATCCTGTGGTTTTCGCTCTCATATGAATCGCAAAAAGATGATTTTGTGGACAAGTGATCCCTTAGCTGATCCTACCAGAGGTATTCTATGCAAAATATTCAGAAAAATCACTTGTTTTCAATCTAGTTCTCTGTCTTAGTCTGAAAGACAGATGTCTGCCAAGGAAGGTGGGAACCTCCCTTAAAATGAAGAATATGACGCCCTTTCCTCTGAATTATTAGAATTTTGAAATTCAGGGCCATTCAGGCAAAGATACGAGAAAAGGAAGAACAGTTATTTACTAGTATGTAAGTGTATAACAAGGCAAGCAAACAACACCAATAGCAATAACAACAACCAAAAGAAAGAATAAACCAGAAAACGCCATCAAGTCTCTTGTGGCTCTTTAAACACGTTCCCCTCCGTGCAGTTCCGGTCACTCCCAGCAGGGGCTGGTGGCTCCCAGCGGGCAGAGTGGGTGCAGTGATTCCCCCGCGGCTGCAGGGGGCGCTGTGGCAGGGGCTCAGGGAGCACGCAGTAATGGCGGCTTGGCCCAGACAGAAGGAGATGGAAAAATGGGCTTTGCTTTACAAACCCCCAGGGCCAGTCGGTCTCGGTGCCCCTCGGAATAGCAAAAAGAGCTGTAACAGGGATCATGGAAGCAACAAGCTGGAATGGCAGGAATGAGCATAATCCAGAAGTAATACAGGAGATGTATCAGAAACTCCTCAGCTGCAGCTGGAATCCCGGGATGTCAGTGCAATCAGGGCTGTGGGGCTACAGTGTAGCAAAGACCCTGGAGCAGTGGCAAAGAAACAGCGAGGGCTGGGCAGTGGAAGCCCAGCTCCCAAATGTGAACAAGGCAGGGAGAGACTCCCCGGGTGGGGCAGAGGGTTCCAGATCCTGGGGTTTTCCCCTGAGGCACCCCGGCAGATGATGAAAGTCCCTTTTTTTAGTGAGGTAGGTGTTATAATACCCCAGTTCAGTGGCTGCTCTCATAAATAAAGGCTCACCCATGGCAGAAGAAGGGCTGGGCTGGGCTCCGGTGTCGGCCCTTTCCTGTATCAAGCAGCAGCAGCTCCACTGTCCTCTTCTAAAGCCCAGAGAGCAAGAGAACCAGCA